>JAPPVO010000036.1:17042259-17360423 GCA_030407325.1 Camellia japonica | reverse complement strand
GTAGTAAAGGACAAAATATTCTTCACATTGCTGTGGATACGGAACAGGAACACACGATTATATTTATTTTAAGAAATCCATGGATTATCCATCTTATAAATCAGAAAGACATTGAAGGAAATACACCACTCCATCTGATTGCTACTGCTTTCGGGATCTATAAGGGGAAGCTCTGGAAAATTCTCTGGGCCCACTCTAGTGGAGATCAGAATGCTACAAATAATAACAATGTGACCCCACGAAACATAATGTGGTCTCTTGTTGCAGAGGTAAGAATGCTAACTTTAACCGCATATGACATGTTTTCTCATGGCATGCATCGTACATAACATAATGTTGAGAACCAAACCTTTATTTCATCCTTTGTGCACATCACACCCCTAATGTATTACAAATTTTGCAAAAAATAACAAAAAATAAAAAACAATTTTTTTAGTATGCATATAGCTGTAGTGATGTGGGATTAATAGCATCAAGAGGTTCTAGTGATAAAAAAGTTTATACAAGTTTTCTTTTTTAAATAATAGATTGTGTAGTATAATGAAAATTTATTTGTTTAAAATTAATTGACTCATAATATTTAACTTTCTTTCCTTGTTGTTTCAAAGAATAGTGTTACTTGAACTAAAAAATTAGATTGATTATCTAAAACTAACAATGTGATAGTCTATTACAATATTTAAAACAACTCTTTCTCTCTCTCTTTCTCTATCTCTCATGTTTTCTCTAATCATTAATCATCTTTTTTACAAATTATCAAATATAAGTATATCATTTTCTTTTTAGTATGATCTCAAAAAAAATTTATCGAGAGATCTTAGTTAATAAAAAAAAAATATTAAACCTCTCCTACTATCCAAAATTGGAGAGGGATGTTTCACTAATTTTTCTTTTTGGGAATAACTATTCATTAATATCAAATAATTCACCATATCAATTATTATTATTATTATTATTATTATTATTATTATTATTATTATTATTATTATTATTATTATTTATTTTTAAAAATAATCATTCATTAATTTTAAATAATTTACTCTATCAATCAATAATTAATTTTGAATCTTCACTAAAATTTGTCGAGACATTTTCAATTCTAGATAATTTTATTTTATTTTATTTTATTTTATTTGAGTTAGTATAATATTAATGGCTAAAAAAAATTCATCACTTTTTTATATTAGGTGAGTCACTTGGTTCATCTTGTGTCCTCTTTTCCTGCCTCACACTTCAAATGTTGCCACGCGGCTCCCTCTTAAAACTTAAGTTGTAGGCTTCCTGCATAGGATCAGCCTTAGTTCTCCCTTTTTTTTTTTTCTTCCAGTAATGAAGCAAATGAAGTTTAAGTGTGGTTTAGTTGTGGGTCTGTAAACATTGAGATTTATCACAATATTATTTTATATATATTTTTTTTGAGCAAATATTATTTTAGATACTTGACTCCTCTCTTCAAATGATCAATTAATTAATAAAAAAACAAGATTCTTATTGCGCGTCAAAACTGATCAATTAATTAATAAAAAAAAAAACAGGATGCTTATTTCATATCAAGATTTATTACTGGAAGAAATATAGTCAGGATGGATCAAGACTTCATTCCAAAATTGAAGAAAAAACGCACAGAAGACAGAAAGAAAGAGGAAGCAAACGTTAAAGAGGAAAGAAAAGTACAAGTCGAAGAGAACAATAAAAGGGCTCAAACACATTTGATAGTGGCAACGCTCATAGCAACCGTCACTTTTGCAGCAGGTTTCACAATGCCAGGTGGATATGATGGCAACCAAGGTCCAGAACAAGGTATGCCAGTTCTATTAAGAGCAGCAGCGTTCCAAGCATTTGTCATTACCAACACTATAGCTATGATCTGCTCAATTTCTGCTGGGTTTCTATACGCCTCTGCCTCTTTTTACAATGAATTGAAAAAGCAGCAGAACCGCCATTTGATAGCATTCTGGCTTGTTTTAGTTGCAATGGGAGCGATGGTGGTGGCATTCATTACGGGCACCTACCTCGTGTTATCACATTCTATAGGCATTGCAATTACTACATGTATTGTTGGGTCCTTCTCCTTTTTCATTTTAATTCCCGAAGTCTATAAGCTTTATAATTATGAGTATATCACAGATCCAGAGTATGCCATTTTTTTCGAAAAATTAAGGATTATCTTGCAAGATCGAGAATAAAGTTGATTTTCAAATCAAGATGACTATGAAGGTTTTAGTTTTTACCTTTTCATTATATTTTTTTTCCCCTTAATGTTTAGGCCAATATGACGAAACAAAATGTATCTTCTGTTGTTTAGAGTTGTTGTGGGAATACATTTTCTTTATTTTATACAACCATCTGTTTATGTGAATCATAATCTCCTCATAGTTTAAAGTAAAAGGCAGATTTACAATACTTCCCTCGTGTTGGATTTGAAAGTAGAGTAATGTTGTAATAACCAAAATTTTATAATACGTTGAATAATAAATAAATTTGGTATAAAAATTAATTATCTTAATATTACGTACTCTTAGAAGTATTTTATAGCGATTTACAAATGAAAAAAAAAATTTGAAAAATTTAGTCAAAACCTCTTCATCGGACCGTTATTTGGTGAAAATGATAATACAATTTATTTTACTTCATAAACACCCTAAGAAAGAGACGCATAATTCAGTAAAGATAAAGTAAAATATTCTTTCTTTTTTTTTCTTTGACAATATTGTCAGAGTAACATGTTACTATATTACATCAATTTCGACGGTAATAAATTTATTTATCTTTTTTTAAAAGAATTTCATAATCAATATAGAGCTTATTTGATAGATCTTGATAAAAGAATTCTAAAAATAGTATTTTATTAAAAATGTGCAAGAACCGGAGGAATCGGAGACGGTTGGGCGGTCCGAACCGAGGTACACGGCCTAACGGCTCCGAAAACCGGGAACCGGGCTCCGCAATGGGCAAAATGGCCTACGGCCGCGAAAAGTAGCGCACGGCCACCGAGAGATAGTCTACAGGACTACTCCCTTCCTCAGGAAAAAACAGAGAAAATCGAGTCTGGTTCGCAAACCGAGACAAGGCACAGAAGAGGATTTGGAAGTCCGGAGGCAGGGCGCACGGCCGCGACTCTGAGACTTCTGAACGAGCACGATATGCAACATCACCGAGCGCTCAATCGGTGACGTCTGAGTCTTAAGGTCGGTCAAAAATGGGGTGTCTACAACCTGAAGCATCGAGTTTTTGGCTCGAGCGAGCTTTTCTTCGCTCGAGCGTGGATTTCTTGTGTCTGGTCGCTCGAGCGACCATGTCTTCGCTCGAGCGAGCCTGCTCAGTTTAAATAGGCAGCAGCGGGTTTTTTAATCAGTTTTCTATCTCTTTTTGTTTCCAAACCCTAGGTCCGACCCTTCTCTCTCCCTACACACCTTCTACCCTAGGTTTCATCTAGTATTAGGGTGTTTCTACCCTAGATCCTTTATTAAAGAGTTAGAGGGGGTTGAGGGCTTCAGTTTAATCTGAATAATTTGGGTTTTGGAGCACTTTGGAATTTGGGTCAGCATCTTCGTCTTCTCTTTTGGGTTATTTCTTCGAGGTAGGGATCTCCTACTCCAATGTATACGTTTTGTTCTGAGTTTTAGCATTTTAATATGTTGGGGTAGTTTGGTAATTTTGGAAAAAAACCCTAATTGTTGTATTAAATTGAATTGTATGTTTAATTTAAGGAAAATTGGGAAAATTAGTTGAATTCATGAGATTAAGGAATCTATTGATTAAATGGGGTAGTTGATTAATTTAAATCATATGCTTATTGAATTGTTGATTTAGTTATTTTCGTTTAGAGATAACTGTTTTGGCTATCGGTGGAGGATAGTCATGATTGTTGTAGACATTGCATGTGGATTAGGGATAACTGGAACTAATCACATTGGTTTAGTCATTAACTTTGACTGTTGAATTAATACAGACATTAAATGTATTGATTGTATGTTGTATATGTTATGTGTTTACATGCATTGCATTGTTTGGGAGGAGATAGGGATGTACTCCACGGTTTAGGGGAAGATAGGTGATGGACCTCTAAACCGGATTTTGTTTGGGAGGAGATATGGGATGGACTCCATTAGCATCACTATTATGTGTGCTTATTTATATTGAAGTGTTTTATTGATACAGCACTAAAATGTGTATCTGTAGACGTCCCCGAACGCCCCGGGAGGGGTTAGGTCCCGTTCTGTTCATATTGGGGTCACTACAGTTCGAGGACTCAAATGTCACGGTTCTTAATCTTGAACCAAAGAGTCCAAATCCGGCAAATCGTTTTGAGAAAAACAGATTTTTTGAAAGAAGTGCCAAACATGGACTGCTTTGCCAGATAACAGAGTCGCCACCTAAATATTTTTTAATGGGAAATTTAGGAAACCCTGACTCGGTGCCAAAGGCCACGTGTCCGTCATCACCAAAGTTGGCTCGGGAACTTGGGTACGATTGGGGAAGGTCACTTCGTGAGCACCCCCGCTCGCCCGGTCAAAGACCGGCCTCTACTAACCATGATATCTTATTTTGAAAACATTGTATGTTCTTATTCCGGTTATTAGCCTAGGTTACTATGTGATGCTCGCAGCAAACAAGTATAGACTGGGCCGCCTGAATTGGAACAAAACATTTCATGTTTGTTTGTTTGAAAATGGTTTGATGGTGCTACCCGCAGGTAGGCTAAGACGCGGATTTGCCACCCTCAGGTGGGCTTAGAAAACATGATTTTGCCACTATCTAGTGGGCTTAAAACAAACATTTGATGAATTGTCCCAATTCAGATAACCCAACCTCCACCCACAGGCATTCAAGGCAGTAATATCACATAAGCACATAGCCTCATGGTAAGCATGCTATTCATGGCAACACTCACACGCATGTAAGGATGCTAAAGCATAAAACTCACCGAGTACTCCAAGCCAAAACAAAAACTGATTAGAAATCATGCATGATCCTAACTATACAGAGATGCCTAATGCAACACATGCAATAATGCAACTATAGCAGGCTCGGCTATTCTAAACATGGCATATGAAATGCTACAACTAACACGTATTCAATTTGGAATTGAAATACAAGTGCAGTTTGTATGATGTGCCGAGCCCGATGCGTGCAAAACAGATGAATGATGCAATATGCTGTCATACTGTATGCTAATTGAAATATGCCCTATATCTAACCATCATAAGCGGGTAAATAAAAGGGAGAAAGAAATGGGGGTTGGAAGACATACATCACACTCACCCACACTTATTACAATTATGCCCTCGCGCAGAGGGTCCGAAGAAATAATACAGTCCGAAATGAAAGAATAATACAGTCCGAAATATACAAATTTCTAATTAATTGACAATTAAACAGAAAGCTTTAAACTGGCATGCAAGCCAGGGGGTGCCTCGCTTCTGATGAATATTGCATTTTTGGGCTGCCTTGCGCAGAAATCCACTGGGATGCCCAATTTAGCCTCTGTTTGCAACGTTTCTCGAAATACGCGCCAGACTCGAAAAGTTGTTGATTCCTCATTTTGCTGCAACAGAGAGCAGGAAAAGGGCATAGCAATGTATTTCACAATATATGCATGCCTCGATCCTCGTGCCACCAATCACGCATATCGATGCATGATGGCCGAGGAATCGGATTGCACAACTCAATATAGGTGCAATGCAGATGAATGCTACGACAAAACCTAACTCCATCATGGGTATCCGGAGTGTCGGTGACTGGGGAATTGAGACCCGTTTCGTCACTCGGAGTACGAAACGTACCTCGTTTCCCGTGCCCGGGCTAACTCCTATCCCGAACACGATGCAATATGCATGGTATGCATGAAATGCAACTAAGATACAGCCTAGTATGCACAATGCTGATGAAAATGAGATGAAAATGAGATGAAAATGAGACGCCTCGAAAAGCATGCACGCGGCACGCAAACCGAGGTGATGATGTGAAATGCAAATCGGATAAAATCGAAGTGTCTCGAAATGCGTGCACACGGGCACGCAACCGAGGCGATGATATGAAATGAAACGGATAAAATCGAAGTGCCTCGAAATGTGTGCCCACAGGCACGCACATCGAGGCGATGATATGAAGTGGAAATCGGATAAAACCGAAGTGCCTCGAAATGTGTGCCCACAGGCACGCACACCGAGGCGATGACATGAAGTGGAAGTCGGATAAAACCTAAGTGCCTCGAAATGTATGCCCACAGGCACGCACACCGAAGCGATGATATGAAATGGAATGAAATGGCATACGGAATGCCACGATGGGCTTACACCAACATGGGAGAGCCTCAGCTCACTCACATAGGAGGCCGTCGGATAAGAATGAAGTGCCTCGAAATGCGTGCCCACAGGCGCGCAAACCGAGGCAATGATAAAATGAGACGGAAATGCAAATTGGGCTTATACTAACATGAGTGGACCTCAGCCACACTCACATCAGATGCCGTCGGAAAACAGAGGTGCCTCGAAGTGCGTGTCCACGGCGCGCAAACCGAGGCATGGCCCGAAGGCATGAAATGGCACGGGAAATGATATGCAAGCATGCAAACCAAATTTCAGCACCTAAATGAAGGGGAAAACAGCCCCGAAATGATACGAAATGACAACCAATGCATGAAATCATCCCGAAATGTGATTTTAAGTACCCGAAATGGCCTATAGCCATGCTAAACATGCACAACATGATCATGACATGCAAACCAGTAGCAAGGCAGCCCCAAATATGGCATTTTTTCAGTACAAAGCAAAGCTAAATAACAACCACAAGCATGGCAAAAATAGCTTGCAAAAATGGGGGAAAAGAGGAGAATTACAAAGCAAGTATTATATAAAATGCTCAAACTGAAAAACACAGTTCTGAAAAATTAAAGAGGGGCCAAAAATGCATATTTTCAGTAGATGAGATCCCCTAATTCAGTGTGTAGATATGCTTAAAATGGCATGCAAAAATGAGCCAATAAAGGGCTACAACATGAGGTACCATAAGCAATGATCAAACAACTTTGGACCCTTAATAAAACATGAACAATGAGTTATTCTAAGACACTTTCTAAGCCTGATGAAGGCTCAAATCAGTAGCTAAGCAAGCCTAACAAAGCATGCAATTTTACGGAAAATATGGAGGATACAACATGAGGTACCAAAACCAGTCATCAAATGGCCTAAGGCCCTTAACAAAACATGAAGAATAGGTAAAAATAAGGCTCTGTATAGGCCTGATGAAGGCTGAAATCAGTGGCCAAATAAGCTCAAAAAGGCATTCAAGATGGGGCCAAAGAGAGGTATAAAGAGAGTACAACATGGAGGCCTCAAATAAATTTGATCCCTTCTACAATGTTGTAGAGGGACTAAAATAAAATCAATCTCAGTTTGGAATGCTCCAAAATAAATGCATATAGGCTAAAATAGCATGCAAGTTTACGGTAAAATGGAGGAATTTCAAAGGAAGTGCATGCTAGAGCCACCAAACATGATGGAGCCCTTCTTCAATGTTGAATAGGGACTCAATATAAGCCCACTCACAGTTAATTTCATGCTTGAAAACAGATCGCACATAATCCAAACAAAGCATGCAATTTAATGGCATAAAGAGTGATATTGAAGCAAGTGTATGAAGGAGCCAAATAAGGTTGAGCCCTTCTACAATGTTTTAGAGGGGCTCAAAATAAGCACAAAACCAGAATGGGTCAGAACCCAAAACAGATCACAAGTAGGGTAAAAATTTGAAGCAAAATTATGCAAGAAAAAGGGAAATGGACTTACCCTTGAAGACTACACTTTTGCTTCCTCTTGCCTTGATGAAAGTTGCTTCTTAGCCTCTGAGGAACCACTCTTTGCTGCTGGAAATGGAATGGTGATGGTGAGGCTTGGAGTTGAGGAAGGAATGGGCTAGGGACTTGAAGAATTTTTAGGGTTTTGGCTATGGAAATGAGATCAAAGGGAGATGGAGTCTTGAGAGGAATTTGTCTAACCTTGGCAAAGAAGGACCTCAGCCCTTTAAATGGGCAAGGAAGGGTGTAAAAGGGGAGGGAAATGCATACAAGCTTTCCCTCCCGAAATATCCCCCGGATGCCCGGGATATTTTGAAAAATATCCGGACAGCTGGAAAGGGCTGGAAAGCAGAAAGCTGGCCGGCCAGGTAAATTTCTGGGAGGTGGCCGGCCGGCCACCCCACCTGGTCGGCCAGCCACTCACCCTGGCCGGCCGGCCATGGCCCAAAAATGAAGTGCAAAATTGCTGGCCAACCACCATGTGTTGGTGTCCTCCCAGGTGTGTAGAATAAGGTTCCAAGGTCGGAATTGGCAACACTGAAGCAGGAGTCACAACATAGAGCTTGAAGGAGGGGCTCAAAAATGAAATCCACAATTGCTGGCCGACCACCAACTTTTAGGGTCCTCCCAGATGTGTAGAACAAGGTTCCAAGGTCGGAAATTGGCAACACTGAAGCAGGAGCCACAACATAGAGCTTGAAGGAGGGGCTCAAAAATGAAATCCACAATTGCTGGCCGACCAGTAGTTTTTAGGGTCCTCCCATGTCCCCTGATCACAGATATGTAGCTTTGGTTGGAAGAAAATGGGCCTAGGGTGTTCAACATTAGCCCGGAAGTGAGCAAAACGGGCGCCGGAGGAGCGAAACTGGTTATCTGGGATAATTGCTGGCCTCCTACCCTCCAGTGATCTTCCTAATGCTGAAACAGAGGTACCTGCCAAAATTGAACAAAAACTAATGAGAAATGAACGCTCGGGGCCCAAACCGCGCAGTTCGGGGTCCCGAAAATGGGCTGTAGGCACCGGAAGTGGTGTACGGCACGAAGTGGGTATCAGGGCCCCAGTGTTCCTCAAAATGACAAAACAGAGGTACCTGCCAAAAATCGGAGAAAACCGATGCGAAATGAATGCTCGGGGGCCAAACCGCGAGGTCGGGGCCCAAAACCGGCTGTAAGCACCGAAAGTGGTGTTTGGCCGCGAAGTGGGCATCAGGGACCCCAGGTTCTCGGTATGATAAAACAGAGGCACACGCCAAGAACCGGAGGAATCGGAGACGGTTGGGCGATCCCGAACCGAGGCACACGGCCTGACGGCTCGAAAACCGGGAACCGGGCTCCGAAATGGGCAAAATGGCCTACGGCCACGAAAAGTAGCCCACGGCCACCGAGAAATAGTCTACAGGACTACTCCCTTCCCTCAGGAAAGAAAACAGAGAAAACCGAGTCTGGTTCGCAAACCGAGACAAGGCACAGAAGAGGATTCGGAAGTCCGGAGGCAGGGCGCATAGCCGCGACTCTGAGACTTCTGAACGAGCACAGTATGCAACATCACGAGCGCTCAATCGGTGACGTCTGAGTCTTAAGGTCAGTCAAAAATGGGTGTCTACAGTTGCCCCTCTTTGACAGAACTCGGAAGTCAGGAAGTGACGAGAGTGAATGTCAAAGCTCAGAGACGACCCATTTTTGACAAGGCCGAAGACTTAGACAATCATACAAGATAAACAAAGATACATGCCCGCAGGCGTGCCCGCAGGCAAGGGCAAAATGCAAATGACATGCACAGAGCCGAATGATCATGCAAGTGCAGCAAGCTGTAATGAGGCAAGTATTCGCAAATAGATGCAACAGTTTTAAGCAAGAATGCAAAGCAACAACTACATTTCATGCAGTTAGGAATGCGGAGAATCATTCAATTCTCGTCGCGTCTCACACGGAGAAGATACGATACCTGCGCGATTCGTCTGGTCGCACCAGCCTCAAATGAACCGTACATACAATATCGTGCCTGCAAAATAGAGAAATTCAACAAGAACAATATGCTAACAACACATATTCAACGTGATTCCTGGAATTCCGAAAGTCTGACACACGCAGTGCCGGCGGGTAAACACATCGCAATGCGAGAAAAGATAATGCGTGACAACGCATACTCAAGCATAGAGGTATGGTAAACATGCATGACAATGCAAAATATTCATGAGAATGCAAATCATGAGCCAAATAATGCAAAACGAGCGTAAATCAGAGTGCCCGTTTGTTGTGAAATAATAAACAAGAAGCGCGCATTTCGGCGACGACAACTCGATCGCGGCCTCTGATTCACCTCCCGGAGAGGTTATAACATGTTCAAAAAGGATACACCTTGATTTTGATGAATAATGACAGACACATGTCAGAAATTGCAGCTAAAGTTCCAACGGAGCAATTTCGCGCCAGAAAGTGCACTTTTCTTGAACTTTTTCGGGTCCCGGGAACTCCAAAATTCCTCAAAATTTGCAGAGAGGTAGGGGAGGGGTGGGGACATGGTCGGCCAGCTCTTGGCCCTAGGAGAGGCTGTCGGCCAGGTGGGGAAAAGTGAATGGCCGGCCAGCCAGAGAAAGGGGCCGGCCGGCCACCTGGCAAAAAGAGGGGCATTTTGGTCATTTTGAGGATTTCTATATATATGCTTGCCATTGCTCCGAAATACACCCCCAAGTGTGAAATTCTCTCCTCTTCTCTCTAAGCCATTTTCTTGCTCAGATCTGCATTTTATACGCGCCCCTCGGCCTTCCACGCAAGTTGTTCGCGAAATCCTTCAGTTTTAAGCACTTTGAGCCTACTAAAATTTGATTTCGGAGCTTCTTTTCTCGTTTTCATCACTTGAGGTAAGTTTGTCTCAATATTTGGAATATTTTCCCGGGGGTTGACTTTTGTTGACTTTTTATTTCCCGAGAGTTGACTTTTGTTGACTTTTTCCAATTTTGGCTCATCTTCACTCATTTTTGCTCCTTTTTGCAGATTTCTCGAAATGGCCGGCAATTTCCCTCACGGCGGAGGTTTTCCAGGGGCCGGAGATGACTTTGACTTTATGGCATTGCCCCCGAGGGTCCGGCCTTTTTTCCCCGATCGATACGCTCCAGCGGTACATAGGCTTCCGCGAGCTGTTTTCCGTCATTTCACCGATTTCAACGATCGGGCACCCGGGGATCTTCTTCTGCGAGAGCCGGAGCAGCACCTCTCCCACGAGGCACGAGAGGTATTTTACTTCACCCCCTGTAATTTTCTGTGCACTTTGTAGCTTTGCCATGCTTAAACACACAGTTGTAGCTTATGACGTAGTACTTTGTTTGCACTCGGAACACGTGACTTAAACACTTGAATTGTTGAACACACGGCTCACTGACTGATTGATTATGAACACACGGCACACATTAGTTAAGCATTTGAACACACGGCTCAAACATTGATTCACGAACACACAGCCCGAAGTTGAAAATGACACACAGCACATACTGACTAGGATTGAAAACACAGCCCAAAGCATAGATTCACTGAACGCGCGGCCCAGATTTGAAGTGAACAACAGCCCACTGATTAAGAGTAGAACACACAGTCCCAAATTCTGATTTTCTGAACACGCAGCCCAGGTAGAAATGAGTGACACACAGCCCACTGTTAAGATTTGAACACGCAGCCCAAACACCAATTTACTGAACACGCAGCCCAGAGAGGTGAACACGCAGCCCACTGATTAATGATTTGAACACGCAGCCCAAACACCAATTACTGAACACGCAGCCCAGATTTTAGGTGAACACAGCCCACTAATTTTTCTTGAAATTGAACACGCAGCCCAAATAACAAATTTACTGAACACACAGCCCAGATTAGGTGAACACGCAGCCCACTGTTTCTGAAATTTGAACACGCAGCCCAAATACCAAATTTACTGAACACGCAGCCCAGATTTAGGTGAACACGCAGCCACTAATTTTTGAAATTTGAACACGCAGCCCAAATACAAATTTACTGAACACGCAGCCCAGATTTAGGTGAACACGCAGCCCACTAGTTTTTGAAATTTGAACACGCAGCCCAAATACCAAATTTACTGAACACGCAGCCCAGATATAGGTGAACACGCAGCCCACTAAGTTTCATTTGCACACAGCTCATTCACTTCATTTGCACACAGCTCATTCACTTCATTTGCACACAGCTCATTCACTTCATTTGCACACAGCTCATTCACTTCATTTGCTGATATATGCATTCATTCTAAATGCAGGTTGGCTCTCGCACTGTGCGAGGATACGGCTCCACTGCCGCGAGGGAGTGGTATGCTGAGCTTCCGGAAGCTGTCCGGGACTTGGTTGACTTTGCAGGATTCGGACCATTCTGCAGAGGGTTATCTCATTGTCTTATCAGCAGGACATTGTTTGCCGCTCTGGCGGAGAGATGGTGGGACACCACCAATTCATTCCATTTTTCTGCTACTGGAGATATGACTATGACCCACTGGACTTCGCTGTACTCACCGGCCTAGACGTAGGCGGTGGACCCATTCCCTACGACGAGGATATGAGTGAGTGGGAGGCTGCTTGGATTTATCTATTGGGGGCTCGCCCACCCGTAGACAGAGGTACGGGAGAGTCCGGTATACTTGGTTCTCTTCCCATTTCCGGCGGCCACAGATGGAGCCTGAGTCTCCCGAGGAGGTCGAGCAGTATGCCCGTGGTTTCCTCATGTTCCTCTTTGGCACCACTCTGTTTGCCGATAGAGGGAACATGGTCGGATTGTATCTACTGAGTGCTCTGGTAGACCTATCACAGGTCGTTCAGTATGATTGGGGCGGCGCTGGCCTGGCTACCCTTTATTGTTACATGAGCGCAGTCTCTCGTGGGCGGGGGGACTTACTCGGCGGCTACTGGAGAGCCTGGGAGGTACATTCTGTCCTCTTGATTTACATTTTGCTCCTCATTACTTGTTCATTGCACACACGGCGCACTTTGCATTCTGTATTTGCCTTTAGCACTTTACATTCACATTCCGCACTGCTTTTCTCAGCTATGGGTATATGCATATTTCCCCACATTAGCCCCGGAGATGGAGGTGGCAGGACCTCCTATGACCCCGTTTTCATTGATGTTTGAGGGCGAACACCTGTCGAGGCCTCGAGAGACTCTCTTCTCTCTGCGACAGTACTTCGACACTGTGAGGGCGACAGAGGTATTTCAGAACTCTCAGTCCTTTTCATTTTCATCTTTGATCTGCTTTGCATATTCCTGATTTCTGATTGATTTGTACCCTGGTTATCCGCAGATTACCTGGCAGCCCTGGGCAGTCTTTGATGATGTGCAAAATCAGTACCCCGGAGGGTCGAGTGGTTCCCAGTATAGGTTCCTGCTCGAGGGACCAGTCGGTAGGGCCTGGTTTCTGGGGGAGCGCTTTCAGCGTCAGGTGTGGGGGTATAATTCTCAGGACCCCCTGCTGTGCCTCCACCCACTATGCGGACTGCCGACAGGCTATCTGCCGAGGAGGTCACTAGGGATATGCAGGGCACTGATGCTTTGTTATATTTCATTGAGGGGGACTACGCCACCTATCGCCGCATATATCTGATGCCCCCTTTGACGGGAGTGCGGGCTCCGCCACTGAGGCCCACTGGCGCAGCATCTTCGAGTCGCGCCCGTGCTGCAGACATCCCTTCTTCCAGTAGGGCTGGTGCTTCTAGGGGGAGAGGCAGTTCTATCCCTCCGATCCCTCCGTCCCCTTATATCCCGGATGGCCAGACATGCCGACCGAATTGATGAGTTGGCAGTACGGGACTACTTCTCCGACTCTGATCCCTATAGAGCCTCCGGCGCCTGGTCACAGATATGTCAGTGATCCTGACTCACCACCGGTATGTTCCACCATTTTCCATTTATCACACAGACATTTTGGCAGTTGCTTATTTATTGATGACTTGAGCTTGTATCTGCAGCCACCTCGGGAGTACACGGATCAGGTGCTCGAGATGGTGGCCTCACTTGAGGGGATGGTCCTGCGTAGAGAGGCGCATGTCCATCATGGGCTTCCAGGTACCCTTCATCTCTCTTGCATTTATATATTTCTGTTAACATGCTGGTTTTGAGCATTCTGCTGCACTGATAGACTGTGTAGAACACATCTGGCACACACCCTCTTTAAACATTCTGCTGTATTGATAGACTGTGTAGAACACATCTGGCACACACCCTACTCACATACTGTACTTGCCTGCTTTTCATTTTTGAACTGATGTATTGCACTTTCCATTTTCAGATGCCTCCCGTATATGCGCAGCCACGGGGCGGGCCATCAGGGCAATCTCAGAGAGGTCGAGGTGCTAGACCTGCCCGAGGTGTAGGGACTCGAGGAGCTGGGCCATCCAGGCCTTACCGAGGAGCTCGAGGAGCAGGGTCGTCTCGCAGACGCAGGGCACCCATTGTCGAGGATGAGGAGGAGGAGGTTGCAGACCGAGTGTCAGAGACATCTCCTGGGGAGGGAGGCTCCGGTCTTGGTTCTGGGAGTGGAGGCGAGGCCGAGGGGGATCCGGAGGACGACAGCTCTGATTCGGATGGTGATGATGGTGCAGAGGTCATCCCACAGAAGAGGATGAGAGGGCCTCCTCCTTCCCGTTCCCGAGGATACTGATGCTATTTCCTGCTTTATTTTACTTTTTAGCTAGTAGTTTGTAGCACTTTGCACATCATTAGGCAGTTTTATATCTGTAAAACTTGTACCTTTATGTTGTAAAACATGATGGAATGAAACAGCTTTTGAAAAGATGTTTGTATTTGAAATTCTTAGCATCGCATCGCATCGCATCATTTTGCACAAAAATGGAATTGAATGGAAATGTGCTTTGTATTTACCAGGTCAGGTAATGAACCGACGCAACAAATTAAAACAAACCGACTCACTAAGAAATAACAGAATCTTAGCAAGTTTACAACTCGATAAGCAAAGTACAACAATGTTAACGACTCGATAAAACAAGACTTAACAAAATTGCGTAAACAAAAGGTAACAATTCAAAACACAAAACGCGACAGCTCGACAAAACTTACAACTCGATAAACAAAACAACAACTCGATAAGCAAAAACACAACGAAGTGTACTTCGGACGGACGATCTGGATGATGGAACGCATCCGAAACTGAGAGAAATGGAGACCTTCGACATCCCGATGCATGAAATGCCTCAAACTTCGTTCCGGAGGGCAAAACAGGACCAATGCATGGCCGAAACATTTTAGCAGGACTAGGGGTGGCCGGCCTACTAGAATAGGTGGCCGGCCGGCCACTCCCCGCAACCTCCAGAAAGTTGACACGTGTCCCTTGAATAGTGTTTTGCCCCTCTATAAAAGCCCCACCCTTGGAACTTTTCATTTCATCCTCATTTCTCACAAAAATGGAGGCATTCCTTGCAGAAAATCTCACATCTTGGATTTCCTCTCTAGATGGCTCGGAAAGTTGAACTTCCGGGGTTTTGGCTTGAATGCACTATTCACTGCGCCGGACTCCGCTACATCTTCCTTTCCTCCATGCCGCGGCAAGGTTTTGGAACCCGGTGACGCACGTCTTCAGCTTTGGAGGGCAAGAGGTATGTCCTACTTTTGAAGATTTTCAAGTTTTGATGGTCCGAGCGAGGCGAGGAAATCTTGCCCCAGCTCAATTTTGGCTATGCCCAGGCCTTAGGGCGGATGTGCGGACTCAACGCGCATGATGCTCGATCCTTGATTGGTAACGGAATGTTGGATATCCCAAGCTTGGTTTACCGATTCTCGATGCTGGTGACGCGGCGACCATCATTGGCAAGGCTTCCGGCAGCACGCCCTCTGCTTGTGCTATCTCATTCTGTTTGTCTCGGGCTCCGGAGGCTACATCCCTTGATTGAGTAGCCCAAGGTTTGAGGGAAAGAGTTGCATTGCCATGACTTTGGCCGAGACATTGATGGGTCTGGATGCCTTCTCGGGGAGACAACCAGGTTTGCAGGGAGTCCACTACTGCTGCAGGTAATGTTTCCCACCCAAGCTCACATGTATTTGCTCACATCACTCGGCCCTCAGGCTCGTTTTTCTCACAAAACCCTTTCTTACTTTTCTCTCATCGTACATCTCTCTATTCTTTATTCTCTCATTTTTCATCCCTCCCCAGATATGGTTGATGGAAATTGCAAGTTGTGGACTCTTGCCCTGCTTACTCAGCCGCGGCTATTTCTTTCGCAACGCCTAGTCAATGCCCCTGATGAGATGGTGGTTTGAATGGATGTGCAATTTGTCAGCAGACGCATTGCTTGGCGCTGCCCTTGGCTCAATCTCCCGGCGATGAGCTACAGCATGTCGGCAGGTGGTGGGATTCGATTGAGGCTTGACTCACTGTATTCTATTTCCCATTCCGCATTCTGCGCCAGTTTGGCCATGATCAGACTTGCCCACCAGAGGGGATAGAGTATCCAGCTACATTTCCAGTTCGAGGCGCACAGCTGGCTCGCAGGCCGCAGCATGGGAATAGAGAGCTTCTGGCCCCTGCTCCACTTTCAGTTGCACTTTGTCTGATGAGTGCTGGGATTGGCTCAACGAAGAAGCACAGGTTGGGCCTAGGTTGGCATCAGAGGCTTCAACTAGCTCTGGGGGGCGCAGGGACTGACTTGACTATGCCCCAGATTTATTGCTTTACTAGTACTTTCAAGTTTTCTTCCTGAGTGTAATAAAAAGCAACTTCAATTGTATGCAAGAGCAAGAGAACTCTGTTTTGAAATCAATGAAATTGAAGGTTGTGGTACTGAAAATTCTCCGTTTTGGTCCAAAAATGGTCTTAGTTGTAAAAAGATTAATTTGAACAAAGTCAACTTTTATTAAAACTTTTCAAAACTATTTTCGATATGGATCAGAACTGGACACGCCTGAGATCTGTCACTGAGATGCACAACCCCGGATCCTAGCAACTGGAAAGTTGCCCCTAGTTTGAAAGGTACAGCACTTCATTGCAACGGAAAGTTGCCCCTAGTCTGAATAGCACTGTACCGGAGATCACGATAAATGCTGATGAATAGAGATGACTGAGATGATCAAATGGACAAAGTTGATCGGGGAAAAGATTTGGCTGAACTTCAAGAGAAGTTGCCTACGTATCCCAAAGATGGGAATCAAGCCTTACGTAGTTCAGGCTCAGGTTCGCTCGGGTATTTTCACTCTCCTTTTGCGCTCTAACTTTTGCCAAGGCCGCCCTTTGCGGGTTTTCAACCTTGCGAGCTCAGTTTTTATAATTTCAAATTTTCTGCTCTGAGTTTTGCCTAGGTCGCCCTTTCGGGTTTTCGGCCTAGCGAGCCTCTCAGGGTAGTATTTCTTCAACTTGTCCATGTTGATCGGTTGGGAAAACTCCAAGCCATCTAGATCCATCAGAACCACAGCTCCACCTGACCAGATTGACTTGATGATGTAGGGACCAGTCCAATTAGGTCTGAACTTGCCCCTTGGGTCGTGGATGGGAGCTCGGTTGTCTTTGAGCACCAAATCTCCTCTCTTCAAATTCCTGGACTTAACCTTCTTGTTGAAAGCCCGGGCAATTCTGCGTTGATAACCTTGGATGTGGTACAGTGCTTTCAACCTTCTTTCATCGAAAAGCATGAGTTCCTCAAATCTTTTGTTGCCAGTCTGCCTCGGCTATTTGACACTGCCAATACTCGTAATGACGGAACCTCAATCTCAATAGGTAGAACGGCCTCCATCCCATAAACCAGAGAATACGGAGTCGCCCCAGTAGAAGTTCTGATTGAAGTCTGTAGCCCCACAGAGCAAACGGCAGCTTATCTGGCCAGTCCCGATAGGTTTCCACCATCTTCTGTAGTATGCGCTTGATATTCTTGTTGGCGGCCTCAACTGCTCCATTGGTTTGCGGCCGATAGGTAGATGACTTATGAAAAGCCACATTGTATTTCTCCAACAAATCAATCACCTCCTTCTTGAAGTGGGAACCATTGTCTGAAACGATTTCATTTGGGACCCCGTAGCGACAGATGATGTTGTTTCTGATAAACTTTGCGACGCGAAGCCTTCAACACGCATAAGATTGGGCCTCAACCCACTTTGTAAAGTAATCTATCGCTACCAAGATGAACTCATGCCCATTCGACCCCTTCGGCGTAACTGCTCCGATCACATCAATTCCCCAGACTGAAAACGGCCATGGCGAAGTCATGTTGTACAGCTTTGACGGCGGGATGTTCATGCGATTTGCATGAATCTGACATTTGTGGCATCGCCGGACGAAACTAATACAATCCTCCTCCATGGTGGACCAATAATAACCCTGTCTGAGAATCTTCCGTGCCAACATTACCCCATTCATGTGTGCACCACATTCTCCCCCGTGGATGGCTTCCATCAGACGCTTCGACTCTTCGGCATCAACACACAGTTTATGCATTCCCAGATGACCTCGTTTATACAGTTTACCCCCGCAGATGATGAACTGAACTGCCATTCTTCTGATTGCCCTCTTGTCTTTGGCATTTACCCCTGGCGGGTATGCTTCTTTCTCCAAGAAATTCCAGATGTCGTAGTACCAGGGGTGTTCGTCCTGAACTTCATCTATGGCTGCAATCGACTCATAGGCAGGCGCAAATTTCTGGTCAATGATGACTGGACGCATTCGGACTCCACGCGGGATGTCTATCATAGAAGATAGAGTTGCTAAAGAATCTGCAAACCTGTTGTTTCTCTTTGTAGATGAGTAAAACTTAGCTTCTCAAACCGAGGAATCAGCAAATCCAAGGTTTGGTGATACATCATCATCTTTTCCTCTTTCACTTTCCAGTCTCCTTTAGCTTGAGACACAACAAGGTTCGAGTCCCCAATGACGTCCAACCGTCTTGCCCCTAGTTCCAGGGCTGCTTCTAAGCCAGCGATACACGCCTCGTATTCTGCTTCGTTGTTCGAGACTTTGAATCGGAGTTTGAAGGCTAGAGGGATACGGGAATCATCGGGTGCTATCAGCAACACTCCGATCCCATACCCATGTTGATTTGACGCTCCGTCAAAGTACATCGTCCAAGCTTCATCGTCGATATGCAGAATTGATTCATCTGGGAACAGGTACTCAACTGCTTCATCCCCCTCAACCGGGTGGTCGGCAAGGAACTCTGCCACTGCTCTGCCCTTCACTGACTTGCGCGTCACGTATGTGAGATCAAATTCGGAGAGCAACAGCAACCAACGAGCTAGCCTACCCGTAAGTGCTGGTTTCTCGAAAAGATATTTGATGGGATCAAGTCGTGAAACCAACATTACAGAGTGAGCTAACAGGTAGTGCCGCAGCTTCCTGGTAGCCCATACCAAAGCTAAGCAAGCCTTTTCCAGCGGTGTATACCGGGTTTCATACTCCAGCATCTTCTTGCTGAGATAGTAGATGGCTCTCTCCACCTCTTCTGATTCTTGCGCAAGCATGCAGCCCATTGTAGTTCAGTCACTGATAGATACAAAATCAACGGTTTCCCTGGTTCTGGTGGTGACAACACGGGTGGGTTCTGTAGATATTCTTTAATCTGTTCAAATGCAGCTTGGCATCGGCCGTCCCATTGGAACTTCTTGCCTTTCTTCAGGAGACCAAAAGTGGTTCACAAGTCAAGGTTAATTTTGAGATAAACCGTCTTATGAATTGCACTTTACCCAGAAAGCCTCGCACCTCCTTTTCAGTCCTTGGTGGTGGCATTTCTAAGATGGCCTTGATTTTGGAAGGATCGACCTCGATGCCTCTTTGTGTAATCAGAAACCCCAGCATTTTTCCCGCTGTAACACCAAATGTACATTTCTGAGGGTTTAGCCGCAACCGGAATTCCCTGATCCTTTGGAAAAACTTGTGCAAGGCGGTGTAGTGGCCCTCTCTTTCCTTGGACTTGACAATCATGTCGTCCACATACACCTCAACCTCTTTGTGGATCATATCATGTAGTATTGTGGTCGCGGCCCGTTGATAAGTAGCTCCAGCGTTCTTCAACCCAAACGGCATTACCCGGTAGCAGTATGTCCCCCACGGGGTGGTGAATGCAGTCTTTTCCGTCTTCTGGTGCCATTACTATCTGGTTGTATCCTGAGAAGCCATCCATGAAGAGCAATGCATGCCCTGCTGTGAAGTCTACAACTCATCGATGTGCGGTAGGGGAAAGTCGTCCTTCGGACTAGCTTTGTTCAAATCCCTGAAGTCTACACACACCCGGATCCTGCCATCTTTCTTCGGCACCGGAACAATGTTGGCCAACCAAGTCGGATATTCAGATACCAGCAGGAAGCCTGCGTCAATTTGCTTGGTGACCTCTTCTTTAATCTTGAGAGCCCAGTCCGGGCGGATCCTTCTGAGTTTCTGCTTGACAGGTCGGGCCTCGGGGTCAAGGGGGATCCGATGCTGTACAATCTCAGGATCGATTCCAGGCATGTCTTCGTAGGACCACGCGAAAACATCTTTGAAATCTTTTAATAAAGCGACTAAGCGCTCGCGTTCCTCAGAAGACAACGTGGACCCGATCTGGACCAGCCGCGGGTCCTCCTCAGTACCAATGTTCACGGAAATGATTTCGTCCATTAAGGGCTTAACAAATCTCTCTTGCTCATGCTCAATTAAACGTTGTAAAACCGGAGGAACTTCGTCCTCGTCGTTTTGATCAAAATTTTGAAAGTCTGAATCAATGCAATAAATTAGGGGCACAGAAAAGTAATCGGAAACCACAGATAGTTCATTCTCATTAAGTACATCCAAATCGTCCAATTCTTCTGTTACAACAGACTCAAAAGAAAAGGAAAAAGACGACCTGGACAGGACTGTGGCATCCGGGTTAACATCCCCAGGAGTACCAGACTCAGACTCAGTCGAGCTGGAACCTGATTCCGACTCACAAGACTCGGTGGAATCAGACTCCGGCTCACTACCTGACCCGGAACTGCTGGATAGAAATCCCTCCTCGTACTGCCAAGTGAGAGAGGGTGCGATTGATGCATCCAAGATAGCTGCTGGTCGGCTCACAGCCGTTTCATTCCCAATCATGGAGACCTCGAAGTTATCCCCCAAGCACTCTTGGTCGATCGGAGGATCAGAGAGGAGACATGCCAGTGCTACCCCCATTTCAAATTCTGTGACCTCCGGATCCCCTGCTTTATTCTGCTCAGCCTCAGTTGTTGGGTCTGTCTGCTCGGTGGCAACGTCATCCCCAGATAGTTGCAATCGAAGAAGATTTCAAACCTGGACGCGCTTCCTCTCCGCGTTTATCCAAGGCTCTGGGCCCTCCCCTCCCGGACAAAGCGTCCGTTCAGGGTACCCAAATGGGCCTGTGCATTAAGTCAAAGGCTTCCCAGCCTGCTTCGCCTGGCTCTGCCGGCCATTTCCTTTCCTTTCCTACCCAGTCTTCTTTGGTGGGCAGATAACCCAGTCCAAAGGTATGCGGGTTGTGTGGCACTTCGGCCAACGCTGCGACTCCTTTCCTGCCGCTTCTTCCTAATCCCATCCCGGGAATATGTTGTAGCTTGTTCATGAGGTAGACTGATTGGCACACGTACACACCTTCATTCACAGCCATAATGTTCTGTACTACCCGGGCCTCGGCCAAAGTGAATCCTGAAAGAAGACATCTTCTGTGCCATGTTCAATTCCAGGACGGCGTAGATACCTCCGGAGGGGGATGGATTGATGAGTTCCCGAATACAGTGGCTACTCCCTTTCCATAGGGGTATTTCACCATCTGATGTAGAGTTGAGGAGACTGCCTTTACTTGGTGCAGCCACGGCCGCCCCAAGAGTAAGTTGAAGGTTGCGGGAACGTCCAAGACATGAAATTCAATGTCGTGTTGTCCTGGACCAACCTTAGTTTGGATCTTGACAATCCCCATCACTTCTACTCGTGTTATCATAAGCCTTGATCACCTGAGTTGTTGGCGTGAAGTCCGCGGGCTTTAACCCGATTGCATATGCCGTTCTGACTGGGCAGACATTAATAGCAGACCCGGTATCAACAAGTACCACCGGTATCCACTTGTCTCTACACTCAACAGAGATGTAGAGAGGTTTGTTATGGTTCACGCCCTCAGGCGGCAATTCTTGTTGTAAAGGTTAATGCCGGGGAACCCCTCCCGGAAAGACCAGGCCGACCAGCTGCTCTGGTGTAGTTCGATGGAAAGTTTGGCTTTGTCCATAGGAAAGGACAGCCTGTCTGTGCACCCTTGAAGCCATAAGCAGTCCCCAGATGGAGATGTCTGCTTGTATTTTCTTTAACTGTCTCAGTACAGCCTCTTCTTCAATTTGCTTCTCTCTCTGTTTCTCTGCCTCTTTATCTTTCCCGGATGCCTCAGGTTGATCAAGGTGTGGGGGCTTGAAATACCGCCCACTTCTGGTCATGTGGTCCACCTCATCGAGGTACCAAGTGTCATCTGGTTGAGCACCTGCCCAATCTTCATCCGTGTGGGCAAGACATAAGTCGTCGTCTTCCCACCACATCCCATTAGCATCTACCAGACACCTGTCTGGTTCCGGCATGTTTGTACTCTCGGTCTTTTCCTCCCTCATGCTCACAGCATGTCCTGCTTTCGTGCTCACAGCACTTTCAACTTTGATGCCCGCAGCATCTCCCGTTCCTGTGCACGCAGCACTTTCGACCCCTACATGGGCCTTCGCTTTTCGAATTCTCTCGGAATCGTCAAACTTTTGTTGTTCCGACTGCATCAGTACAGCCGGTTGTTCAACGTTCCCTGTATTCACAATCCCCGGATTCTGAACGAAATTATTAACGCCGGCGCTCTCCGGCGGTTGATTCTGACCCTCGGCCCTTCCGGCCATCAATGATACTCTCGCCCCTTCCGGGCCCTGTTGAAATTCTACAATGTCCGGCTGATCATCTAACCACCCGGTGACTTCTGCCGTCTCCTCATAGTCATACCAGTTGATTGCAGCATCTGCTGGTTCTTGCTCATTGAAAAACTGAAGGTTGGCGAAGTCCTCCTCCATCGTTGTCAGATCATCCCCTGCTGATTCAAGTTTGTCCCCCCGGATCATACACAGTTCAGTCTTCTCTGGCAACCCCACACTCAGCTTAGGCTGGCCCATTGGTAAGATGTATTCGCTTGGATCATAGGCTCTTCCAGCTGGACTCTCAGATTGCTCCATTCCAAACTCTACAGTTTTGCTCTCGGAGCCTGCCCCATTCATTTTCGGTGGTCACCACCTTTGGCTCGGATGGGGTTGTGAAGGTGTCCAACACGCACAAGTCAGTGCTGTCAGGAAGGATCACCTCCGGCTTAGGTAGGTGGGAGGGAGTTATATAGATACTAGGGTCGTAAGACACGCGCCCCAGTTTGGATGAGGTTGACTCTTTTGGGTGGATCTTGGTTGTGTTTGGGGAGTGGGTTGTTTGTGACATTGGGTCCCTCGGGGGGTAGAATGATATTTTTGTCAATGAGGTCCTGAATCTCATGACGCAGCCGGTAACACTGGTCTGTGTCATGACCATGCTGCTGGTGGTATGTGCAATATTTGGCTGGGTTGTGGGAAGGGGGGAGTGGGTTTGGTAGGGGCCTCGGTTCCAGGGGTTTCAGATGCCCCTTTCTGACTAGAACCCCGAGGACTTTAGACAAAGGCATATATAGTGGGGAGAAGGTTCGTTGGCCTCTGGGTTGGTATCTTGAGGCTTGGTTACTGCTCCCAGATGCATCAGAAAAAGGTGTGGCCGCTGCGGGCCTTGGTTGGGGAGGGGGAGTGGTGGTGACCATACCGACCTCTGGAGTCCTTGTATTGGCAGAGCCACTCGGGCCCGCATTGTTATTTCGGTTGAACGTTCTTCGGGGCTGCTCCCGGTCCTGATCGATCAACCCTTGCTTCATTGCGTCTCGATCTGTACCCCCATCTTGTGTAAATCTGAGAATGTGGGGAAAGGGAGTACGATCATTTTCTGCATTAGCTTGGGTTGGAGATTGCGCACAATCATCCGGATTTGATCTTTATCAGTTGGCCTCAAGGTCATCATCGATGCCTTGGCTCTCCACCGAGTGACAAAGTCAGAGAAGGTCTCTTTCTGTTCTTGCCTCGTTGTCTCGAGATCACGTGTTGTAATCTCGATCTGAGTATTATATGAATATTGTGCAACGAAGGCCTCGGCTAGCTCATCCCAATTCCTCTTCACATCATCTTCTAATTTTGCGTACCAGATGGCCGCAATCCCTGACAAGGTTCTGCCGAACAAAGAAAGCTTCTGTGATCGGGTCAAGCCCATCGGCCTTAAGATGTCGGAAAATAGCCGGAGGTGGACCATGGGGTCCCCGGATCCATCAAAGCGATCGATCTGGGGCATTTTAAATCTGTCCGGCAATGTCACGGCCACGTCAGTATAGCCGTCTTCAATATCTGGGATGGCCTTCACCCCTTGCGACTTTTTGAAGAGCTTCTCCAACTTGCTCAATTTCAGAGCTGTATGATCCACCTCGAACTCGAATGGAGATTCCGGGTGTTAGGTGTAAGATTCTTGGACAGTTGCGGCGGAAGCGGGGGCGGAGCCAGCCCCGTTGGAAGACTCGTGTCCTCTTGAGTGTTTTGGAAGTTTGGCAGAGGTTCTGTGGATTTGGGAGGGTATATTGGGTGTTCTGGGCATTCTGGGATGGTGGAGGAGCATTTTGGCCAGTGGGTATCTGTTCAGGTAGTGGAGCCCCTGGAGGAGGAGGAACCTGATGCGCCCCTAGTGGAGGAGGGACCTGGTGTGAAGCAGATGCAGCATTCTGCTGTTGTAATCTGGTGATCAGCTCAGACTGTTGGGCCATGACAGCGGCCTGCTGTTTAGAAAATTCCGCCTGGCGGATAGCATCGTCTTGCATTTGTTTCATGCTCTCATTCATCTGGCGGACCATCGCCTCCATAGCTGATGTATTCTGTTGTTCCATTGAATAACCGGCAAGTGTATCTCTAAAGCGGAAACAAGGAAATTTCAACCCGACTATCTGCCACTAAAGTAGACTGCTGTTCTGGTGATCCGTGTTCTGACACACTGTGCCTCCTCGGCCTTCTTCTGGTGACTGGGGGTAATGAGTAGAACACTGGATGTCCGTCAACTAGATCCTCGGATCGGTTGAGTCGGCAACCTCGTGTCCAGAGTGCTTGGGGAGTATCGACTGGTTCGGAAGCAATCGTGCCACAAACTGCCCTAGCAAAAAGATAATAAAAAAAGGAAATAAATAACCAGAAAAACGGGCAGCATAACAGCTTAAATTGAATACACCACACACACAGTCGGGGTATACAACAACACACAGTTGGTAAGCTGGCTATACACTGTCCTCAAACACTGGTCAATATTCCTGTATCACTGTCCTCAAAACTGAATCCTGATACCCGCAGATACCTGATTTCTCAAATAACTGACTAATGCCCACAGGCGTGATGCCCGCAGGCCTACTGCTCAAAACTGATGAACTGATGCCCGCAGTCCTGATGTCTGAACTCACAAACTGATGCCCGCAGGCCTGATGCCCAAACTCATGACTGATACATGCATTCCTGTAGAGACGCACTCTAAAGCACATAACAGATAAGTGAGAGCCAAAACACCCCTATGTTGGGGTAAGGGTTTCCCTGTCCTATTTTGTCAGGAACTAGGGTTTCACTACGCACGCAGCGGTTTCAAACAACCTATAAACGGGTAAGCAACCTGTCCTAGTTTGGAATGGTCACTATGGATCTGAATATGCACTAGGTCGAATGGTCAAAAAGGGTGCCCCGGTAAAACCGGGGTTTGTGTTCCCATGCTGTCAGAGCCCAGAGCCGATCAGCCTTATGGTCATGCCTTGACAAGACAAGCCTCCGGCAAATCGTTCGGGAATGGCATATGGCAAACACGATGTCCTAGGCGCACCAATGCAAATGCAATGCAAAGAAACACACAAATGTAGTCAAAAACAGATATCATGAGTTCGAGTCAAGTTCTCTAAATCCCCAGCAGAGTCGCCAGAAACTATAGACGTCCCCGAATGCCCCGGGAGGGGTTAGGTCCCGTTCTGTTCATATTGGGGTCACTACAGTTCGAGGACTCAAATGTCACGGTTCTTAATCTTGAACCAAAGAGTCCAAATCCGGCAAATCGTTTTGAGAAAAACAGATTTTTGAAAAAAGTGCCAAACATGGACTGCTTTGCCAGATAACAGAGTCGCCACCTAAATATTTTTTAATGGGAAATTTAGGAAACCCTGACTCGGTGCCAAAGGCCACGTGTCCGTCATCACCAAAGTTGGCTCGGGAACTTGGGTACGATTGGGGAAGGTCACTTCGTGAGCACCCCCGCTCGCCCGGTCAAAGACCGGCCTCTACTAACCATGATATCTTATTTTGAAAACATTGTATGTTCTTATTCCGGTTATTAGCCTAGGTTACTATGTGATGCTCGCAGCAAACAAGTATAGACTGGGCCGCCTGAATTGGAACAAAACATTTCATGTTTGTTTGTTTGAAAATGGTTTGATGGTGCTACCCGCAGGTAGGCTAAGACGCGGATTTGCCACCCTCAGGTGGGCTTAGAAAACATGATTTTGCCACTATCTAGTGGGCTTAAAAACAAACATTTGATGAATTGTCCCAATTCAGATAACCCAACCTCCACCCACAGGCATTCAAGGCAGTAATATCACATAAGCACATAGCCTCATGGTAAGCATGCTATTCATGGCAACACTCACACGCATGTAAGGATGCTAAAGCATAAAACTCACCGAGTACTCCAAGCCAAAACAAAAACTGATTAGAAATCATGCATGATCCTAACTATACAGAGATGCCTAATGCAACACATGCAATAATGCAACTATAGCAGGCTCGGCTATTCTAAACATGGCATATGAAATGCTACAACTAACACGTATTCAATTTGGAATTGAAATACAAGTGCAGTTTGTATGATGTGCCGAGCCCGATGCGTGCAAAACAGATGAATGATGCAATATGCTGTCATACTGTATGCTAATTGAAATATGCCCTATATCTAACCATCATAAGCGGGTAAATAAAAGGGAGAAAGAAATGGGGGTTGGAAGACATACATCACACTCACCCACACTTATTACAATTATGCCCTCGCGCAGAGGGTCCGAAGAAATAATACAGTCCGAAATGAAAGAATAATACAGTCCGAAATATACAAATTTCTAATTAATTGACAAATTAAACTAGAAAGCTTTAAACTGGCATGCAAGCCAGGGGGTCCCTCGCTTCTGATGAATATTGCATTTTTGGGCTGCCTTGCGCAGAAATCCACTGGGATGCCCAATTTAGCCTCTGTTTGCAACGTTTCTCGAAATACGCGCCAGACTCTGAAAAGTTGTTGATTCCTCATTTTGCTGCAACAGAGAGCAGGAAAAGGGCATAGCAATGTATTTCACAGATATATGCATGCCTCGATCCTCGTGCCACCAATCACGCATATCGATGCATGATGGCCGAGGAATCGGATTGCACAACTCAATATAGGGTGCAATGCAGATGAATGCTACGACAAAACCTAACTCCATCATGGGTTATCCGGAGTGTCGGTGACTGGGGAATTGAGACCCGTTTCGTCACTCGGAGTACGAAACGTACCTCGTTTCCCGTGCCCGGGCTAACTCCTATCCCGAACACGATGCAATATGCATGGTATGCATGAAATGCAACTAAGATACAGCCTAGTATGCACAATGCTAATGAAAATGAGATGAAAATGAGACGCCTCGAAAAGCGTGCACGCGGGCACGCAAACCGAGGTGATGATGTGAAATACAAATCGGATAAAATCGAAGTGTCTCGAAATGCGTGCACACGGGCACGCAAACCGAGGCGATGATATGAAATGAAAAACGGATAAAATCGAAGTGCCTCGAAATGTGTGCCCACAGGCACGCACATCGAGGCGATGATATGAAGTGGAAATCGGATAAAACCGAAGTGCCTCGAAATGTGTGCCCACAGGCACGCACACCGAGGCGATGACATGAAGTGGAAGTCGGATAAAACCTAAGTGCCTCGAAATGTATGCCCACAGGCACGCACACCGAAGCGATGATATGAAATGGAATGAAATGGCATACGGAATGCCACGATGGGCTTACACCAACATGGGAGAGCCTCAGCTCACTCACATAGGAGGCCGTCGGATAAGAATGAAGTGCCTCGAAATGCGTGCCCACGGGCGCGCAAACCGAGGCAATGATAAAATGAGACGGAAATGCAAATTGGGCTTATACTAACATGAGTGGACCTCAGCCACACTCACATCAGATGCCGTCGGATAAAACAGAGGTGCCTCGAAGTGCGTGTCCACGGGCGCGCAAACCGAGGCATGGCCCGAAGGCATGAAATGGCACGGGAAATGATATGCAAGCATGCAAACCAAATTTCAGCACCTAAATGAAGGGGAAAACAGCCCCGAAATGATACGAAATGACAACCAATGCATGAAATCATCCCGAAATGTGATTTTAAGTACCCGAAATGGCCTATAGCCATGCTAAACATGCACAACATGATCATGACATGCAAACCAGTAGCAAGGCAGCCCCAAATATGGCATTTTTTCAGTACAAAGCAAAGCTAAATAACAACCACAAGCATGGCAAAAATAGCTTGCAAAAATGGGGGAAAAGAGGAGAATTACAAAGCAAGTATTATATAAAATGCTCAAACTGAAAAACACAGTTCTGAAAAATTAAAGAGGGGCCAAAAATATGCATATTTTCAGTAGATGAGATCCCCTAATTCAGTGTGTAGATATGCTTAAAATGGCATGCAAAAATGAGCCAATAAAGGGCTACAACATGAGGTACCATAAGCAATGATCAAACAACTTTGGACCCTTAATAAAACATGAACAATGAGTTATTCTAAGACACTTTCTAAGCCTGATGAAGGCTCAAATCAGTAGCTAAGCAAGCCTAACAAAGCATGCAATTTTACGGAAAATATGGAGGATACAACATGAGGTACCAAAACCAGTCATCAAATGGCCTAAGGCCCTTAACAAAACATGAAGAATAGGTAAAAATAAGGCTCTGTATAGGCCTGATGAAGGCTGAAATCAGTGGCCAAATAAGCTCAAAAAGGCATTCAAGATGGGGCCAAAGAGAGGTATAAAGAGAGGTACAACATGGAGGCCTCAAATAAATTTGATCCCTTCTACAATGTTGTAGAGGGACCTAAAATAAAATCAATCTCAGTTAATGGAATGCTCCAAAAATAAATGCATATAGGCTAAAAGTAGCATGCAAGTTTACGGTAAAATGGAGGAATTTCAAAGGAAGTGCATGCTAGAGCCACCAAACATGATGGAGCCCTTCTTCAATGTTGAATAGGGACTCAATATAAGCCCACTCACAGTTAATTTCATGCTTGAAAACAGATCGCACATAATCCAAACAAAGCATGCAATTTAATGGCATAAAGAGTGATATTGAAGCAAGTGTATGAAGGAGATGCCAAATAAGGTTGAGCCCTTCTACAATGTTTTAGAGGGGCTCAAAATAAGCACAAAACCAGAATGGGTCAGAACCCAAAACAGATCACAAGTAGGGTAAAAATTTGAAGCAAAATTATGCAAGAAAAAGGGAAATGGTGACTTACCCTTGAAGACTACACTTTTGCTTCCTCTTGCCTTGATGAAAGTTGCTTCTTAGCCTCTGAGGAACCACTCTTTGCTGCTGGAAATGGAATGGTGATGGTGAGGCTTGGAGTTGAGGAAGGAATGGGCTAGGGACTTGAAGAATTTTTAGGGTTTTGGCTATGGAAATGAGATCAAAGGGAGATGGAGTCTTGAGAGGAATTTGTCTAACCTTGGCAAAGAAGGACCTCAGCCCTTTAAATGGGCAAGGAAGGGTGTAAAAGGGGAGGGAAATGCATACAAGCTTTCCCTCCCGAAATATCCCCCGGATGCCCGGGATATTTTGAAAAATATCCGGACAGCTGGAAAGGGCTGGAAAGCAGAAAGCTGGCCGGCCAGGTAAATTTCTGGGAGGTGGCCGGCCGGCCACCCCACCTGGTCGGCCAGCCACTCACCCTGGCCAACCGGCCATGGCCCAAAAATGAAGTGCAAAATTGCTGTCCGACCACCATATGTTGGTGTCCTCCCAGGTGTGTAGAATAAGGTTCCAAGGTCGGAAATTGGCAACACTGAAGCAGGAGTCACAACATAGAGCTTGAAGGAGGGGCTCAAAAATGAAATCCACAATTGCTGGCCGACCACCAACTTTTAGGGTCCTCCCAGATGTGTAGAACAAGGTTCCAAGGTCGGAAATTGGCAACACTGAAGCAGGAGCCACAACATAGAGCTTGAAGGAGGGGCTCAAAAATGAAATCCACAATTGCTGGCCGACCAGTAGTTTTTAGGGTCCTCCCATGTCCCCTGATCACAGATATGTAGCTTTGGTTGGAAGAAAATGGGCCTAGGGTGTTCAACATTAGCCCGGAAGTGAGCAAAACGGGCGCCGGAGGAGCGAAACTGGTTATCTGGGATAATTGCTGGCCTCCTACCCTCCAGTGATCTTCTAATGCTGAAACAGAGGTACCTGCCAAAATTGAACAAAAACTAATGAGAAATGAACGCTCGGGGCCCAAACCGCGCAGTTCGGGGTCTCGAAAATGGGCTGTAGGCACCGGAAGTGGTGTACGGCCACGAAGTGGGCATCAGGGGCCCCAGTGTTCCTCAAAATGACAAAACAGAGGTACCTGCCAAAAATCGGAGAAAACCGATGCGAAATGAATGCTCAGGGGCCAAACCGCGAGGTGCGGGGCCCAAAAACCGGCTGTAAGCACCGAAAGTGGTGTTTGGCCGCGAAGTGGGCATCAGGGACCCCAGGGTTTCTCGGTATGATAAAACAGAGGCACACGCCAAGAACCGGAGGAATCGGAGACGGTTGGGCGATCCCGAACCGAGGCACACGGCCTGACGGCTCCGAAAACCGGGAACCGGGCTCCGAAATGGGCAAAATGGCCTACGGCCACGAAAAGTAGCCCACGGCCACCGAGAAATAGTCTATAGGACTTAGGGGTGGGCACGGGTCGGTTGCGGCCACGAAACCTCCAATCCGCCATCCGTCCGCCAGATTGGCGGATTGGAGAAAATCAATCTGCATCCGTCCACCAATCCGGCGGATGTGGATTAAGCGGATTGGCGGTTTGGCGGATGGATGCGAATCGGTTTGGCGGTTTAAAATTTTATAAATTTTCAACATAGTTCAACTTGTACACTTCCTCAAAAAAAAAAAAAATAAATAAATAAAATATTACAGTCAATAACTTAAAAAAGTGTTACAATTATTGCAAGCCTCATCCAAAGAAAGGAAGTTTGAAACTTTAGACTATCACAATCGCTGCATGCCTCATCCACATATTACAATAATAACATGCCTCATCCACATAAAGTATTAAAATATGTGGTTCTTAAAATATAAAAACAATTCAAACCACCAAAACTATGAGCAAAGCAGTAGTAGAGTTTGTATGTCTTTGTATTGTTACATTTATATATGTTTTTGAAAACAAAAACCAACCAGCATATATCATATTTTCTATTTATTACTTTTAGAGTTAGATTTAAAAACCAAAAAATATAGATAAATAATACGTTTATTTTTTTCAATTCAAAAAATGTATTCAAGTTGAAAACTTTTTTTTTCAACAGAATATTTAAATTCTTTTTCAATTGAAAACACAAACAAAATATTTAAACAAATTGAAAATACAAAATCTTATAAATTACTAAAGGTGCTCGCGGTTTGGCGGTTCGGTTGCGGCCAAAAGAACCTCAAATCCGCCATCCGTCCGCCAAATTGGCGGATTGGAGAAAATCAATCCGCAACCGTCCGCTCATCATCACGCATCTGTCCAAAATGCGGCGGATCGGTTCGGTTCGGTCGGTTTTGGCGGATCGGTATATCCGCTGCTCACCCCTAATAGGACTACTCCCTTCCCTCAGGAAAGAAAACAGAGAAAACCGAGTCTGGTTCGCAAACCGAGACAAGGCACAGAAGAGAGTTCGGAAGTCCGGAGGCAGGGCGCACAGCCGCGACTCTGAGACTTCTGAACGAGCACAGTATGCAACATCACCGATCGCTCAATCGGTGACGTCTGAGTCTTAAGGTCAGTCAAAAATGGGGTGTCTACAGTATCAATCTGGAAGTATGAAGTGTTTTGATATGAGCCTGAGTCTCATTTGTGTTGTTGATATTGGACGTAATGTGAATATGCTATATAGTTCACAGTTGTAAGTTTGGTCAGGTTCTGAGCCATATTGATAATAATGGAAATAGACATTAGTGTCTTAAGACTGTATGTTAATATAATTGATTATCATGCTTAACCAACTATTGAATGCTAGGACTTTATTCAATGCTTATATTTGGTTTAGTATTTTCCTACTGGGCTGTGGCTCACCCTTTATGGGAACATCATTTTCAGGTTCAGGTGATAAGCTACCTCCAAGGACTTAGCTTGGAAGGACTTGGATTTGAAGATTAGATTAGTTTTCTGTTTTTATTTGAATTACATGTAAACATTCAAGCCTAGGGCTTTATTTGTATTTGAGTTAGAACTCATATTTTTGTGTCCAAGTGTTGGCTTGGCAAGATGTAAGCCTGTAGGGCATTTATTATGATGTTACATGTAATGTTTTCATTTCGTAATACTCTGATGATTGAGATAATGCAATGTTTTCTTTTAATAATGCAAGTCATTGTTATATGTTTAATGGGTTATTTTTGAGGGCGTTACAACTTGGTATCAGAGCGTACCGGGTTTGAATACTTTGGGTACGTGGGAAGTGATTAGTATCACAATGGGTTCGTCTCGTTTGATAGAGACTTAGTGTAGTGTTATATGTTTGCATGATAACATGTTTATGTGATTATGTGGGTATGGAATGTAGTTTCTAGGATGTTGATTGGACCCTTGAGTTGCTAGTAGTCTTGTTGGAAAGGCAATTGATCACTGCTGCTTCCAACCGGAACTATGGTAACGCTTTGGGACCATTATCATCCAGGAATGAAATTCGTAGGTGCTTATGTGATTATGTGCTTACGTGGAATGAATTATTGTTGTCCAATGCATTAGGACGCGAGTGTTTAGCTTCGGCACATTTATTAATGTGCTAACGTCTTTGTTTCTTGTATTAGGATGTCAGGACGAGGACGAGGTCGCGGTAGGCGTGGTAGGCGGGTAGGCAGGAAGTGCCTGTGCCAGAGGAGGTTCCAGTAGTACAGGAGATTCCGGCAGTTCAGATTCCGGCAGTGCAGGGGGAGTAGGCCAGGCCAATGTGGCCGAGCCGGTAGGCCAGCAGGCTATGGGCGCTTTAGCCCGAGAGATAGCAGGGGCATTCAGGGAGTCTGTAGGCATTCTCAGAGCTGAGAATCAGGCTCAGGTTCATGTTGCAGATACGGGTCCTTCTTTTCTGAAGAGGGAGTTCTTCCGGTCCAACCCGGACGAATTTTTAGGTGATCCTAAAGAGCCGCTTAAGGCAGATGAATGGCTCGAACAGACAACGAAGACGTTTGAGATGCTAGGCATCGAAGACGGGGCACTGAAGGTGACCTTGGCATCTTTCCAGCTTAAGGGGGATGCGGGTCAGTGGTGGAAGTTCACTAAGGGCCGTATAGGAGGGACTTGGGAGGCTTTCGTAGATGCTTTCCAGGAGAAGTTCCTGTCTTCAGCAGTTAAGGAGAGGTTGAGGGAGCAGTTTTGCCAGCTTAAGCAGAACAGTTCTTCAGTGGCCGAGTTTGAGGCATCGTTTACTAGCTTGTCCAGGTTTGCACCTGAGTTGGTGGCGTCTGAGGAACGCCGTTGCATTGAGTTTGAGAAGAAGTTGAGGCGTGGCCTCAAGTTGAGAGTAGTAGGGTCTTTGATTCGGGATTATGGGCGTCTGGTTGATGCTGCAGCCCATACTGAGATTATGATGCAGGAGAGGAGGAAGGGCAGAAAGGCTCCAAGAGGAGTCAGGATGGCAGAGTGATGGTAGGAGACAGAAGAGGTTTACTCCTCAGCAGTCTCAGGGTAGCTTTTCTAGATCGACTTTTCCAGTACCGAGTGCTAGTTCGGGGAAAGGCAGCCAGGGAGACATCACCTGTTTCAAGTGTGGTCAGCTGGGCCACAAGTCTCCAGTTTGTCCTCAGAGAGAAGGAGTACAGAGAGCAGCATCTTCTTCGGCTCGATCTCAGAGCCAGAGTCAGGGTAGAGGCCAGCCACTCTCGTGTTATCAGTGTGGTCAGCCAGGGCACATGAAGAGGTATTGCCCGCAGTTGAGTGGCACACCTGGTGCATCTGGTTTGAGGCAGACTTAGGGTCAGCAGCCAGCTCAGTCGGGTCAGGCCTCGAGGCCCAATCAGGGGGCATCTTCGTCCCAGTCTGTGCAGCAGTCTAGGGGTGAGCAGGTTGATCAGAGGCCATCTGGGCGCGTGTATGCTGTTACCGCGCAGGATCTTGTACCGGCTCCATCTGTCGTGAGAGGTACCTTCTTATTTTGCAATTCAGTTGCTAGTGTTTTGATCGATACGGGTGCATCTCATTCCTTTGTGTCTGCTGCATTTGCATCTGTTTTGGAGTTGGAGTTAGCTCAGTTAGCATCTCCTATTTGTGTAGTGTCACCTCTTGGGGGTGAATTGATCTTGAAACAAGGTGTTAGGGGTTGTGATATAGAGGTCGATGATCATAGAATCCCATTTTCCTTTGTAGTTATGCCTATGAAAGGCTTCGATGTTATTTTGGGTATGGACTGGTTATCGTCATACCGGGCAGTTATTGATTGCTATCGCCAGAGGGTCACTTGTTGTACCGTGGGCGGAGAGTGTTTTCATTTTCTGGGGGACCGGGTTGGTAGTGTTTTGCCACCGGGGTATGGTTCGCGAGGGCGGAGTGAGCTTAGTGGTCTACTTGCTAATCTTTCGATTAGTGAGGTGGATGAGACCAGATTGTGTTGCCAAGGGTGGTTTGTGAGTACTCGGACGTCTTTCCCGAGGATCTTGTTGGGTTGCCACCGCATCGAGAGATTGAGTTCTCTATTGACCTAGTGCCCGGCACGGCGCCAATTTCTATGGCACCTTATCGTTTTGCCCCAGCCGAGTTAGTTGAGTTGAAGATTCAGCTCCAGGAGTTGCTAGATAAGGGCTATATCCGTCCTAGTGTTTCGCCGTGGGGAGCACCGGCCCTCTTTGTTAAAAAGAAAGGTGGTGCTTTGAGACTATGTATAGATTACCGGAAATTGAATCGGGCTACGGTTAAGAATAAGTACCCTATGCCTCGTATAGATGATCTGTTCGACCAGTTGAAGGGTTCCCGTTGTTTCTCTAAGATAGATTTGAGATCGGGTTACCACCAGTTGAGGGTCAGGGAGGAGGATATTCCGAAGACGGCATTCCGTACGCGGTATGGCCACTATGAGTTTCTGGTGATGCCATTCGGGCTCACCAATGCACCGGCAGTGTTTATGGATTTGATGAACCGGATCTTCCGGGAATTCTTAGATCGTTTTGTAGTTGTCTTCGTGGACGACATTCTGATTTATTCACCTTCGGAGGAGGAGCACAAGGAACACTTGAGAGTGGTGCTTGAGTTACTTAGAGCCCATAAGCTTTATGCTAAGTTTGGGAAGTGTGAGTTCTGGCTAGAAGAGGTGAAATTCTTAGGCCATGTGGTTTCGGGGAAGGGGTGTCTGTTGATACATCCAAGACAGAGGCAGTGCAAGATTGGGCACAGCCTAAGAGTGTGTTTGAGATCCGCAGTTTTCTGGGATTAGCTGGGTATTATCGCCGATTTGTGAAGGATTTCTCCAGGTTAGCTTCACCTTTGACTAGATTGACTCGGAAGGGAGTCAAATTTGTATGGAGTGAGACTTGTGAAAAGTCGTTTCAGGAGTTGAAAGTTAGACTGACCACCGCTCCAGTCTTGATTATTCCGGAGAGAGGGTTGGGTTATGCAGTCTATTGTGACGCCTCACGAGAGGGTCTGGGTTGTGTGTTGATGCAAGAGGGGAAAGTGGTTGCCTATGGTTCACGTCAGTTGAAAATTCATGAGAAGAATTACCCTACGCATGATTTAGAGTTAGCAGCTGTGATATTTGCCTTGAAGATTTGGAGGCATTATCTTTATGGTGAGAAGTTCGAGGTATTCTCGGATCATAAGAGTCTGAAATATCTGTTTACACAGAAAGACTTGAATTTGAGGCAGAGGAGGTGGATGGAGTTCATTGAGGATTATGACTTTGAGTTGCATTATCATCCGGGGAAGGCCAATGTGGTGGCCGACGCCCTTAGCAGGAAACCTGTTGGTGACATAGCTAGTATAGCCATTCGGGAGTGGGAGATGTTGGGTGCACTTGGGGAGTTTGATTTGCTTCTGGGCGAATCCGTTGAGGCTGCAGCCTTGTTTTCTGTTGTTGCGCAGCCTACACTTGTGACTCGGTGTTAGAGGCTCAGAGGGGTGACCTTGAGGTAGAATCCCTTCGAGAGAAGATCTCCAGTGGGAAGGTTGAGAAGGGTTTGACGGTGTATCCCGACCTGAGTGTGAGATACCGAGACCGTCTGTTTGTGCCGGAGTCTTGCCGAGAGGAGGTACTCCGAGAGTTTCATCATTCACGCCTTGCGGTGCATCCGGGAGGCACTAAGATGTATCGGGATTTGGGTCGCCAGTTTTGGTGGCGGGGTATGAAGAGAGATGTGGCAGCGTTCGTGTCTAAGTGCCTTACTTGTCAGCAAGTGAAGGCCGAACATCAGAGGCCAGCGGGTTTGTTGCAACCCTTGCCTATTGCCGAGTGGAAGTGGGAGCATGTCACTATGGACTTCGTTGTGGGTCTTCCGAGGACTCAGCGGGGTAGTGATGCTATTTGGGTGGTTGTAGACCGGTTGACTAAGTCGGCGCACTTCATTCCTATGCGCGTGAGAGATTCGGTAGATCATCTTGCCGACTTGTACATTCGGGACATAGTGAGGTTGCACGGGGTCCCAGTGACGATCGTCTCAGATAGAGATCCTCGTTTTACTGCTAGGTTGTGGCAGAGTTTGCAGAGTGCCTTAGGCACTAAGTTGACCTTTAGCACGGCTTATCATCCTCAGACTGACGGGCAGTCCGAGCGTACTATTCAGATCCTTGAGGATATGCTTCGGGGTTGTGTTCTTGATTTCAGTGGGTCGTGGGAGAGGCACTTGCCTTTGGTGGAGTTTGCCTACAACAACAGTTTCCAGTCTAGTATTGGTATGGCACCGTTTGAGGCCTTGTATGGCCGACCGTGTAGATCTCCAGTTTGTTGGGCTGAGGTGGGTGATGCACCTCTATTGGGTCCGGAGTTGGTGAGGGAAACGACGGAGAAAGTTGAGCTTATCCGTAAGAGACTTGTTACAGCCCAGAGTCGTCAGAAATCTTATGCCGACCGTAGGAGGAGACCTTTAGTGTTTGAGGTGGGTGATCATGTCTTTCTGAAGATATCACCTAGACGGGGATTGATGAGGTTTGGGAAGAGCGGGAAGTTGTCCCCTCGGTTCATAGGTCCTTTTGAGATCCTTGAGAGGATTGGCGAGGCTGCTTATCGTTTAGCTTTGCCACCGCAGTTGTCCGGAGTACATGACGTGTTTCATGTGAGTATGCTTCGGAAGTATGAGCCGGATCCATCACATGTGTTGGATTGGACTGATTTAGTGGTTGAGAGGATGTCTCATATGAGGAGAGACCGGTTCGGGTTTTGGATAGGCGGGATCAAGTTTTGCGAGGCAAAACCATCCCTTTGGTAAAGGTTCTTTGGAAACATCACGGGGTGGAAGAAGCCACTTGGGAACGTGAGTTGGAAGTCCGCGAGAAATATCCGGACATGTTTGTTGATTTGTAATCTTGTATTTAGATTTTGTAATATTGTTGAACTTAAGAGCTTTACTTATGTCTTAAGTTGGAAAACATTGAGAATGTTTTGGTTTAATATTAGTAGTTTGAAACTTGCTTCATAATGGAAGTGGAATGTCACATTTATAGATTGAATGTGTTTTATATATCATGGAATTTAATATGATATGGAAATGGAAATCACGTATATTGAAATTGTTAAGATTGAAAGGAAAAATGCATAATATTGACGCAGGTTGTAATATATGTATTTATATACATATTGTGAGATGCCTCTTGATAAGAGATGAGATGACCAGTATTGGGTCAAGTTGTTCATTATTGTAATGTCATATTGATAGAATTTGAGAAAAACTTGTTTTCAAAAACTTATGCTTAATTTCGGGGACGAAATTCTTTTAAGGGGGGGAGGTTATAGCGACCCCGGTCTTTTTCCTTTAGATTGTTGTATCCGGACTTAAGTTCCGTGGATCCAGGCATTGTGTATTGTTGTTGTTGTCCTTTAATTCTTTATTTTTGAGTTATGGGTTGAGTTGGGCAGGTTTGTTACAGGTTGGTTGGGTTGGAAACCAAGTGTTGCTGTCCAGATTTTTGGACCTTCGCTCGAGCGAGGAGTTGGTCGCTCGAGCGAGCTGTTGTTTTTGTTCTTCGCTCGAGCCAGGGTTTGGTCGCTCGAGCGAGAGTCTGCGTCTGGGCTTAGGACCTGAGAGATGTGTTTCTTGGCTCGAGCGAGCATTTCTTCGCTCGAGCGAGCGAGGTGTATGTTTTCGAGTTCTTCGCTCGAGCGAGCATTTCGTCGCTCGAGCGAGCTTCTGGGTTGCAGACCTGAAGCATCGAGTTTTTGGCTCGAGCGAGCTTTTCTTCGCTCGAGCGTGGATTTTTGTGTCTGGTCGCTCGAGCGACCATGTCTTCGCTCGAGCGAGCCTGTTCAGTTTAAATAGGCAGCAGCGGGTTTTTAATCAGTTTTCTATCTCTTTTTGTTTCCAAACCCTAGGTCCGACTTCTCTCTCCCTACACACCTTCTACCCTAGGTTTCATCTAGTTTAGGGTGTTTCTACCCTAGATCCTTTATTAAAAAGTTAGAGGGGTCGAGGGCTTCAGTTTAATCTGAACAATTTGGGTTTTGGAGCACTTTGGAGTTTGGGTCATCATCTCGTCTTCTCTTTTGGGTTATTTCTTCGAGGTAGGGATCTCCTACTCCAATGTATACGTTTTGTTCTAAGTTTTAGCATTTTAATATGTTGGGGGTAGTTTGGTAATTTTGGGAAAAACCCTAGTTGTTGTATTAAATTGAATTGTATGTTTAATTTAAGGAAAATTGGGGAAATTAGTTGAATTCATGAGATTGAGGAATTATTGATTAAATGGGGTAGTTGATTAATTTAAATCATTGCCTATTGAATTGTTGATTTAGTTATTTCTGTTAGAATAACTGTTTTGGGCTATCGGTGGAGGATAGTCATGATTGTTGTAGACATTGCATGTGGATTAGGGATAACTGGAACTAATCACATTGGTTAGTCATTAATTTGACTGTTGAATTAATACAGACATTATGTATTGATTGTATGTTGTATATGTTATGTGTTTACATGCATTGCATTGTTGGGAGGAGATAGGGGATGTACTCCACGGTTTAGGGGAAGATAGGGGATGGACCTCTAACCGGATTTTGTTTGGGAGGAGATAGGGGATGGACTCCATTAGCATCACTATTATGTGTGCTTATTATATTGAAGTGTTTTATTGATACAACACTAAAATGTGTATCAATTGGAAGTATGAAGTGTTTTGATATGAGCCTGAGTCTCATTTGTGTTGTTGATATTGGACGTAATGTGAATATGCTATATAGTTCACAGTTGTAAGTTTGGTCAGGTTCTGAGCCATATTGATAATAATGGAAATAGACATTAGTGTCTTAAGACTGTATGTTGATATAATTGATTATCATGCTTAACCACTATTGAATGCTAGGACTTTATTCAATGCTTATATTTGGTTTAGTATTTTCTACTGGGCTGTGGCTCACCCTTTATGGGAACATCATTTTCAGGTTCAGGTGATAAGCTACCTCCAAGGACTTAGCTTGGAAGGACTTGGATTTGAAGATTAGATTAGTTTTCTGTTTTTATTTGAATTACATGTAAACATTCAAGCCTAGGGCTTTATTTGTATTTGAGTTAGAACTCATATTTTTGTGTCCAAGTTTGCTTGGCAAGATGTAAGCCTGTAGGGCATTTATTATGATGTTACATGTAATGTTTTCATTTCGTAATACTCTGATGATTGAGATAATGCAATGTTTTCTTTTAATAATGCAAGTCATTGTTATATGTTAATGGGTTATTTTTGAGGGCGTTACAGATTCAACTCGCTTGCTCAGTCTCTGGGAATAATCCATGAAACTACTCCACCATATTCACCTGCATCTAATGGTGTAGCAGAAAGGAAAAATAGAACTTTAACTAATTTAACAAATGCTATGCTAATTGAAGCAGGTGCTCCTTCAAATTTGTGGGGAGAAGCAATTTTAACTGCATGTTATGTTATGAATAGAGTGCCATATAAAAAAACAAAAGTTACACCTTTTGAGTTGTGGAAAGGGCATAAGCCAAATTTGAGATATTTGAGGGTTTGGGGTTGTCTAACTTTTGTTAGACTTGTGAACCCTAAAAGACCTAAATTAGGCGTGAAAACTACCACTTGTGTTTTTCTTGGATATGCAACAAATAGTACAGCCTATAGATTTTTTGATATTGAAAACAAAATAATTTTTGAATCAGGTGATGCAATTTTTCGTGAAGAAAAATGTCCTTTTAAATCTAAAAATGGTGGGGGTCAAAATTATCAAGAAAATATTTTATTTGAAACCGGTTCCTCTACTCCTCTTTTACAAAACCAAGATACTGTAGTTTTTGAACCTAGAAGGAGTAAAAGAGCCAGATTAGAAAAAGATTTTGGCCCTGATTATCATGTTTTTAATGTGGAGGAAACTCCATTAACTTTACAAGAAACTTTGACATCTCCTGACTCTGTTTTTTGGAACGAGGCTGTAAATGATGAGATGGAATCATTATTATCCAATAAAACTTGGGTATTAGTAGATTTACCACCAGGTTGTAAAACTATTGGCTGTAAATGGGTTTTGAAAAAAAAACTTAAACCGGATAGAACTATTGATAAATATAAAGCAAGGCTTGTTGCAAAAGGTTTTAAACAACAAGCAGATCTTGACTTTTTTGATACATTTTCTCCGGTTACTAGAGTTACATCTATTAGATTATTAATTGTAGTGGCTGCAATTCATGATCTAAAAATTCATCAAATGGATGTTAAAACAGCTTTTTTAAATGGAGACCTGGGTGAAGAAATCTATATGGATCAACTTAAGGGTTTTGTGGAACCCAGTCAAGAAAGCAAAGTGTGCAAGCTAGTTAAATCCCTATATGGCTTAAAACAGGCCCCTAAACAGTGGCTTGAGAAATTTGATTCTTGCATGATTGAGAATGGCTATAAAACGAATGAATGTGATAAATGCATTTACTATAAATCTGAAGAGAATTCACATGTCATTATTAGCCTCTATGTGGATGATTTACTTATATTTGGCTCTAATTTGCATATCATCGTGGAAACTAAAAATATGCTTAATAGCCATTTTGATATGAAAGACCTTGATGAGGCTAATTATATTTTGGGAATGAAAATTACCAAAACTTGTGATGGTATATTTCTTGATCAGTAGCATTATGTTGAGAAAATTTTAAGAAAATATAATTTTTATAAGTGCAAGCATGTTTTTACTCCTTTTGATCCTTATGTGCGTTTATTTCCTATTGAAAATAATGAGGATGCAATTAATCAAAAGGAATATGCAAGTATGATTGGTAGCTTGTGTTATGCGACTGACTGTACTAGACCTGACATTGCCTATGCAGTTGGAGTACTTAGTAGGTTTACTAGCAAGCCTGGCAGTGATCACTGGCTAGCCATTGAGCGGATTATGAAATATTTATCTGGTACCATAAAATATGGCTTGTTTTATAATAAGTATCCTGCAGTACTTGAAGGTTACAGTGATGCCGATTGGAATACCTTGTCAAGTGATTCATTATTAACCACTGGTTACTTATTTACATTGGGAGGTGGTATTATAAGTTGGAAATCGAAAAAACAAACCATTATTACTAATTCAACAAGGAGGCTGAGCTTATTGCTTTAGCTACAGTTAGTGAAGAAGCAAATTGGTTGAGAGATTTGTTAAATGAAATCTCTTGTTGGGAAACACCGATTCTACCTATATTGATTCATTGTGATAGCACCGCAGCAATTGGTCGAGTTAATAACCGTTATTATAACGGTAAATCCAGACCTGTCAGAAGAAAACATAGTACTGTGAGATCTTATATGAATAATGGCATCATAAATGTGGATTATATTAAATCTGGTGAAAATCTTGCAGATCCATTAACTAAGGCCTTAACAAGAGATAAAGTCTGGAATACATTGAGGGAGATGGGGTTGAAGCCATTGAATATAGCAGGAGCCATGTATGAGGATACTCAACCCAGAGACCAGAGATCCTGTAACTGGGTTCAATGAGAAAAACGATCATATGATGGCCGTGAGAAATGCACTAAATTACTTTTTACCCATCCCTATGATGTAAGTGCATTTATCCTGTAACGTTGTAGAGGTTGAGTTATTAAAAAACTCTTAATGAATTTCTGTAACTCTTATTGAGTGGGGTGTCATAGTTACAGGAGCACCCTTGACAGAATTCACCTATGTGAGTGTGGTAGTGGGGTCGCTACCTATGAGATTTGGGCTAATTCTCAAACACACTCATGAATCCTAGGATCGCACAAGGCCGTAATGTGCTAGCTTTAAAGCTTATGTGAACACTTGGAATATTATGTGTGTGTAATAATTATTTATTTCCCTTAAGCAGTCATAGTTCAATGCTGAGCATACTATTGGCTCTGGAGTAGATATTATTGTTTCACTAATGAAGGTTCAATGCAGAGCACACCTACCATGATGCATAATATCCTTATTTGCCTAATAATCTCTGTTTTTGTTACCTATAATATTAAAATAGGTGGGGGAATGTTAGCAGGTATTTTAATATTATAATGTGTTATAGGTTTGATTTTCTTTTCTTTTCTACCAAGTTTGCTTGCCCACCATATAAGTCTTCCAAGTTCAAGTCAAGTCTTCGCCAAGTCTTAGTCAAGTCTCCAGAAAACTTCTCCACCAAGAACAGTTGCCTAACAAGTTTTCACTTTTATATATTGATCTAACTTCTTATCTTGGTAAGAAGAAGAAGTTTTTGTTACTTTATTATGTTTTGTGTGAGATTATCAAGCAAATAAAAAGGGTGTATGTGATAAAGTTTTGGGTTCAACCAATTGTGCAGTATTGGTTAACCATACGACTTAGTTGGGCTGTTGTATCCTGGGGAGGCAAGTCAAGGTTTTTTCTACTGCACTGTTGTGAGGCTTTGCCTAACCGCAAAGGGCTTGAATCTCCTTAAAGAGAACGAATTTTCCGCACCTCAGCCCTTACAATAGTTACTGTAATTTTTATTATTTGTATTTTTTGATATTTTATTTGTAATTATCACCAACAACTCATAATTTGATAATAGTGCTTAAAAATTTCGTCAAATTTTGATATTTTTATAGGAATACCGGGCAATCTGTAATTTGTTCTTGTGGCTATGAATCTAACATGAATTTCCGAAGGATAAATATTAAGCATTTGGCATATTAAATTATGATTTTTATTGTTGAGGGAAAATTTCACTTCATGTGCGTAGTTTCAATTTTGTTAATTTAAAGTCTTTACTTTCAATTGGGTTTTTGTGTTCGAAATTTTTTCACTCTTACATTTTTCGCTCTTACATTTTTCACTCATTTTTAGAGCCTTCAGCCAACTCCGAAAATTACTCCGAAAAAATTTCGAACAAAATTTCGAACAAAAATAACCTTTGCAACTCACCTCACATGGACAACTGTTATGGAGCCTTCAGCGAACTCCGAAAATGAGTCACTCTTACATTTTTTTTTTTTATAAAAAAATTAAGATAAAATGATGAGTAATTTTTTTATTTGTTAGAAATCACAAAAAAATTACTTACACTTATAATTATTAAAATTATAAACTAAAATTTACTTTTATATATTAAGATTAGAGGAAATCATTACAAATTAAAAAAATATAAAAATCCAATTTTGTTGCTTTATAGTTTAACAATATCGAGTTTATAATTGAATCAACTATCACTTAAACATTACTTTTTCGTATTTTAAGTACTAATTATGTATATATATTTTTTTTAAAAAAAATTATATATTATTCACACAAAATATATAATTTGTTTAAAATTTCTTGACATATGCACACTAACAAATCTCAATCCCATTGAGAATAACCGTAAATAAGAAAACAGCACGTTCCTTATATTACACCGGTTACTCACAATGGCCCTTTATTGCTTATCGGAATTCCACTTCAATGAAAACTTGCGAAGCAACCCAACTAGTTATCATGGTTTAAAAACTGTTTTATAACTTTTTCTTTTTCTTTTTCTTTTTTAAAAACTTCATTTGTTTTGGTCTTTGTTTCCAGTGGTCTTGATTATGATTATAATTTATTTATTTTTTTTATAAAGGGTTTGAAATCAGTTGGAGCCAAAAAAATAATAAATGAAATCATAAAATGTGGTTGCCCGATTTATCCATAATGACATGATAGATGATAGATTGTGTTTACTTTTAATTGTCAAAAACTCAACCATTTAAAACTACACCAGTGTTTGCCTTCTGCTGGTGTATCATCTGATGTTTTCTTCTTTCTCTCTTTTCTTGTTGGCTTCTCACTAATTTTCGGTGGTGCTAGCAAATGATTGAGTATCCTCCTTAGTACCAACCTAGTTGGGATTAGGGGGTGTACTTTGATGCTTTTTGCACCTCTTTTCTTTATTGATGGTTTTTCATATGTAATGTATGTTTTTCTCAGTAATAAAGTACTTTTTTTGCTGATCAAAAAAAAAAACCAACTAGTAATGTCATTGAGTGAATTTAAAATTTAAAATTATGACTTTCTAAAATTCCTTAAAAAAATAATAAAAAGTCAATCAACAACCCTCAATATGTTTGGTTTAATTTTAGAAATTATTTTTTAGTTTTTTGCTCTCATATTTTTATAGTAATTTTTTTAATATTTTAATCGAAAAACACTTAAAAATTAAAATATTTATAAATAAATTTAAAATATTTGCTTTTGGTTGACTTTTGCCTTTTCTTTATTATTATTATTTTTTTTAAAAAAAAATGTTAGTAACTCATAATTTTAAATTTGTAAATTCACTCAATGATATAACAATAGAATTTTCGAGAACATGGAAAATATTATATTAATAAACAACAATATTACATAAACAAGATCCTAAAGGGCCATACTAACTAAATAGCAAAATAAAAAACAAACAACAAAAAATAAAAAATAAATCCGCCAAAAAAACAACAACGAGCCAAGAAAAATCACCATCTTCTTAAAGAAGTGGTCTAGAAAGCAAGATCTGCTTGAAAGCATGTCGTCTCGATCGATGTTGTCCCAATCCCTGCTGCCTAACTCCGCTACTGCCGCCACCGCCGGACATCAAACAATGTCAGAAACTAGAGTTGAGAAGGAAGTCACTACAGGAAATTACACTTTTGGCGACCAAATTTAGCAACTAAAAAAAATTTAGTCGCCAAAAGTTGTGGAATTGGTGACCAAAAATTATATTAGCCGGCAAAAGTACAAGATTTAGCTACTAATTTTGTTTAGTCGGGGTATATTGATTATTGGCGACTAAAAAAAATGCAGTCACTAAAAAATGTCACAATTGGTGACTAAAACAATGTTTAGTCGCTAAATATGCCACAATTGGCGACAAAAAAAAATATTTACTCGTTGTATAGTTACTTTTGGCTACTAAAATTATTTAGTCGCCAAATGAAAAACAAAAATTTACTTTTTATCTTTGGCGACCAAACGTTTGGTCGCCAAAAATGTATTTTCGGCGACTAAACTATGTTTTAGTCGCTGTACAGTTAGTTTTGGTTACTAAAATTATTTAGTCACTGAATGAAAAACAAAGATTTACATTTTATCTTTGGCAATCAAAAATATTGGTCGGCAGTAGTTCAGGTTTTACGCTACTAAAGTTTGTTTTAGTCGTGGTATACTAATTTTTTTTGGGGTGAATGGTATACTAATTTTTGCCGACTCAATTATATTTAGTAGCCAATTAACTAGCATAATTTCACTTTAAATCTTTGGCAACTACCTAATTTGGTTGGCAAATATGCCTTTTTTGGTGATCAAAAAATATTTAGTCGCTGTATGCTAATTTTTGCCAACTACAATAAGTTCAGTAGCCAAATAACTACCATAAATTTACTAAAAATATTTGGTGACTACCTAATTTAGTAGCCAAATATTGATCTTCAGTGACAAAAAAACATTTAGTCGCTGTACACTAATTTTTGTCGACTAAAGAATTTAGTCGCCAAAAAACTAACATAAATATTAATCTGATGCTACTAACATAAATATTAATCTGATCCTACTAACATAAATAACATAAATTTTTGGACCCTAAAATTATTAATCTTTAGCTACTAAAAGTAATTTAGTCGGTATTTCTCTTACTTTTAGCGACTAAAATTTAAGCGGCAATTGTAATGTAATTTTTGGAGGTAAGATTTCAAAATTTGGAGGGATTCCTAAATAAATTAGTGACAAAATTATGAGTTGGTCGGGAATGGAATCATAATCCATTCATTGATACAACAAACCCACGATTCTGTTTTCCTTATCTCTCACGCTTCTGTGTCTCTTCTCTTTCACGCCTCACGCCTCTCCCCTCCTCTATGTTACTGGAGCACCACCGCAAGGGTTAGACGAGCACACCGCAAGGGTTATGCGAGCACCACTGTCGCTTTGTCTCGAGTAGGTATGTCTTCTATTTCCCCCCCCTCTCTCTCTCTCTCTCTCTCTCTCTCTCTCTCTCTCTCTCTTTATGTCTTCTTCCATTCGCATATACCTTCATACCCAATCCCAAACAGACCCAACCCCAAATTGACCCATCTTGCTCGAGTGGTGCTTGGACTTTTGGATTTCACCACTTGTACACCCTTAAATAGTTGGACCGATGCTTTGAGCCGTGCTTTTTCCTGCTCTCTGGACTTTCACCACTTGAACACCATTACAACAGCCCAAGTTCTACATCTATTTTGCTTTGTTTATGCCCTCAAACACACTGATGGGACTACAAATATCAAATTTGGTTTGAATTTTAATTTGTTGTGCTGGTTTTCTTGGGGAAATTGTAGTTTATGTCCAGTTCAATGACGGCCTCACGCACTGCGTGTTCTATTATCCTTTCTGGTTCAAACGTTAGTTTGGGCATGATCAGCGGGTAGAATACCCGGTTTCATTCCCCATCCGTGGTTCACACTTGGCTAGGTACCTCACTACTTGAAGGACGAAAAAGCTTCTGGCCCTTGCCCCTAGTTTCAGTTATGCCCTTTTTGGCGAATGCTTGGCTTGGCTCAAGGATGAGGCACAAACCGGGCTCACTTTGGCATCAGAAGCTTCTACAAGCACGAGCAGGGGACGCAGGAGCACCTGACTCACCTATGCCCCTAATTTATTGTTTTGACCTTTCTTTTCAAGTTTTTTCAAATGTAATAAAAGCAACTTTGATTTGTATCAGAGAGTTGGAGAACTTTATGTTGAAATCAATGAAATTAAAGTTGTGAGCACTAAAAATTTTCCTTTTAGATTGTCATCAGACTCCTCTAATTCTGTTTGGGCTGTGCTTTTGATTTTGATTCTGATAAATGTGTATTTCTCTGATTTTCTGTTAATATACCAAAGGTTTCCAATTTTTTGCTTTTGAACGTAATAATGGCTGCTCATTTAAGTGATTTTGTTATTATGTTGTATATTTCGGTTATAACGGTTTAATATTCATATATTTGTTTCTATGCATCTTGTTATTTATTCAAATCGTTTATTAAATAAAAAAGACACTAGGCTTTGGGAATCAAGTAAAGTAAAAGAAGAGATACTCCAGTATATACAAATCCAATAAGAGAATAGTATTGGTTTTCCAATCAATCTGGGACTTGAGGAATTAAAAACTTCCTCAAAACACTAATGAAATCCTGTCATTTTTTTTATAACTAGTGATATATAGTAGCAGCAGTAGCAGTAGTCCTTGGGTTTATTTATTTATAAAATGATAAGAATAGCAACTATTTGTGTGATTGAAGTGATGGTTAACCATTTGTATGAATTATATGAAGCAATACAGAAACCTTTCAAAGCTGGAAATTTACAAGGTTCAACTAGATTTTAGATTCTTTTGAGTTTTCGATTTTCAAGTAATCACTGTTGCCATCAATATTGGTTCCCTTTCAACCATTTGTTAATTTTATGTTGCGATTGAATCGATGAAAAACATAAGCAAATAAATAAAGTATCTACTTGTAGACACCCTATTTTTGACTGCCCTTAAGACTTGGGCACCTCTGATGGTTTACTTGGTAGAGAAAGGTGTGCAGGGCAAAGGTTTAGTTTCTTCGGCAAGGAGAGAGACAAATCTCAACTTCACACCCCATTTTGGACCAAAGCTATTTTGAATGGTTTTTAGACCTTAAAACCCTCTCTTTCAAAACATTTTTGAAATAAAGTTTCTACGATGCTCTGAGGCTCGCATTTTGTTAAATGTTGCGCTTTTCGGTAAACCGAGCAATGACAAAGTGGAAACGAATGAAAGAGAGATGAAATCTTTGAAAAATCTTTCAAAACACCTTACTTAGGGGTTTGGAGTTGAAGAAAAGAAGAGAAGAGGGAAGAAACCCAGTTGGGGGAGAAAATGGGCATGAACTGTTAAGAGAAAGTCGAGCAGCCCTCGCTGAATCGGGCCTATTCATTTGCATACTTGTAATCCAGCTATGAGGCTACCACCGTTGGAAAGAATACTTCTGGGGCTTCATTTTGCACTCAAGAATCTCCTAAAGCCGATTCCGGACGGGGGAGATATGGTTGATTGAAGTAGGGCATCACTCCGGTTGGACCGAATCTGCACGGCTTCACCAAAACAGGCATAACTTTTTTCACAGGAGGAATTTTAATGCAAGGTTTGCGCCATTGGAAAGCTAACTTCCGGGGCTTCAATTTGGACACCTGGCCGACCACCTTTGGGCTTCCCAATCACTGGCCGACCACCTTTCTTTCCGGCAGACCAATTTTTGTCCTGAAAAGTAGCAGGCCGACCATAAAAGGTGGTAGGCCGACCACTTATGCCCAAAAATCCCAAAATTGATAGATATTCTCCTTCCAGCTGTCTTCCACAACCTCCAGCTGTCCCTAGCTCAGATATTTTCGACCTTAGTGTTGCTTTTGCTATATATGATGATATATCTCCCATTTTCCAAGGGAGACAATCTTCTTCAACAAGCTTGAGAGCCTCTCTCACTAAAACTCCTTCTCTCTCTACAAATTTTAGATCAAAATCTCTGTCTCTCTCTCTCTAGTTGGCTCTCTCTCTCTCTCTCTTGCCCTCTTGTGCATAGAAGTAAAGAAATACTTCTTATTTGCATATACTTCATTCATTAAGGTTGATCACCATTGGCTTGAGGTCCCTTGGAACCTATTTTTGGGCTGATTGAAGGTTTCTTGGCTCAGAAAAGTGATGGTTTTGCTGCTGTCCTTCAAGGGTCTTCAAGGGTAACCATTTTTCCCCCTTTTGAGCATTATCTTGCTTCATCTATTAGACTTACTTTAAAGCATTTTTGAGCTTCATCATAAACTGAAAAGTGTCTTATTTTGAGCCTCTCTTCAACTTTGTTTAAGGACACTTTGCTGTTTGAAGTCATCTACTCCCACTTTGTGCTTTATCTCTCTTTTAGGGCTTATTTTGCATGATATATTAGTCTTATTTGTGAGCATTTATGAGATTCGACCCAAACTGTAAAGTATCTTATTTTGAGCCCCTCTTCAACTTTGTTGAAGGGCTCTTTGCTGTTTGAGGCCATCTACTCTCCCTTTGTGCTTTATCTCTCTTTTAGGGCTATTTTTGCATCATATTTTAGCCTTACTTGTGAACATTTTCGAGATTTGATATAAACTGGAAAAAGTCTTGTTTTGACCTCCTCTTTAAGTTTTCTTGAGGTCACTTTTCTGTTTGTAGTCATCTCCTTCCTTGCATGCTTCATTTCTACATGCTTTGAGCCATGCATTTGAGCATTTGCATAAGCCTTGTTTTGGCCTCTTAGCCACTGAAATCCAGCGGATTTCTAGTGGCTTTGATGAGGTTTTGAGCTTTGAAATCATAGAGGGGTGACCCTCTCACCCCTCATTCTCTTTACTAGCATGTTTGGCCTTCCAAAGGGGCTCTATTTTGTATGTTGTGAAGTCACATTCCAGGCTCTATTTTGTGAGTTCTAAGGTCTGCCTTGACTCTGTCCGGTGCCCCTTTGGTCATATTTTATGTCTATGATGCATGTGTTGAGGAACCCCATTCAAGGCCTTTCAAAGAGGCCTTTCTTTGCATGTTTCCGAGACTGATTCCAGGGCCTATTTGGTGGGTTTTAGGGCTGTCATAACTCATTTCCAGAGTTGGTTTGGTCTTGCTAAGTGTCTATCTTATATGTGCTTAATAACCCCCTGTATGGCCCTCTAAAGGAGTTCATCATTTTGGCATGCATGGGCTGCATTTCAGTGATTATTTGGGCATATTTTGGCATGTTTTATTCATTGATTTTTGCTGGTTTGATGAGTTCTCATACGCTTCATATGCATGCCATGTAAACCATGTTTGCTAGTCAAAGTTGCATGCTATTTTAGTCCATCATGCTAGCATCTTTTGGTCATGCTTTGAACTAGAAATGTTCATGTTTTGGGACTGCCGTGGCTCTGTCTTTATGCTTCATAGTCAAATAATGCATGCTTTGTATAGCTATAAGTCAATACATGTGCCTAGTTTTGAGTTTCGGGGCTCATCTCATGCATCGGGTGCCATGTTTCCATGTTTCGGGACCTTTTAGCATCATGTTTCAGTGCTGGAATTTACATGTTTGAATGCCATCCTTCATCCTTGCCATGCCTTGTTAGAGTTGCATGCTGTGCCTTAGGTTCGGTCCTTGGTATTCGTGCATGTGTGCACGCATTTTGGTTATCTCATTTTCATCTAATGGCTACCGATGTGGGTGTGGCTGAGGTCCACTCATGTTGGTGTAAGTCCATTATGCATTGTGTATGCCATCTTAGTCCTTTGCATTGCGTATGCTAGGTTGTATGTTAGTGCATTGCGTATGTCATCTTAATCCGTAGCGTTGTGTATATTAGTGTAGACACCCCATTTTTGACCATCCTCAAGACTTGGACGTCACCATTTGAACACTTGGTGATCATCCATGTTCGTGTTCATCTTGAGTTCTCAGAGGTTTCGGCCGCGTGCCTTGCCTCAAGACCTCTCGACTTCTGTTTTTACTTCTGGGGACAGGGAATGGCTTGATTGGACATCCCCACACCTCACCGGCCATGGCTTGAGGCCACCGGCCCTGTTTTCTTGCCACCAGCCATTGGTGATGGCCGGTCGGCACTATTGGTGGCCGGTCGGCATCTTTTGTGGTCGGTCAGCATCTTTTGTGGTCGGTCGGCCATCTTTGTTGGCCGATTGACTCTTTTTCTGCCTGAGACCTTTTCTTGAGGGGGTTTGAACCTTTTGAACCCCCTGTTTTAGCTTCTTGAGGAAGCTTGAACCTTTTGAAACCCCTTGGTTTAGCTTCTCCAAGAAGCTTGAACCTTTTGAACCCTTGGTTCTAGCTTGAACCATTTGAACCTTTGCTCTAGCTTCTCCAAGAAGCTTGAACCTTTTTTAGCTTCTTGGAGAAGCTTGCACCTTTCTAGCTTCCAAGAGAAGCTTGAACCTTTTTTAGCTTCTTGGAGAAGCTTGCACCTTTCTAGCTTCCAAGAGAAGCTTGCACCTTGTTAGCTTCTCTTAGAAGCTTGGCACCTTGCCTTGTCTATATAAGGAGAGCTTCTCCTTCTATTTTAGAGGTTAGAAAAATCTGATATATATCATATATATATCACTCCCTCTCTATATCTCCCTCTCTCTCTACATTTGTGTGGGTTAGAGGGTGCAAAAGGGTCTAGTTCTTGGCCATTTGAACTACACCTCCTAGCACAACACCTCCATCATCAACCTAAGGAGCTTGGAGGCCATTTTCAGAGGCTAAGGGACTGTTTTTTTGGACCAAGAGGCTGCTGTCCCCTTTTAGCTACAAAGGTAACTCCTTTTCCCTCTTTATTCTCCGTTTTTGCACACACTTTTAGCCTGTCTTGCTTGCTTATTTGAGCTTTGTGTATAACATAAAAAAGTTTTTTTTTTTTGTGTTTAAGATACTTCATTAAAGTCACTTTTGTGTTTGGGGTCGTTTACCCCCTCTTAGGCCTTGTTTGGCCCCATTTTGTGCTATTTTTGGTGAACTCCGGGACCACCTTGTTTGGGCCTCCTCACCACTGAAATCCCTCAAGATTTCAATGGTGAGGATGGTGGTTTAAGGTCCTAAGAAGGAGAGGGCCACCCCCTCTCCTTGTTGTCTTCAATATATGCCATTTTAGCCTCATATGTGAGCACCATTCTTGAGTTCATGTTGGCCATGTCTTAAGTGTTATTTGTGCTTATTTTTCCATGATATAGCACTATTTTTAATTGGTTTAGACACACCATGCATGCTTAGCATACTTGTCATGTAATGCCATGAAATTGCCTTAACATGTATCTAGCATTTAGACCACTATGCTTACTTGTTTTGGCTTAGCTTTGTGAAGCTTTTATGCATGTTTTAGTGTGCTTGAGGACTATTTTTGGTTGTTTGGGTCATCCATGATTTGCTTTGTATAGCTACCATGTAATCCCCCTTGTAGGCCTTGAGTGTTGACCCCTCTAGCATGCTTTACTTGCGCTATTTCAGTGATTTGGTGTCACTTATAATGTCATTTCAGTCCTCATGGCATGCTTATATGTTTGCATTTGATGCTCCTTTAATGCTTTATAAGGTTGTTGTCCTATGCTCCATGATTGGACCTTTGTATGTGCTTCCATGTTTAGACCATTTAGAAGCCATCTAGGTGTGTCTTTAGTCTTGTTTAGACTTGCATTGGACCTATTTTAAGTCCCCTTGGCCCTTTGAGGCTTGGCTTGTATAGCCATAGTTTAAGCCTCTTGGCTTGCTTTGAGTTTTGGACCATGTTGCATATTGTCATATGTCTTGCATACTTGCATGCTTTAATTGCATCTTGTATGCTTGCCATTAGCATAGTTATTCCATGCCTAGCATGCTTGTTAACTTAGGTTGTGTGCCTAGTATACATTGCTTGTGTCCATGCTCATGTTGCATATCTAGCTCACATGCCTAGGTTGTATTGCATTAAGTATGCATTCCTTCCCTCTTGAGTGATCATGATAGAGGTTAGGATTTATTGGGTGCTTCTTTGTGCATTTCATTTGAAATCAAAATGCACAACTTGGTTTCTTGGGTCATCACGCATTGAAATGCGTAATTGATGGTCCGAGAATCGAGCATCATACCCCTTTGAGTCATAAATATGATAAGGGATGTGGTGATGCATACATTTTCTTGAAATGCATTGCCACGCCTTGTTTTGCCCTCTGCTGCTGTCAAAACAGGTTCTGCATGAAGCTTTGGCCGGCCGGCCATCTATAATGCCGACCGGCCATCCATTGTTGGCCGATGGCTTTACAAATGGTCGATGACCATCCGGACATGGCCGGTGGTGTTCTGTCTCAGCCGGTGATGTTCCACAGTGTCCATAGAGTGCTCCCTGGGACTTGTGCAATTTTCAGAGGAGCAGAGCAGGGAAAACAGAGGCAAACTTGTGCATGGCGTTGGATTTCCGAGCAAACCCGAGCACGCGCGCATTGGACCCTCTTCCCGAGGCCTTTACTGCTTTCTTAGCTTAGTTAATTTGCTTAATTAATTAGGTGGTCTGTAATAATTAATTAGCTTGTAGGTTAATTAATTTGTATTATTCTTTTGGTCCCTCCGAGCGAGGGCGAATTTGTAATAAGTGTGGGTGCGTGTGTGCATGTCTTCCAATCCCCACTTCTTTCTCCCATTTACTTACCTGCTTTCGATGGTTAGTATTAGGGCATATTTAATTTAGCATACCTTATGCTGTGCATGCGTGCATCCATACATTTGTCTTACATACATCGGGCTCGGCACATCATGCTAACTGCACTTGTATTTCAATTCCAAGTTGAGTACTTGTTAGTTGCAGTATTTCACATGCCATCTGTAGATTAGCCGAGCCTATCTTAGTTGCATTTTGCATGTGTTGCATTAGCCACCTTAACATGAACTAGGATCATGCATATGATTACTAACTAGTTTCTGTTTTGGCTCGGAGTACTCGGTAAGTTCTTATGCTTTAGCATCCTTGCATGCGTGTGAGTGTTGCCATGACAGCATGCTTACCATGAGGCTATTTGCTTATGTGATATAACTGCTTGAATGCCTGTGGATGGAGGTCGAATTACCTAAATTGAAACAATGCATTAAAACTGTGAGTTTTGAGCCCACTAGATAGTGGCGAAACCATCTTTTCTAAAGCCCATTTGAGGGTGGCAAAACCTGCATTTTAGCCTACTTGCGAGTAGCAAACTATTTTCAAAACAAACATGCAATGTTTTGTTCCAATTTAGGCGATTTGGTCTATACTTGTTTGCTGCGCGCATAACATAGTAATTCTAGGCTAATAACCGGAACAAGAGCATATAATGTTTTCAAAAAAAGATATCACGGTTAGTAGAGGCCGATCTTTGATCGGGCGAGAGGGGGTGCTCATAGCTGACCTTCCCCAATCGTACCCAAGTTCCCGAGCCGAGGCAACTTTGGTGATGACGGACACGTGGCCTTCGGCACCGAGTCAGGGTTTCCTAAATCCCCCCCAAAATAAAATATTTAGGTGGCGACTCTATATCTGGCAAAGCAGTCCATGTTTGGCACTTCTTTCAAAAAAAATCTGTTTCTCAAAACGATTTGCCGGATTTGGACTCTTTGGTTCAGATTTAGAACCGTAACTAAAACGAGTCTGAACTGTGGTAGCATAAGTCCCTCGGGGCGCGTCCACAATTAGGTTGCATGTTAGAAGTGCATTCACGCATATCATGCATATTGCATTGTGTTTGGAATAGGAGTTAGCCCAAACACGGGAAACGAGGGACGTTTCATACTCCGAGTGACGGAACGTGTCTCAATTCCCAGTCGCCGACACTCCGGATTAACCATGATGGAGTCTCGGTCTTGTTGTGTTTATATGTGCATTCATTTCACATTGAGCCGTGCAATTCGACTCATCGGCCATCATGCATCGAGATGCGTGATTGGTGGCACGAGGATCGAGGTATGCATACATATGTGAAAATACTTTGCCATGCCCCTTTCTTGCTCTCTGTTGCAGCAAATCAGAAACCGGCAGTCTTTTAGAGCTTTGCACAACATTCCGGGATTAATTGCAAACAGAGGCAAACCGGGGCATCACACTGGATTTCCGTGCAAGGCAACTCAAGCATGCATCATTCATCATCCGGAACAGAGCTGAGGCGGTCCATGGTCTTGCATGCTAATTTACTGCTTTCCTAGTTAATTTGTTAATTAATTAGGGTTTTGTACTTATTTGGACTGTATTATTCATTCGGGACTGTATTATTTATTTGGACCCTCTGCGCGAGGGCAATGTTGTAATAAGTGTGCGTGCGTGTGATGTATGTCTTCCAACCCCACGTCTTTCTCCCTTTTATTTACCAGCTTATGATGGTTAGATTAGGGCATGTTTCAATTAGCATACAGTATGATAGCATGTTTGCATTCATTCATCTGTCTTGCATGCACCGGGCTCGGCGCATCATACTAACTGCATTGTATTTCAATTCCGAGTTGAATACTTGTTAGTTGTAGCATTTCACATGCCATCTCTAGAATAGCCAAGCCTGCTATAGTTGCATTTTTGCATGTGTTGCATTAGACATCTCTGTATAGTTAGGATCATGCATGGATTTCTAACATAGCTTTTGTTTTGGCTTGGAGTACTCGGTAAGTTTTATGCTTTAGCATCCTTGCATGTGTGTGAGTGACTGCCATGATAGCATGCTTACCATAAGGCTATATGCTTATGTGATATAACTGCCTGAATGCCTATGGGTGAAGGTTGGGTTATTTGGATTGGAACAATGCATCGACCGTGAGTTTTAAGCCCACCCGAGGGTGGCAAAATCTGCATTTTAAGCCTACTTGCGAGTAGCGAACCGTTTTCAAAACAAATATGAGATGTTTCGTTCCAATTCAGGCGATCCAGTTTATACTTGTATGCTGCGCGCATCACATAGTAAATCTAGGCTAATAAACCGGAATAAGAACGCATAAGGTTTTCAAAACTAGATATTATGGTTAGTAGAGGCCGATTTTGATCGAGCGAACGGGGGTGCTCACGAAGTGACCTTCCCCAATCGTACCCAAGTTCCCAAGCCGAGGCAACTTTGGTGATGACGGACACGTGGCCTTAGGCAAACGAGTCAGGGTTTCCTAAATTTCCCCAAAAATAAAATATTTAGGTGGCGACTCTGTATCTGGCAAAGCAGTCCATGTTTTGGCACTTCTTTCAAAAAAATCTGTTTTCAAAAAAACGATTTGTCGGATTTGGACTCTTTGGTTCAGATTAAGAACCGTGACAATTTGAGTCCGAACTGTAGTGAGCCCAAATGAACAGAACGGGATTCCCTCCCGGGACGTTCGGGGACGTCTACAGTTTCTGGCGACTCCGTTGGGGAAATTAGAGAGCTTGACTCGAACTCGTGATATCCTGTTTTGACTACACTTATGTGTTTCTTTGCATTGCATGTGCATTGGTGCGCCTAGGACACTGTGTTTGCCATCTGCCATTCCTGAACGGTTTGCCGGAGGCTTGTCTTGTCAAGGCATGACCATAAGGCTGACCGGTTATGGGCTCTGACAGTATGGGAACACAAACCCCGGTTTTACCAGGGCACCCTTTTCGACCATTCGACCTAGTGCATATTCGGAATCCATAGTGACCATTCCAAACTAGGTGTAGACACCCCATTTTGACCGGCCCTAAGATTTGGGCGCTTTCTTTTGATTACTCGATGATGAAAACAGGAATATGCTATCTCACAAAATTCTCAGTAAAAAGATGGAATGTAAACTTTAATCCTAGTCTTACACCTGTTTTTGCCAAATTATTTTAGACTCCTTCTCCATTTTCTTTCCCTTTATTATGTATTATATATATATTATGTTATATTATTATATAATATTTTCGGTACCATGGTTTCACCCACGCACCATACTTTTGTATATATATAATATTATATTATATAAGGGTATTATTCCTCCTTTGAAAAAAATTCACTACACTCCCATCGTGTGTCTTTTTGTTTTCTATGCCTGTAGACCCGCTTTGGTCAAATTATGTTACATATTTGGCCTACTAAAATATATTTTATTAGTCCATGTATTTTAATTTTACATATTTGTGTGTTTTTATATATATTTTTTGGTATTTGTACATATATTTATGCTAATAATCCCTTTTATATATTATTATATTTAAAGTGCATAGTAATTTTACTGTGCAATGCACAGTAAAATCACTGTGCATCTTTTGAAATTCCACCGTTTCTTCTTTTGTCCTTATCTTACAATTGTTTTCTATAAAAAGCGACAGATTACAGCAGAATGAAGAGAAGTTTTTGGGCGGGGGAAGGATTCTGTTTCGGGAGAAATTAAAGAAAAAAGAGTCTGAGAGAATAATAAAAAAAAAAAGAGAAGTAGTGCGAGAATTTTGAGAAAAAAAAAAAGAATCAGAAAGAGAAGTTGTAATTCCAAATTGGGACTGAGAATTGAGAACACATTCCACAAACTTGAGGGTAATCAAAAAAGAAAGTTTGTGAATCAGAAAATTCATCATTTCCCCGAATGGTGAGTTTTCGCAAACTTTCATTTAATTTCAAAATATGATATAATTTGTTTAAGTACTTCATTTATTGCTTTTCATAATTTTTTTTAAATGGTCGGTTGAACCACCTAATTTTACCACTTTATCTGCTGTAATTTACTGTTGTATATAAACTGTTGTAATTTATATAAAATGTTGTAGTTTACTATTTGTAAATTGTTGTAATTTTATTACTTTAAATGGTCGGTTGAACTACCTAATTTTATTACTTTATCTGCTGTAATTTACTGTTGTATATAAATTGTTGTAATTTACATAAAATATTGTAGTTTACTATTTATAAATTGTTGTAATTTTACCACTTTAAATGGTTGGTCGAACCACCTAATTTGTAAAAAGATGTGACCCCACCGGATGAATAGTGATCGGTGGTGAATAGTAACTTCCGGCGGTGAATAGTAACCCCGACAATGAATAGTAGCCCCGTCGATAAATAGTACCTCCGGCGATGAATAGTGACTGCGGATGAAAAATGTCCGGCAAGATGAATAACGATCAAAAAGGTGAATAGTAATGATGAATAGTAACTTCCGGCAGTGAATAGTATCTCGAGATGAATAGTGCCCCCGCAAAATAAGTTTTCCCGGATAGAACGGAGCAGTCTTCCTACGTCAAGCATAATATTTTCCGGCACACATGAAGTTTCTTTATTTTATTTTATTTTATTTTATTATTTTGAGAGTTTGTGAGATTTTTATTTTGTTGTAATATTCCCTTCTCTCTCTCTTATCTGGTATGTAATAATTCAAGTGTTGTAATAATTCCACATCCCCGCTTCTTTCTATCCCATTCTTTTACTTGCTTTCCTTATTTGTACATAAGCATCATATTTATTTTTCATCACATTCATGCTTTGCATCTATATTTCATGCATCTTGATTCGGCTAAGTTTGCATTTGTGGATTTAATCAATTCCTTTGTAATTATGTGTGCTACCTCATGTTCTTGAGATGATTCACATGTCATATCTTAGAAGCCGAATCTTTAGTTGCATCTCATGCGTGAATTGCATTAGGATTTTGTATATAAGATCTTGCATGTTTTACTAACTTTGTTTTGTAGCTTGTTCGCGGGTCGACAGACATGTAAGTTTTTATGCTTTAGCATCCCGTTTGTGTGTGTTTTTTCTTACTATGTTTAAGCATCATACCATGTGGCTATTTGCTTATGTGATATAACTGTATGAATGCCAGTGGATGGAGGTTGTGTCGCTTAAGTTGGAATGATATTGATTTTCGTGTTTGTAAACTCAATTTATTTGGGTTATACATTTTCAAAACTCTTTCGAAACTACATGAAATCAAGTTATTCCAAATTGGGTGACATAGTCTATACTTGTATGTTTCACATAGTAAATTTTAGGATTTATTAAATAATCAGAACATGAACATATAAAGAAAATAAAAGTCATATCATGGTTTAGTAGAGGCCGATCTTTTGATCGGGTGAGCGGGGGGTGCTCAATTAATGACCTTCCCTCTTCATACCTAAGGTTCCAAGCCAAGCATCCTTGGTTACGACGAACAGTGGCCTTGGCACGAGTCATGGGTTTCCTAATTTTCCCAAAATAAATATTAGGTGGCGACTTTGAGATCTGATGACGCAGTCCATTTCTGGCAAAAGGTTTCGCAATAAAATGGTTTTTCTAAAAATTGCCAAATCTGGATTCCCATCTACGTTTCACATTGCACTCGTGAAACTTGAGATCAAAGAGATCTCGGGAGTCCGAACTGTTTAACGCGCGCGGGTACCCTCCCGGGCATGTTACACTAGGACAAGTTGCTTACCCGATATAGGTTGTTTGGAACCGCTGCGTGCGTAGTGAAACCCTAGCTCCTGACAAAATAGGACAGGGAAATTCTATCCCAACATAGGGGTGTTTTGGCTCTCTTTTACATGCTATGTGCTTTTAGAGTGTATCTCTACAGGGAATGCATGTATCAGTTTGCAAGTCTGGGTATCAGGCCTGCGGGCATCAGTATTTGGGGAATCAATTTTACCTGAGGGTATCAGTTTTGGGACAGTTATTTGGGGAACAGTGATCAGTATTGAGTACAGTCGTTCCGCTATGCTCATATCTGTTCCAGTGAAATTGAGCTAAGATGTTGTCTGTTTTCTCTTTTGCTAGGTAGTCCTGGAACTATAGCTTCAGAAGGCTCCACTATCCCCCAGGTACATTGGACTTGTGCTGATAGACTTTGTCGGGTCAGAGATTCAGTTCAAGGGCAATCAGTGTTCCTTCACCAGAAACAGGGTAAAAGGGCCAGTCAGGCACAGATCATCAGTTCAACAGTCTTCGGATCAACGGTCATTATCCGTATCACCTGTGCGCAGTTGGGTTGAGATATCTGTTTTTACCTCAGGAAGATATACCAGTTGCGCAGTTAGATCAGGACAATATGTCGAGTCTGGAAGAGATGGTGCGCCAACTCCAGGATAGTATGAAAGCCATGCAGCAAGACGCTGTCCGTCAAGCGAATTCGCCAAGCAACAGGCCGTGGTCATAGCCCAACAGGCAGAGACAATTGCCAGGTTAGAGCAGCAAACTGGAGTATCTACTTCACACCAGGCTCCTCCCCCACCAAGAGTTCCCATACTCGGGGAGGCAACCCACGTCCAGGATGATACGGACATTCCAGGCGGGCCAGCTCGCCCCGGTTCTACCCCAGCTGTCTAAAACACCCACCAACCCACCAGACTCCCCCTTTGAGTTCGAGACGGACCCCACAGCATTGAAAGTGAGCAAGCTTGAGAAATTGTTCAAAAAGTCTCAGGGGGCCCGCTATTCCTGATATAGAGGATGGTTATACCGACTCAGTGGTGACCTTGCCGGAGCGGTTTAAAATGCCGCATATCGATCGATTCGATGGCTCTGAAGACCCAATGGTGCACCTCCAACTGTTTTGATATCTTGAGGCCAATGGGTTTGACCACAGCCCAGAAATTGTCACTATTTGGCCGAACCCTGTCTGGGATAGCCGCAATCTGGTATGCAAAATTGGAGAACTCTGTGAAACAGAACTGGGAAGAGCTGGCTGAGGCCTTTATTGCTCAATACTCCTATAACACACAGATCGAGGTCACAACTCGTGATCTCGAAGTCACCCGCCAAGAGCCAAAGGAGGGTTTTCAGAGTTCGTGACAGATGGAGAGCAAAGGCCTCAATGATGACTACAAGGCCTTCCGACAAAGATCAGATCAGGATGATTGTTCGGAATCTGCATGGCAAGTTGCTGCAAAAGATGGTCGTTCTACCTCTGTTTACCTTTCCAGCCCTTCATGAAATGGGGGTTCAAATCGAGGATGCCATCAGACAAGGGATCTTTGCAGAAGATAATGAGCCTTTGAAGAGGAATGTTGCTCGCAGTTCCAATGCTACTACTGATGGTAGCACAGCTGCGAAATGCTCAGAAGTAGACACTATCACCACTTCCCTCAATGACCAAAAACCAACCACTTCAACTCGGCCCCAAGCCCGAAAATTCCATCCTCTTTACATGAGTCTCTCTCAAGCTTTGAAAAAGCTGCGAGAAGAAGGGCACCTAGAACTCCTAGAACCCCAACCCCTTCCAAATCCTCTTCCACCAAGATATGACCCAGCTAAATACTGTGCCTATCATCAACAACACGGTCATGATACGAACCGTTGCATCCGCCTCCGTCATAAGATTCAGGATCTTATTGACGAAGAGACCCTAGCTCCACCTAAAGGACCTCAGGTTAGTACTGACTCACCCTCTCATCTCAACCTCATCCATACACTACCATCCACCTTCGACCCCAGCATATACATCACCCCAGCCCATCTACCCAAGCCTGAGGTGTTCATTCCAGAAAGCATGGACTTATGCATGATGGATGCACCTGGACCCCAATCATCTCAAACCCGTGAGCCCACTACTTCTGAGCTAAGAGAATGATCGAAGATCTTCAAAGAACTGTGACAGATCTAGCCTCTGGGACATTGGCTCCATCATCGACCACAGCACATGCTAGGAGTTTCACGACAAAAGGCTCCCCAATCTTGGGACTGGCTGCATTTGAAGAAAGCCAAACCCTTGGCAAAGGGGAAGCAGGTGGTAAGAACAAGGTAGGGGCAAGCATTGGTCCCCATGAACACCTTCAACGGGCTGTTGAGGCTTTGAAGGCCGAAGGACTAAACAAACAGCAAGTGCTTGCAGTGGTTGCAAAAACTGTGGATGATACTTTTGCCACTCAAGTTGGGGGTAGTCTGAATCAAGGGGCAAGCCGAGATAAGAGATGTTGTACCAGAAACACCCCTTTCAGCTCCAATCCTACACTCAGAAGAGATCATCAAAAGTCAGCACCTACCGACCCTTTCGCCGGTACATCCAACACAACCAGCTCACAACCTGCCAAATACCCACCTCGGGGCCAGAGGGTGTTCACCCCACTGGACATGTCTCTGTCAACGGCCCTGAGGGTCCTGATCGAAAAGGGGCATCTGAAGCCCCTGGAGCCACGGCCATTACTGAATAAACTTCCTCTCTCCCACAACCGGCGAAGTACTGTGTCTTTCATCAACAAGCTGGCCATGACACTGACATGTGTCTTCGTCTTCACCATGAAATACAAGATCTGATTGATAAAAAGGTCATCTTCGCGTCAGGTCCTGCAAAGTCTATCGGCACTGGATCGGTGAACTTGGGGGATAATGTGACCATGTGATCGGGGGATGAACCACCTGCGGATGGCGCTCAGTTTACTCCAGATATGGTGGATGGCATGCACTGTTTTGAGCACATTTGCGAATGTTGTTAATTTGTACTTTCTGACTTGGGTATTGGGTCAGTCTTGTTGTTTGTACAGTCAGTCTTTTCTTACTGAGTCAGTTGGGTCTGTCTTGTTGTACCGAGTCAGTCCTATTTTGTTGGAGTCGGGTGATTTCAGGGGTGTTACCTCGGACATCACTATCTTGTTTTGTGTTTGTCTTTTCGTTTTGTCTTGAGTCTGTTTCTGCCACGGAGCCAGTTGTGCCAACAGATCTGAAATGAAACAACAGTGATTTTCACATCCTTGTGTTTACTTCTGCCTTGTGCCAGTTGTGCTAGAAGTTTGAATGAAACGGCAGTGCATTCACCTGCTCTTCTGTGCCTCGAAATTATTGCATTGACCTAAGTTTTTCAAAACTTTTTGAACACTGCGGAAAACGAAGAGGAAGGAATTCCTCGGGATTTGCAAAAATTTGATCAATTGAGAGAAAGAGAGGCATGCTACGCCCTTAATGAATGAAATCATGCTTGTTAGTGTGAGTACTGGGAAGGATCCTGGCTTGATCCAGATTGGTTCTACACTGTCTTCAGCGCGAGCGACTGGTCGCTTCCTTAAAAGATTTCAAAAAATGTTTTGCGCGGTCCTGCGAAGACCTGTGTAGAATCGCTCTTGAGATTGTGCAGCTTAGGATCGCTCTCAGCCTCGAGACTCGACCCCTCTGCTTTCAAAACCTTGAACTCAGATTCAGAATGTTCAACGGTCAATCACGATGTGAGGCCTGTGTGGCCAGATTTGACGCAGCCCTCGAACTAGGGCAGGGAAGTCAGATCAAGAAGATCAGATGTCATCAAAAGAAGCTTGCAAAGCTAGATCAGAAGCACCCCTCGAACTAGGGCAAAAATGCAATTGTTCGAAGAGCAAATGGATTTCTCAAAATCAAAGATCGGCAAGAATGCCAAATCCCAGAAGGGAGGAAAGAAGAAAGAATTGCTGAAGGATAGAGTTCCTATCCACAACACTAGGGGCAATTCAGCCCCCCATTGGATGGACTCCTGCATCGTCAGCAAACAGCAACCATTCTCCTGGATTCAGATGACTTCAGGATCTCAAAACCATTTGACATGGACAAAGCTACACTTTTACCTTGAGAGGCTCGCTGGGCCGAAAACCCAAGGGCGACCCAGGCAAAAGTTAGAGCAAGAAAAAAAAAAAAAAAGAAAAAAAAAAAAAAAAAAAAAAAAAAAAAGAAAAAGAAAGAAAAGAAAAAAAAGAAAATGAAAAGAAAGAAAAAAAAGAAAAAAAAAAGAAATGAAAAAAAAAGAACAAGCTCGCAAGGTTGAAAACCCAAGGGCGCCTTGGCAAAAGTTAGAGCGCAAAAGGAGAGGTTAATACCCGAGTGTACCTTAACCCCGAACTACGTAAGGCTTGATTCCCATCTTTGGGATACGTAGGCAACTTCATTCTGAAGTCCAGCCGTAAAACAATTCAAATTCGATTGTGTCCATGCGATGGTTCTGGTCATCTTTGTCTTCTCTGTATCTGAGGATTTGGTTGTGTTCGTTACTCTGAGATGCGCTGCGGTGCCATTCAAACAAGGGGCAACTTTCCGTTGCTATTCAATGCGCTGCGGTGCCATTCAAACAAGGGGCAACTTTCCGTTGCCATGCAGTGTCCTTCAGGAAAGGGGCAATTTTCCTTCGGATCTGAGGTTGTGCATCTCAAGAGTAGGTTCCGTGCTCGTTCAGCAGTGGCCGTTCGCGAAATAGTTTTTGAGAATTTTTACTGAGGTTGACTAATTTTCTCGAAAAGTATTCCATTTTTCAAAACTGGACCATTTCTTGGACCCAAAAAAGGAAAATTTTCAGTGCTCATAGCCTGACTTGCATGATTTTAAATCAGAAAATTGAACAAGCATGTTAATCTAACTCTCATTTTGGTCAAAATTGTTTTAGTAGAAAGCCAAAAACAAAAAATGGTCGAAATGATGAACTAGGGGCACAGTTGAGTCAGGTGTTCTGTCTCTTCCCCATTGTCAACATACTTGCCAGAAAGGGCACCATACTTGCGAAGAAGGGCACTCTACCTGCCAGAAAAGGCACAACTGAAGGCGACAACAAAGGGCTGAAAGTTCTTTCACCCTCCGAGCAACGAGGTATCAAGCCAAGTGCGAAGTACGAACTGGAATGGTCAAGATATTCCACTCCCTCATCTGGACAAATCTGATCATGTCCAAACTCCCCAGCAGCATCGTCAACCGATGTTAGCTGCAGATTTGCTACACACCCAGCTGTAGCACAGCCCCTCTGTGGAAAAAACTCACTGTTGTGAACAAGAATGAGAATCTGGTAGAATACCAGAGGCGAGAGCCCACAACTTCCTGCTTATCCATCAACCACCCAGGGGAGGGATAAAAAATGAGAGATTGAAGAATAGAGAGATGTGCGCTGAGAGAAAAAGTGAGGAAAAGGGCTTTTTCAGAGAAAACAGAGCCTGAGGGCCGAGTGATGTGAGGATCACAAATAAGAAAGGGTGGGAAACACTACCCAAGGAAACAGGCTCCCTGTGCACGTCTGAGTGTTGTGTCTTTTGTTTTGTTTCGATTCTTGTTTTGAGTCGTTTCGAGTGTTACTCGATGTGTTTAGGTTGTTTACCTTTTGTTTTCAGTTGTTGAGTCGTTTTTACTGTGGTCAGTCGTAGGCTCAATACCCAGTTGCGAACTTATATCATTTCTCAATTTCAAAATGATTTGTTTTATGCTCAGAGTGCCGTGCCATTCTCCGCATTTGTGCAAAACAGGATTTGGTTCTTTCATAAACTGCAGGGTTCAACCCAGGTCATGTGAGAATAGTAGAACCAGGACCTATCTGAAGCTATATTGGTTCCGGACTACAAAGCAAAAGAAAAAGAGCGAAAATCGAAGCATCTGAGTGTGCTTCAACTTTAGAAAATTCCGTGATTGTATTCCAGATGTACCTTTTCAAGCCTTGTCAATGCTCCGAAGTATGAGTGTGCCTCTACCTCAAGTGCAAGATCAAGCCTGCTTCAAAGTTATGCACCCTTCCACCCGCATTGTCATGCACACCTTTACTTGCGTTGTCACGCACACTCGTTGTATTGTCATGCACACCTTACTTGCATTTATTTGCATCTTGTGTTATCTTTTACCATTTATCCTTTTACGCTAAGCAGCGTTTGGGATCGTTGTCCTCCGGGACTTTCTCAGGTTGCGTTGTGCGCGCACTTGAGCGGTTGTGTTGACCTCTTCTCACGATTTCAGCGTGGTTTGAGTGTCTTCCTCACGCGATTTCAGCGTGTTTGGAATTTATCTCAGGTTGCGTTGTGACGCGCTGGCGGTTGTTGTTTTGACCTCTTCTCACGATTTCAGCGTGGTTTGAGTGTCCCGTTCCTTACGCGATTTCAGCGTGTTTGGAATTTATCTCAGGTTGCGTTGTGCGCGCACCTGGGCGGTTGTTGTTTTGACCTCTTCTCACGATTTCAGCGTGGTTTGAGTGTCCCGTTCCTTACGCGATTTCAGCGTGTTTGGATTTATCTCAGGTTGCGTTGTGCGTGCACCTGGGCGGTTGTTGTTTTGACCTCTTCTCACGATTTCAGCGTGGTTTGAGTGTCCTTCCTTACGCGATTTCAGCGTGTTTGGAATTTATCTCAGGTTGCGTTGTGCGCGCACCTGGGCGGTTGTTGTTTTGACCTCTTCTCACGATTTCAGCGTGGTTTGAGTGTCCCGTTCCTTACGCGATTTCAGCGTGTTTGGAATTTATCTCAGGTTGCGTTGTGCGCACCTGGGCGGTTGTTGTTTTGACCTCTTCTCACGATTTCAGCGGGTTTGAGTGTCCGTTCCTTACGCGATTTCAGCGTGTTTGGAATTTATCTCAGGTTGCGTTGTGCGCGCACCTGGGCGGTTGTTGTTTTGACCTCTTCTCACGATTTCAGCGTGGTTTGAGTGTCCCTCCTTACGCATTTCAGCGTGTTTGGAATTTATCTCAGGTTGCGTTGTGCGCGCTGGGCGGTTGTTGTTTTGACCTCTTCTCACGATTTCAGCGTGGTTTGAGTGTCCCGTTCCTTACGCGATTTCAGCGTGTTTGGAATTTATCTCAGGTTGCGTTGTGCGCGCACCTGGGCGGTTGTTGTTTGGACCTCCTCTCACGATTTCAGCGTGGTTTGAGTGTCCCGTTCCTTACGCGATTTCAGCGTGTTGGAATTTACCCAGGTTGCGTTGTAGACGCGCTGGCGGATTATTGACTTCCTTTCACGATTTCAGCGTGGTTTGAGTGTCCCTTCCTCACACGATTTCAGCGTGTTTGGAATTTATCTTAGGTTGCGTGGAACGGGCTCCTGATTGATTTTCTTTGTTCTTCCTCCACTCACGAGTCCAGCGTGGTTGGCGTATGTCACCATTTTACATCTATTGTACTCTCTATTGCATCGCATCTATTATCTATTACATTACATCTATTACATCCATTGCATCGTATCTATTTTATTGTCTGGTCTAGGAGACCTTAAATCCTCCGGTCTAAGGAGACCTTAAATCCTGCATCATCATTCGCGTTGTTTTGCGCATCGTACTTGCATTTTACTTGCATTTCATCGCACTATCTTGTGTGCTCTCTGGTCTAGGAGACCTTAAATCCTCTAAAGGTGCAATTCCTTTGGTGTTTGTCGTGCCCGAACGACTTCCGGTGGTCTGGTATAGCCACATGCATGTGTTTGCGGTGAGTTCCTAGGAGACCAACTGAGACGGTGGAAACTAGAGTTTGAATGGCTCATGCCTAGAACGCAAAGGTTCGGAATTTCCGAGACTAAAGTCTGGTTTAAATACCCAGGGGTATATCCTCTGCTTGAAATCTGTATGGCAGCCCCATAGATTGAGATAGCATGTGTATGCGCCTCAATTCTGGATACTGAATCAACCTAGTCTGTCACCCTGTTGGAGAATAGGGAAAGCTGCGACCATAGTCAGGGAGAAAAGTAGTACCTGTGGTTCAGCCAAGAAGAAGCGAGAGATCCCCAACAGCATGAGGTACGTCATTGCCAAGTGCCCCTGTAAGGTACTTTCGCTTCCTAGCTATTACATTGCATTTTAGCTATTACATTACAGTGCATTGCATAAATCCTGAATCATCAAATCGGCTTCGCGTAGCGTATAAGTCCAAGTTTCAAATCGGCTTCGCGTAGCGTGTAAGTCCAATTCTCAAACCGGCTTCGCGCAGCGTATAAGTCCAACTTTCAAACCGGCTTCGCGTAGCGTATAAGTCCAATTTTCAAAATTTTCCTGCATAACATTTTACATCCTGCCCCTGAACTACGCTGGTTTGATTCCTTGCAAAGGGATACGTAGGCAGCCTGAGGGCGCAACCATTCATTTGTCTGTACTTTGTTTGTTTGTCCAAGTCTTCGGCCTTGTCAAAAATGGGTCGTCTCTGGGCTTTGACATTCACTCCCGTCACTTCTTGACTTCCGAGTTCTGTCAAATAGGGGCAACTGTAGACACCCTATTTTTGACCGCCCTTAAGACTTGGGCACCTCTGATGGTTTACTTGGTAGAGAAAGGTGTGCAAGGCAAAGGTTCAGTTTCTTCGGCAAGGAGAGAGACAAATCTCAACTTCACACCCCATTTTGGACCAAAGCTATTTTGAATGGTTTTTAGACCTTAAAACCCTCTCTTTCAAAACATTTTTGAAATAAAGTTTCTACGATGCTCTAAGGCTCGCATTTTGTTAAATGTTGCGCTTTTCGGTAAACCGAGCAAAGACAAAGTGGAAACGAATGAAAGAGAGATGAAATCTTTGAAAAATCTTTCAAAACACCTTACTTACGGGTTTGGAGTTGAAGAAAAGAAGAGAAGAGGGAAGAAACACAGTTGGGGGAGAAAATGAGCATGAACTGTTAAGAGAAAGTCGAGCAGCCCTCGCTGAATCGGGCCTATTCATTTGCATACTTGTAATCCAGCTATGAGGCCACCACCGTTGGAAAGAATACTTCCGGGGCTTCATTTTTCACTCAAGAATCTCCTAAAGCGATTCCGGACGGGGGAGATATGGTTGATTGAAGTAGGGCATCACTCCGGTTGGACCGAATCTGCGCGGCTTCACCAAATAGGCATAACTTTTTGCACAGGAGGAATTTTAATGCAAGGTTTGCGCCATTGGAAAGCTAACTTCCGGGGCTTCAATTTGGACACCTGGCCGACCACCTTTGGGCTTCCCAATCACTGGCCGACCACCTTTCTTTCCGGCAGACCAATTTTTGTCCTGAAAAGTAGCTGGCCGACCATAAAAGGTGGTAGGCCGACCACTTATGCCCAAAAATCCCAAAATTGACAGATATTCTCCTTCCAGCTATCTTCCACAACCTCCAGCTGTCCCTAGCTCAGATATTTTCGACCTTAGTGTTGCTTTGGCTATATATGGTGATATATCTCCCATTTTCCAAGGGAGACAATCTTCTTCAACAAGCTTGAGAGCCTCTCTCACTAAAACTCCTTCTCTCTCTACAAATTTCATATCAAAATCTCTGTCTCTCTTTCTCTCTAGTTGGCTCTCTCTCTCTCTCTTGCCCTCTTGTGCATAGAAGTAAAGAAATACTTCTTATTTGCATATACTTCATTCATCAAGGTTGATCACCATTGGCTTGAGGTCCCTTGGAACCTATTTTGGGCTGATTGAAGGTTTCTTGGCTCAGAAAAGTGATGGTTTTGCTGCTGTCCTTCAAGGGTCTTCAAGGGTAACCATTTTTCCCCCTTTTGAGCATTATCTTGCTTCATCTATTAGCCTTACTTTCAAGCATTTTTGAGCTTTATCATAAACTGAAAAGTGTCTTAGTTTGAGTCTCTCTTAAACTTTGTTTAAGGACACTTTGCTGTTTGAAGTCATCTACTCCCACTTTGTGCTTTATCTCTCTTTTAGGGCTTATTTTGCATGATATATTAGTCTTATTTGTGAGCATTTATGAGATTCGACCCAAACTGTAAAGTATCTTATTTTGAGCCCCTCTTCAACTTTGTTGAAGGGCTCTTTGCTGTTTGAGGCCATCTACTCTCCCTTTGTGCTTTATCTCTCTTTTAGGGCTATTTTTGCATCATATTTTAGCCTTACTTGTGAACATTTTCGAGATTTGATATAAACTGGAAAAAGTCTTGTTTTGACCTCCTCTTTAAGTTTTCTTGAGGTCACTTTTCTGTTTGTAGTCATCTCCTTCCTTGCATGCTTCATTTCTACATGCTTTGAGCCATGCATTTGAGCATGCATTTGCATAAGCCTTGTTTTGGCCTCTTAGCCACTGAAATCCAGCGGATTTCCAGTGGCTTTGATGAGGTTTTGAGCTTTGAAATCATAGAGGGGTGACCCTCTCACCCCTCATTCTCTTTACTAGCATGTTTGGCCTTCCAAAGGGGCTCTATTTGTATGTTGTGAAGTCACATTCCAGGCTCTATTTTGTGAGTTCTAAGGTCTGCCTTGACTCTGTCCGTGCCCCTTTGGTCATATTTTATGTCTATGATGCATGTGTTGAGGAACCCCATTCAAGGCCTTTCAAAGAGGCCTTTCTTTGCATGTTTCCGAGACTGATTCCAGGGCCTATTTGGTGGGTTTTAGGGCTGTCATAACTCATTTCCAGAGTTGGTTTGGTCTTGCTAAGTGTCTATCTTATATGTGCTTAATAACCCCCTGTATGGCCCTCTAAAGGAGTTCATCATTTTGGCATGCATGGGCTGCATTTCAGTGATTATTTGGGCATATTTTGGCATGTTTTATTCATTGATTTTTGCTGGTTTGATGAGTTCTCATACGCTTCATATGCATGCCATGTAAACCATGTTTGCTAGTCAAAGTTGCATGCTATTTAGTCCATCATGCTAGCATCTTTTGGTCATGCTTTGAACTAGAAATGTTCATGTTTTAGGACTGCCGTGGCTCTGTCTTTATGCTTCATAGTCAAATAATGCATGCTTTGTATAGCTATAATCAATACATGTGCCTAGTTTTGAGTTTCGGGGCTCATCTCATGCATCGGGTGCCATGTTTCCATGTTTCGGGACCTTTTAGCATCATGTTTCAGTGCTGAAATTTACATGTTTGAATGCCATGCTTCATCCTTGCCATGCCTTGTTAGAGTTGCATGTTGTGCCTTATGTTCGGTCCTTGGTATTCGTGCATGTGTGCACGCATTTTGGTTATCTCATTTTCATCTAATGGCTACCGATGTGGGTGTGGCTGAGGTCCACTCATGTTGGTGTAAGTCCATTATGCATTGTGTATGCCATCTTAGTCCTTTGCATTGCGTATGCTAGGTTGTATGTTAGTGCATTGCGTATGTCATCTTAATCCGTAGCGTTGTGTATATTAGGTTGCATGTTAGAAGTGCATTCACGCATATCATGCATATTGCATTGTGTTTGGAATAGGAGTTAGCCCAAACACGGGAAACGAGGGACGTTTCGTACTTCGAGTGATGGAACGTGTCTCAATTCCCAGTCGCCGACACTCCAGATTAACCATGATGGAGTCTCGGTCTTGTTATGTTTATATGTGCATTCATTTCATATTGAGCCGTGCAATTTGACTCCTCGGCCATCATGCATCGAAATGCGTGATTGGTGGCACAAGGATCGAGGTATGCATACATATGTGAAAATACTTTGCCATGCCCCTTTCTTGCTCTCTGTTGCAGCAAATCAGAAACCGGCAGTCTTTTAGAGCTTTGCACAACATTCCGGGATTAATTGCAAACAGAGGCAAACCGGGGCATCGCACTGGATTTCTGCGCAAGGAAACTCAAGCATGCATCATTCATCATCCGGAACAAAGCTGAGGCGGTCCATGGTCTTGCATGCTAATTTACTGCTTTCCTAGTTAATTTGTTAATTAATTAGGGTTTTGTACTTATTTGGACTGTATTATTCATTCGGGACTGTATTATTTATTTGGACCCTCCGCGAGGGCAATGTTGTAATAAGTGTGCGTGCGTGTGATGTATGTCTTCCAACCCACGTCTTTCTTCCTTTTATTTACCAGCTTATGATGGTTAGATTAGGGCATGTTTCAATTAGCATACAGTATGATAGCATGTTTGCATTCATTCATCTGTCTTGCATGCACCGGGCTCGGCGCATCATACTAACTGCATTGTATTTCAATTCCGAGTTGAATACTTGTTAGTTCTAACATAGCTTTTATTTTGGCTTGGAGTACTCGGTAAGTTTTATGCTTTAGCATCCTTGCATGTGTGTGAGTGACTGCTATGATAGCATGCTTACCATGAGGCTATATGCTTATGTGATATAACTGCCTGAATGCCTGTGGGTGAAGGTTGGGTTATTTGGATTGGAACAATGCATCGACCGTGAGTTTTAAGCCCACTAGATAGTGGCAAAACCATCTTTTCTAAGCCACCCGAGGGTGGCAAAATCTGCATTTTAAGCCTATTTGCGAGTAGCGAACCGTTTTCAAAACAAATATGAGATGTTTCGTTCCAATTCAGGCGATCCAGTCTATACTTATATGCTGCGCGTATCACATAGTAAATTTAGGCTAATAAACCGGAATAAGAACGCATAAGGTTTTCAAAACTAGATATCATGGTTAGTAGAGGCCGATCTTTGATCGGCGAGCGGGGGTGCTCACGAAGTGACCTTCCCCAATCGTACCAAGTTCCCAAGCCGAGGCAACTTTGGTGATGACGGACACGTGGCCTTAGGCAAACGAGTCAGGGTTTCCTAAATTTCCCCAAAAATAAAATATTTAGGTAGCGACTCTGTATCTGGCAAAGCAGTCCATGTTTTGGCACTTCTTTCAAAAAACCTGTGTTCAAAAAAACGATTTGCCGGATTTGGACTTTTTGGTTCAGATTAAGAACCGTGACAATTTGAGTCTGAACTGTAGTGAGCCCAATGAACAGAACGGGATTCCCTCTCGGGACGTTCGGGACGTCTACACTACTGTTGTGTTAGATAAGTTTTACATGACCTGTGAGGCAATGTTATCGTGTCTCTGTCAATGAATTTTGTATTGAACATATAATCCAAAACTTTCTAATATATTTGTATCTATACTTGAATTGTAGCGTTTTGTTTTAATTGAATTTTACTCTTGAATTCTAAATTTTCTATTTTTGTAATTTGTATGCTTACACCATTTTATTCATATATGCCTAGAAACTCAATTGAGTTCATTGCGAGTTTGGCCCCATTTACAATTTTTGGTTTTGACTAGTGCTCCTCCATAAACAACAAAACTACATGATTGGAAATTAAAATCAAATTCATCAAACCAATCAAATAAAGAACTTCCAATGTCAAAGGCAATAAACTTGGAATGTGGTATGTTGGTCAAGAAGGTGCATGTAGTATGAATTTGTAATTATATATATATATATTTTTAATTTGTGTACCAAATTCATCATCTTATGGTTGGATTGGGCAAGTCACTTGTTATTCTGTGCATTTTGTGACATCATGAAGCAGATGGTTTACTTTGATTATCTGTTTGTTTACACGATCACATTCATATTACTTCTATTTTCTTCTGAATATATCATCAAGCAAATGGGTGTGACTCGTTTTTCTATTTGTTGTTATGAAGATGTATATTACTTGCATTTTCTTCTGTGATATGACATCATATGGCTATTCTATGCAGAAAATTGATCGCTTGCATTTTGCATTGGTCTGTGATTAGATTCATGGACTTTTACTCCCTAGCTTTGAAAGATATTTTCAGTTATTCATATCTTGATGCTAGTGGTGGATTTGATTTTTAATGAAAAAAGCATGTTTTGATTGGATTTCTTTTTTTCACGCATTTAAGGTTTTTATATTTTGTTTTTCCATCTCTTTTGTCAACTAATGTATATATATATATATATATATTTTTTTGGAAACAATTGTTCTGTTTGATTTTGTATTCAATGAGCAGGGGGTGCAACAATTGTTCCATCATTTATTTTTACCCTTGGAAATGAGCAAGGTTTCAAAATTCCAGTATGGGTAATAAATTCTAGATAGCAAACTGATGTTTCACCCTATATGCAAAACAACTATGCCATGTGAACCAGGATTATGCTAGGCACAAAATTCTGCTAAAGCTATAAAGGTTAGGATCAGTTGATACTAAACAATTAAAATAATCCTGTGTAAGAAAGAGATATTACTGACATGATAGAATGGTGGCAAACTGTTCAGTCCCCCTCCTTTAGAACAGCAGCAGCAACAGCCTCCCATTTTTATTCAGTTATCTCTATTGTCCACCAGAAGCTATCAGCAATTTAGTCATCATGTTCCCTCTGTTTGGCATAAGAAAAGGAATTCTATTAGATGAAAAATGCTTGGCATAACACAAGGACATTCTATAGATCAAAAGTAAACAATGTCATACTTAAAGCCCAAAAGAAAACTGAATCATCAATAAATATCAAATAACATGTGAAAGGGCATCTAAGACAAGTATAAGATTGAATCAGCACAGATATACACACAAACAACTGAAGTACATCAGTAATAAGACACTAACTTGATGGGTGAGTGATGCTTAATTGTGTGGTGTATACCCATTTCGATTCAGTGGATATGGGTTCTGATACACAATTCTTGTACCAAAAATTTGTTCTCTTCGTCGGCATTTTCTACTTCTCTGTCTCCGCCTACTTTTTTCCTCTTTTCGATTTCTTCAAGAGATACCTTATCAGGTATTTCAAAACTCTTGTCTTCAATTTTCTTTTTCTATTTTTATGGTAATTAAAAAAATCTTACTTGTTTTAAAATCTTATGTTGTTTCTGATTATTTTGTTTGTTGCAGATTCAAAAGAAATGACAGGTCATCATAGGACAATTCAAACCAATCGGAGGTTTTTTCTGCAAAAAACAATCTTAAAGATTCGATTCCTATTGAGACAAAAACAAAGTTACAACCGTAGATACACAGGGGTCGAATCCAAACAAGACAATGAATTTTCGGATGGGTTTAACCAAAAATAGACACCCAAGTTCTCTTCAAAATTCAAGTTTCCAAATTTTGAAGAATTCAATCAGAACATGAAAGAAAAAGGGGTTCTATCCGCTTTGAAGCAGCCTCAGATACGAGCATTGCTAAGTATGAGTTCATGCCTGTTGTCAAGTGTTCTAGTATATATATATATATATATATATATAACAACAGCAACAACAGCCTCTCATAGCGAAAGGAAGAGAAGAGATGAGATGAGTGCCTTACCGTCGAACTAGTCTCGTCGTTGAAGATATGAGTGCACCGTTCGCCTCTCACAGTAATTGATTTTGAGCCTCTCTCTGTTTTGGGACACTGCCGTAAAGCTTTGAAGAACCTCAAAAGGGCTTCAGGACCGCTGTGCTCGCCTTTGATCACCACAGCTATTTGGTTAATTAGCAGTCAATCAGAACAAGGTTTGAAGAACCCCTTTCCCCTTCCAACGAATTTTGGAACCCTATTTCTTGTCCCTCTCTTTCTTCTATGTTACTTTATCATTATAACCCACTAGAACCAAAGAGGCAAGAGTCAGTGTATCATGATAATTAAACAACAGTAAAGGAATAGAAGAATTCAGATAAGAACTCGTTGTAAATGCCACAATAGCACTGAAAAGGGAGGAAAATCCATACTTAGCCATGTCTTCAGATAACCCAATAAACATATTGGCAACTCCTAATCGAGGTACATAAAATATATTTATCTAGAATTTATATGTGCCCTTGATCTTTGTTTTTTTAGTAAATCTACTACATTTAATATTTTCTATTAATTGCATATAAAGCAAATAAGTCATTAACTTAACAAGTCTATATTCAAGCACTCATTTCTTCATAACTAGTCTGAAGAAATAATATATGGGACACTGTCTCTGTAGTTTTCAAAATTAGGAAAAACAATGAAATTAGTTTTGAAAATTAGGGAAAACAAAGATTAAAAAGTAGAGAAATTGAGAGAGAGAGAGAGAGAGAGAGAGAGAGAGAGAGGATCCATACCTGAAAAGAGAAAAATAGAGAAATAATCGAATAAACTACACCAGTGGCATTGACAATTGCTCGAAGGAGAACGCGGGTGACGTCAGTGGCGGCACTGAAGGAGGAGAACGGGTGACATCGATGGCGGCGGTAAAGGAGGAGAAGGGGGGGCTAAAGGTAGATAACGTGTGTTTTGCAAGAGAGGGATGAGAAGAAAGCTGAAGCACCAAAAAAAAATGGAGGGGGAATTAGTAGGGTTTTTTTTTTTTTCATTACCGCCAATATCACAAAGTTCTCCCTTCAAAATTAGTGATAAAATAATTTTCTCCCCAAAAATTTTAAAATGTTAAAATTATTGACGACAAAAATATATTCTTCATCAAATAGTTTCAAAATATTTAAAATTATTGGTGACGAAAATATATTCCTCACTAATAATTTTATAATTGGTGACAAATTTTGTTATCATCAAAAGTCTCAAAATTTTGGAGCCACCCAAAAAAATTAGAAGGAAAATCTTTGGTGACGAAATTTAATTTTTCCTCACCTAAAAAGAAGTATTTATTGACAAAAATAAATTTTGTCACCTATTATTTTTACTTTTTTATTATATGTGACAAAATTTTATAATTCGTCACGGATTATTCTTATTTAGTGACAAAATTTATTTTCTTCACTACTTTCGTCACCCTAAGTTACTTAGAGAGCTAATTAACTTGTGTTTTGTTTTGAGAGAGAGAGAGAGAGGGGAAAGGAAAATTGATAAACAAAAAAGGAGGAGGGGGAGAGAAAAAGTTAGTAGTCTATTTTTTTCATTACCGCCCAATATGTCAAAATTTTCCTTCCAAAATTAGTAACAAAATAATTTCCTTACTAAAAAGACTCAAAATATTAAAAAGTATTAGTGATAAAAATATATTTCTCACCAAACGGTCTTAAAATATTTAAAATCAAATTTCTCAAAATATATATATATAAAAAATTATTGGTGATGAAAATATATTCCTCACTAATAATTTTATGATTGGTGACAAATTTTTTTATCACCAAAAGTCTCAAAATTTTGGCGCCACCAAAAAAAATTAGCGGAAAAACATCCGGTGATGAAATTTAATTTTTCCTCACCTAAAAAGAAGTATTTGTTGATGAAAATAAATTTCGTCATCTATTATTTTTATTTTTTTATTACATGTGACAAAATTTTGTAATTCGTCACGGATTATTCTTATTTAGTGACAAAATTTATTTTCTTCACTACTTTTCGTCACCATAAGTTACTTTTGTTGTAGTGATGCTAGGAATACCAAATTTTTGTGAGACATTTGGTCATTTGTTTGGTAAAAAATTTGGGACCCATAGCATTTTCCTTCCAGTATTGTCTTTTCTTGTACTTTGTACATGCTTTTTCTCCTCTTCTTTTATTTTGGATTAGGGAGGGCTTTGATTTATATGTAGTCTGCTATCAGAACAACCCCTTTGTAGTTTGTATCTTTCATTTTTATTTAAAATGCGCAATTTCAACTAAAATCATTTGTGTTTTTCACAATTATTTCCATCAATTTGGTCTAACCACATTTATATACAAATACCATGTATACATCTGCTAGTGGAGCTACACCTATATAGTTGGAGACTGTTTGTAACTGTTGAAGATACTGAGCTGAATAGCAGCCCAATTGGTTCAACTGATTCTGTTATCACTGGCCCAACTACTCCAACTGATTCTGTTATCACTGGCCCAACTACTCCAACTGATTCTGTTATCACTGCTACAAACACTGCTACAAATTCAACTACATCTTCAAGAAGCTTCTCGAAGCTACTGCCACCTCAGCCATGCAGTTGTAACTACCATTCAGTTGTAACTACCTAGAGCTTACATTCAAGTCTATAAATAAGCATTGTAAATCTTCATCTGGTGAATCTTCAAAATGATAATAAAAAGATCTTAATTTCTTCATTTCATCATGGTATCAGAGCTTATCTCTCTTCCGAGTTGATCCATGGCTCCTTCAACTTCTTTGTTATCTTCTCTCATGGCTTCAACCTCACTTCCTCCAAATCTCTCATTACTGATTTCTAACCTCTCTTCGTTTATCACCATCAAGCTTGATGCATCAAACTTCCTGATATGGAAAAATCAAGTGCATAATATTCTCATTGCTACTAGTCTTCTTGGCTTTGTTCATGGTACTATACCATGTCCACAAATGAGAATTACAGATCTTTCTGGTTCAGAAAAAGACAATCCTGAATATCTACAATGGAAAATTATTGATGCACACCTGCTCAGTTGCATTACTGTAACTTTGTCACCTGCAATCTATTCATCTGTTCTTCATCTTCATAGTTGTGCTGAGATTTGGACTGCTTTACATAAGCGATTCACTTCACTTTCTCAATCTCATGTTTATTAGTTGAAGAACAAATTAAACAGCATTTCTAAGAAAACAGATTCGATGGAGAATTATCTCTCCAAGATCAAAGACTTGGTCAGTCAATTGGCTCTTGTTTCTTCATTTATAGATGATGAAGATCTTGTTCTTCTTACCTTGAATGGTCTTCCTGATGAGTGTGATGCCTTCAATACTACCATTCGAACCAGATCAGAGTCAATTTCCATGGAAGAATTAACTGCTCTTTTTCGTTCTGAAGCTATTCATATTGAATCCAAACTTCAGAAGCTTCCTTTTGAACCTACTATGGCCTTCTCTTCTGTTCGAGGTTCTTCCAATTCTAATCTCAGAGGTCGTTCTTCTGGCTTCAAAGGTCACTCTTACAGAGGCAATAGAGGTGGTCACTCTTACAGAGGCAATACTAAAGGTGGTGGTAGATCTGGATCTAATTTCACCAATTCTAGTTTTTCAAGGAATTTTCATGATCAAGGAGGTTTTTCTCATGGTAGAGGTAGATCTATAACTTGTCAGATTTGTGGAGGTTCTGGTCACTCTGTATTGGACTTCTAGTATCGGATGGATTCTCAGTATGAATCTTCTTCTAGTTCTCAGCATCCTTCTGAGTCCAGCTCCAGAGCATTTGTTGCTGCAACTCAATCAGTTGCTTTTACTCCTCAAACTCCTTGGTACTTGGACTCTGCTGCTATAGATCATATTACTCATGATCTTCAAAATCTCAGTTGCTCACAGCCCTATCAAGGATCAGATCAGATCACAGTAGGTAATGGAACTACAGTTTCTATTCACAATAATGGTAAGGGACTGCTTCCTACACCTCATTGTTCCTTTCGATTGAATCATATTTTACATACTCCTTCAATTTTTTCTAACCTTCTGTCAGTTCACAAATTTACTAAGGATAATAATTGTCTCATCACCTTTGATGATTCTAAATTTGTGATTCAGGACAAGGATTCGAGGAGAATTCTTCATCAGGGTTCTAGTACCAATGGCCTATACCATTTTCACTCTACTCCTTCATCTGTGCTGACTGCTGATCCATCTTTCCATAATGCTTACTTTACTACATCACATACACATGTTTCTTCCTCTGTTTGGCATAATAGATTAGGCCATCTCTCCTTAGTGAAGTATAATCATTTTAAACCATTTTTGAATGTTTCACAAAATAAAATGGCATCTGCTTGTACTGATTGTTGCATAGCTAAGAGTCATCGACTTCCTTTTCAATTGTCTAATACTACTGTAAATGCTCCTCTTTCTCTTATCCATAGTGATGTATGGGGGCCATATTCTTCTACTTCTGGTTATAAATACTACTTACTTTTTGTGGATGATTTTAGTCGATTTACTTGGCTTTTTCCATTATCTTATAAAAGTGAAGTGTGTGATAGGTTCATAGAATTCAAGGCTTATATTGAAAAACAATTTCATACTTCATTGCAAATTCTGAGAACTGATGGAGGATCTGAATATTTTACTAATAAAATGCAATCTTTCTTGCGTACCGAAGGTGTTATTCACCAACATTCTTGTCCTCACACTCCTTCTCAGAATGGCACTGCTGAGAGGAAACACAAGCATATCACTGAAACTGCTACTGCTCTTCTTCATCACTCATCTGTGCCATTACAATACTGGTTTGATGCTGTTGCTATTTCTACTTTTCTTATTAATAGATTTCCCTCTTCTAAGCTTGGACATAAATCTCCTTTTGAAAAGCTTTTTCAATACACTCTAGATTACTCATATTTTCGAGTGTTTGGTTGTTAATGCTTTCCTTGGCTTAAGCCTTATCAGCCTCTCAAGTTACATCCTAAATCTGTGTCCTGTGTTTTTCTGGGCTATCATCCTTTTGCTAAAGGTTATCGATGCGTTGATCCACTCACAAGACGAGTCTATTTGTCTAGACATGTGGTCTTTAATGAGCAGGTGTTTCCCTTTGCTAATCTGTCTTCTTCTACATCTTCTCAATCTTCTTCAACATTACCTGATATTCAATTTTTTTTCTGGCCTTCTTCCTCTTCTTCTATTGTTTCTCAGTCCTTCTCTAATTCAGTTTCTCCTCATCTTCCCTCTTCTAATTCTTCTTTACCTACTTCTGCAATTCCTATTCAGTCCATTTCTATTGAGTTACCTCCTCTACCTCCTTCTCATTCTAATCAGCATCCCATGATTACCAGATCTAAATCTGCTACCACTACTCACTGTTTGGTTGCTTCCACTGAAACTGCCACCGCTTACTACTCTAATTCTGAACCTCCTTCTCATAGAGAAGCTTTACTTTCTCTTGTTTGGCATAAAGCTAGGCTTGAGGAGTTCTCTGCTCTTCAGCAACAACATACTGGGTCTTTGGTGTCTCTTCCATCTAACAAGATTGCCATAGGCTGTAAATGGGTTTTCAAGGTTAAAAGAAATTCTGATGGCACTATTGCAAGGTATAAGGCTCGATTGGTTGCCAAAGGGTACCTGCAGCAAGAGGGCATTGACTTTCATGAGACTTTCAGTCCAGTGGCTAAGCAACCCACTATTCGAATCTTACTTTGTCTTGCTCTTCACCATCAGTGGTCTCTTAAACAATTAGACATTTCCAATGCATTTCTTCATGGCCTTCTTGAAGAAGAGGTATTCATGCTTCAGCCTCCAGGTTTTGAGGATTCTTCCTCACCTAATCAAGTATGTAAACTGCACAAGGCCTTATATGGCTTGAAACAGGCACCAAGAGCTTGGTATTCAACATTTTCTCACTACTTGTTATCTCAAGGCTTTACTAATAGCAAATGTGACTCTTCTTTGTTCATTCAAAGGACTTCCACTTCAGTCACTTATCTATTTGATTTATGTGGATGATATCTTGATCATTGGTGATAATTGGTAATAATCCTTCTCACATCGAATCTCTCATTACAAACATGCATAGTGTGTTCTCCATGAAGGAATTGGGTGACATTGCTTATTTTTTTGGTATTTCAATCCAACCTACTGTAGACACCCCATTTTGACCGGCCCTAAGACTTGGGCACTTTATTTTGACCACCCTCACCAGAAAAATCAAATTGAAATTTTCATCCATCCCAACCTTACCCATTTTAGCCAAATTAAAATTTTATGAATTTGTAAGTATTTTATACTTTTATATAATTTTGTGTGGTGTACATAGTTTTTTGATGTTTTCATCTAGTATAAATAATTTTTGATATTTGTTAAAAAAGAAAATGAAAAAAAATAGAAAATATAAAAAAAATAGTTTGGTCAGGATGGGTTTGGAATGATGATTTGTTTTTAGGGCGGTGGAAGATGTATTTGTTTTTAGAGAGAAAGAAAGAGTGGGTGGGAGAGATTAATAAAAAAAATGAATGAAGATAAAAAGAGAAGACATGATTTGAGGTGGGACAACAACAAAAAATAAAATAAAAAGAAAGGTGGTGGTGAACATGGTGTATATGGCCAAGATGATTATGTTTGTTTTCGGTGGAAAGAGGAATATGGTTTAAAAATAAAAAAAGAGAAATGGGTGAAGTACAGGCCCCATGCTATTCCAGATTCAGCAAAAGGCCATGTGAACCCAAGAAAAAGAAATAATAAAAAAATAATAATATACATCTACTCTCTCATCACAAGAGGCTCACCGACTCATCACCCACTCAATCTCTCTCTCTGAATTTGGGCTCTCTCTCAGGGCTCCCTCTCCCTCGGCTATCTTACAACAACTCACACTTACACTAGCTCTCTCTCTCTTCTCTCTAAGACTCACACACACACATGCATGACTGGCCCTCTCTCTCTCTCGGTAACCCAGCACACACTCACAACACAGACCGACCACAGCACACACACACCCCAAACCCATGCACCCAGCACATCTCCTTCCACAGCATACCTTCCACACATGGGCACCCATTTCTGTTGAGCTCTCCCCAAACCAAGGACCAAACCCAGCTCTCTCACACTGGATGAACACAAGCAGCTCAGCTCTCTCCCTCTGATCTCTCTCTCCTCACGGATGGTAACAAAATAGTTTTAGGGAGAGCTTTGGCTGTTGGGTTCGGTAAGGGGCACGAGAAGGAGAAATGAATAATGAAAAAAAACAAGACAACTCTCTCTTTCTCTAGTTTTGATCTCTAACTTCACTCTCAATTTGTGGGTGCTCGATCGTTCCCTCATCTGAAGAAGAAAAAGACCCACAGATCTGCCACCGTTGTCTTTGATCAACCTACGGTCGCCGTCGTCGCCCCGGATGCGGCGACTCGACCAAGGAGAGAAGTGAAGATGAAGATAGTAGCAGTTCTTGTGATGCTGTCCGTGCACTGGTTCATCGTCAGATGGTAGTTGCCGTAGGTGCTCTGGTCGTGATAATGAAGATGTTATGGTGAAGGTTTGCTAGCTAGCCGTTCATGGCAGCTGTGTGATCCTCCACTGTGGTGCCGCGCTTGCTGTGCTTGGGTTCTGTTCAAATTTCCGGCGTTATCAGTTCAGACGACCTGTGATGGATATTTTGTTTTTTGATGAGAGGTGATGGAGAGGGAGGAGACTCACACAGAGGCATGAGACACCATCACCAACACACACACCCACCACTCTCAACACCCATTACAGACCAAGCACACACGATACACACGGACACCAAACCCAGCCTCACTGTCACTCTCCCTCTCGACATCTCTCTCTCTTGCTGGGCACCTCACTCACTCTCCAAACACACACCATACACGCACACACTAGACACACCCAGCACCACACAGACACACGGCTGCTACACAGGTTAACACACCCATACACCTACACACACCATTAACACTCATCTCTCTCTCTCTCTCTATCTGCTAACACCCACACTGCAACACACATATAGAACACACACACAGCATACAGATTCACACATGCATGACACACACCAGAACACACACACGGGGTTGAGAGAGAAAAGGTGATAGTGGAGAAGTAGTTAATTTAATTAATGTAGAAATAGAATATTTGGATTGTGGGTGGACATATTATTTGAGTGGATATATTCCCACATAAAGTTCTTGATCAATTTGAAATGTTCAGTGATTTTGGTGGGGTCTACATGGAAGAGGCGTTTACATGGGCTGGATTGGATTGAAGACACATGGATGTTTGTTAGTTGCTGAATGGCTCGGGGTTTAAAACTATTATTTTTATTTTGAGTGTTTGTGAGGTTTTATTTTATTTTATTTTTCTCTCCTCTCTCCCTTGGATTTGTAATATTCAAAGTATTGTAATAATTCCCCCCACCCAGCTTCTTTCTATCCCATTCTTTAATCGCTTTCCCTAACTGTACATATGTATATATCTGACATGCCATGCACATCCCTGCTTTACATCCATGCTCCATGCATAAGATTCGGCTAAATTTGCATCTTTATGCTTCAATTGATTATCCCATGATTTTGTGCGCTACCTCATGTTATCAAGATGATTCACATGCCATATTTTAGAAGCGAATCTTTAGTGCATCTCATGAGTGAATTGCATTAGGATTCTGTATATAAGATCATGCATATTTTACTAACTTTGTTTGTAGTTGTTCGAGGGACGTCGGTCAATCTGTGAGTTTTTATGCTTTAGCATCCCATTTGTGTGTGATTTTCTTATTATGTTTAGCATCCTACCATGAGGCTAAGTGCTTAATTGATAAACTGCTTGAATGCCTGTGGATGAAGGCTTGTTGCTTAAATTGGAATGATTCAAAGATGTACGTTTTAAGCCCACTTTGTCAAGTGGCAAATTCAAACCCTTTTCGAAAAACAAACATGAAGTTGAATTGTTCCAATTTGAGCAAGCTAGTCTATACTTGTATGCTTCACATAGTAAATTTTGGGATTTATTCAATAATCAGAACATGAACATATAAAGAAAATAAAAAGTCATATCATGGTTTAGTAGAGGCCGATCTTTTGATCGAGCGAGCGGGGGTGCTCATTATTGACCTTCCCCTCTCATACCTAAGGTTCCGAGCCAAGCATCCTTGGTTACGACGAATAGTGACCTTGGCACTGAGTCATGGGTTTCCTAATTTCCCAAAATATTAGGTGGCGACTCTGAGATCTGATGACGCAGTCCATTTTTGACAAAATTGCAATAAAATGGATTTTCACTAAAAGTTGCCAAATCTGGACTCTCATCTACGTTTCACATTGCACTCGTGAGACTTGAGATCAAAGAGATCTCGGGGGTCCAAACTGTTTAACGTGCGCGAGTACTCCCCCGGGCATGTTACACCTACCAGCTTAGGATATCTTTTATCTCAGTCTAAATATGCAAAAGAAATTCTTCTTAAAGCTGGCTTGTCCTCTTGTAAGCCTTGCCCTTTACCTATCTCTGTCAAGCCTAGTGTTCCTCCAAATGCTTCTCTACCATTTTTTTATCCAGCTCTTTATAGAAGTATTGTTGGTGTTTTACAATATCTTACCATTACAAGACCAGATCTTTCTCTCTCTGTCAATCAAGCTTGTCAATATATGCATGCCCCTACCATTGGCCATTTTGCTGCTGTTAAGAGAATTCTCAGATTTGTTCAAGGCACCCTCACTCATGGCTTATCCTTTTCCTTTAGTACTTTTAATGTTCATGGGTATTCAGATTCTAATTGGGCAGGAGATGTTCATGACAGAAAATCAACCTCTGGTTACTGTGTCTTCTTGGGTTCCAATTTGGTCTCTTGGTTTGCAAAAAAACAGGCCACAGTGTCTCACTCCTCCACTAAAGCTGAATATAGAGCTTTAGCCAATGCTGCTGCTGAGTTAAGTTGGATTTCCATGCTGCTTACTGAAATGGGTATTTCTTCACCTACTACACCCATTCTCTGGTGTGATAACCTCTCTGCAATAGCTCTAGCTTCCAATCCAGTCTTCCACTTACGTTCCAAACATATCGAAATCGATTGTCATTTCGTCCGAGATAAGGTTCTAGCTAAGCAGTTTTAGTTGCAATACATTCCAACCATTGATCAGCTTGCTGATCTATTTACTAAACCTTTAAGTGCCTCTCGGTTTCAATATCTCAAATCCAAGCGCATGGTTCTTGATTGCCCCATCAGCTTGCAGGGGAATATTGAAGATACTGAGCTGAATAGCAGCCCAACTGCTTCAACTAATTCTGTTATCACTAGCCAAACTACTCCAATTGATTCTGTTATCACTGCTGCAAACACTGCTGCAAATTCAACTACATCTTCAAGAAGCTTCCCGAAGCTACTGCCACCTCAGCCATGTAGTTGTAACTACTATTCAGTTGTAACTACCTAGAGCTTACATTCAAGTCTATAAATAAGCATTGTCAATCTTCATCTGGTGAATCTTTAAAATGATAATAAAAAGATCTTAATTTCTTCATTTCATCAGTAACCAACACCAAATTGAGACATAAGCTTGGATTAGCCATTGCACTTTATTTATATTTCATATTTTATAACCACTGTAAAAAAATCATTATTTAATTAAGTGTTTTAATGAGATACATACATGTAGGCTTGATGTTGCAAGTGTCTTTTACCTAGATCAGTAAGTAATCTGTTTCTATTTCAAGTTCATGACTTGTAGTATAGAGCCCCCTTTCCTGCTATTCAATACTTTTGTTGGTAGTGCTATAGAGATATTTTTTACATTACCTTGTTACACTGTACATTGGAAAAAATCTGTGACATTTTTTAGACCCTTGTAAATGTCAACTTGCTGGGTTTAACTCATTAGGAAAACATAGGGAAATGCACGTTTTTATTTTTTTTGTCACAAGTCACAGTAACTTGAAAACATTTGTTTTCCATTCTACACTTTTTTTCCTCGTAGTATTAGTGCATTGTATTCTCAGGCAGCGTTGGTGAAAAATGAATTGTTGAAAGCGTTATGCACACTCGAACGCAAAGGCCTCTTGGAGCCTAGGTGCAAAGCTCAAAGAAAATAATATAATGATAATGATTCATAGTATAATAAAAAGTTAAAAAGTCAAATAGCAATATATTTAGCCTTTTAATTGACACCGACACTGACACTCGTTGGACACTTCCCGACACGTGTCCGACTGTCATCAAAACGTGTCCTATTTTTTTAAAAGATTTTTAGATCCAAACACTGGTCGAACAATTGGAGGACACATCGCTTAAACACAAGTGTCCATCAATTAGACACATGAAAGTAATTATAAGTTTGAATTAAATAACTTAAGATACAATAATAAAAGAAAAAACAAAGTAAAAGTATAAAATAAGTGTTATATTGCATTTTTTATTATTTTTTTATGAGGACAGCCACACGTCCAAGAAGACGAATGACTGGATCCATCCCAAATGCGATGAGGTACATGTAAGTATGAAACAATGAATTAATTGTATTTAATATTACTTAGTACCCAAAAATATATATATATCTTATTATGCCTTTTTGTCTTCTTTATTTGCAATGACAGCAAAAGATGGTCAATCTTCAAGCGGTTACCACTGAGTCAGGGGCGCCATTGACGAAGGAGGAGCTTTCAAGGCAAGTGCTTGGCGAGAAGAAAAAGTACTTGCTTGGATTTGGGATCGGCCCACAACCGTCTACCATAGTTGTATCACAAGCACGTGATAAGGACATGGAGGCAATGAGAGCTGAGAGGGAGGCACTTCTTGTGGAGCAACAAAGAGATCGTGAAGAGTTGATAAGAGAGCGAGAGGAGCGCGAGAAATATTACAATGATATGTTGAAAGAGCGAGAGGAGCGCGAAAAATGTTATAATGAGATGTTGCAACAGCGAGCACAAGGACAGAAAGATCGGGAGGAGACAGATAAAAGCGTTGATCATCTGAATCATGTAGTCGCCAAAGTCACACAACTCTTGGGGATCTAAGGTGGTCGAATGACGTTTACTATTTGGTAAGTACAATTTTATTAATGTTTAAAATAATTTGTTAAAATATGTTAGATTTAACAATGAACTAGTCAATTGACCTGTAGGGACAGACGGTATGTGAATAGGGCATGTAGGTCACTTGAACCTATACCATAATAATAATACTTGGGGTGGATAACACATGCCAGCGTGCCAAGTCACAACCTTTTATATGGACAAAGCTTCTATGTCCAAATTTTTTATTTGTGCTGGATTGTTGAATTTTTGTTATTGCATATTATCTTTATTGTAGTTTTTCACAAAGTGAGGTGATGCAATTGGAATTTTGATCACGTAACAATTCAAGAGTGTAGATGTTACTTATAGTTATGAAATCAGCTTTGCAGGTTTATTAGATGTCAATTGTTGGGATTTGTGTAGGTTAAAAACTGGGTCTTTTTAGCTACTCGATGTTTTTCCCTAGGAAACTTTTTGGTGACATAAAAGATCTGAACTATTACCGCCTTATGGTGCAAATCAATTTTAATGTCTAAAATTGTGTTCACCATATTTTGTGTCCTTCAAATTATTGGGGATTTTGACCTAAAGTAGTCATCTTTTAGGTCTCATCAATAAACCAACCATGATTTAGGTGCAAACTTGTAAAATAAACTGGAGTGTGTTTGGGACTTGAATATCAGATCATCTCTTCACTTTTTCAAAATAAAATGAGTTAACATGTGTTGAACCATTTTCTGCTAATCCATGATAAAACAATTTTATTATCCAAATGGAAGAGAAAAAATATCTTCCATCATAGTAATTTCCAGTTAAGGACACCGCATCTTCCAGCATAATATTGGATTAGTTCCATTTCTTTGTTGTATCATGTTTCTAATGTTTGATTGTGGCAAATAAAATTTACTTTGGGACTATCAATTCCTTTTTGCATGTGTTAAGGTTTCTATATATAATTTATGACGAAATTGGACACTTTATGCGCTGTCAAGGAATTGCCCTTTGTATTTTCTTAGAGGTGTTATGTGTCGGTTGATTTGTCTCTGTTGCTCAGCTATTAAATATTTTGGATCATTATACATTGTTAGAGGTGTTACTGTGTATCTTATTTTGTGCTCTCAAATTGCTGATTGCATTTTCTTTGTACCTTTCACAAATTTCCTTCATCTCTTCCTAATTTTCCATGTTGTGGCCTCTGTTTGTGGAATGCTTTGCAGAAAACTTATCTTTTACTAATTTAATTGCATAAGCATCCAATGTACATATGTGTGGAGATTTATATTAGTTGAATGTACGATGTTGGAAAGAAAGACAAAGTGTTTTGTATCTTTCATCTCAAGTTTAAATTTGAAAATATGCATAGCAGAGTTGGCACAGTCATTCCCATTACTTTTGTCTTTGCTCGAGAGCAAACTTGATTTCTAGACCTTTTATGTTCGTAGTCATAATATCGTTCGAGGCTTCTATACATTTTCCGTCAACTGTTTACCATACCATAAGGTTTTGGATATGCTGAGTTGGTTATTTGTTCATTGATTGAATGGTTTTTTAATATGATACCTACTAGTATCCAATACCAATAGTTTAATTTTACCCCAGTCCTATTATGAATCAAATGTATGCTAGTCCAACAAATGCTTTGTAATTTAAAGTGCACTCACGAACAGCCTCTGAGTGCCAAGAGATGTTCCACTCAAGTAGTGCTAATATTCTGTTTTGCGAAAATCAACTCTGTAATAACCCCGACCTCCAATTAATGCTAATCCACAATTAGTTATGCCTAACAGTAATTTAGAGGGAATCCAGAATTAATTTGCATATGTATTGCGTTATCTTTGCGTTTCTATCTGTTTGCCATAAAATGATCTGTTCATGTTTAGACTTTGAACTGCGAATTGAAAGCCTTATCGGCGCCCGATTTCGAAATTGATTAGTGTTTCATACTAGTTAGAATATATGTGATTTTACGGTAGATTTAATTAAAATTTGTTTTGGTATGAGTAAATTTGATTAAATTACATTGGTTAAGTTTATTACCAAATTGCCATTGAGTGGCCCATTACCTAAGGCAACTTTGAGACTTGATTCATACATTTGGTTGCATCTTTTTATCATCCATTAAGAGACCAATTTGAGAGAGAGAGGGGGAGTAGGAGAATTTGAGTTCAACAAGAGATTTAGCTTGGAGACTTAGAAGAAATTAAAGAAGAATTGCATATTTGAGCTCCTACACCTAGAATTCAAGACCTAAGGTAGAGATTTCATCCCCTTGAACTTGAATTTGAATTGTTTCTTCCATGGTTCATGGTTAATTAGTGTCTAAAGCTAGGAATTGGGTTAAAATGTTGAATTAAGGATTAATTCATGCATGCTTGCATGTTTCATAGCATTTTGAAGGATGAGTTTCAAGAATTTCCTCATGCATGTGTTGATTTCATTCTAATTTTGGAAACACAATGAGTTTCATGTTGTTTGATAGCATTTGATCATGTTTTAGAGAGCCTTAGCTCAAAAATGCACATGCATGTCATGTTTTGGATCATCTATAAAGTTTAAGTTGAGTTTGTGCATAATTGGTTTGCTCTTGGGCCATGATTTCTTGAAATGATGCTTTTAACATGTTGTTTTGTGGGTTACCAAGTGCTTTCCAAAGTTTTGGCCCAGAAAAATGAGTTTTGGATGGTTGAAGGTTGAGTTTCATGCTTGGAGGTCAATCTGGATTTTCCAAAAATTTGAACCACACTCAAGCGGGGACTTTCATGCTCGAGCGTGAAGCCTGAGTACATACACTTCCGCTCGAGCGACGAGAGTCATGCTTGAGCATGAAATGCGTATACCTAGAATTTTGTGTGCTTTGCATTCCGCTCGAGCGGGGGAAGCCACGCTCGAGCGAGGGTCTGTGTCACACGCTCGAGCGGGGGTCGAGCGACCGTCGAGCGTGAATTTCATGTATCCAGCACTTTTTCATAAGTTTGCAGTCCGCTCGAGCGGGGAAGTCCACGCTCGAGCGGAGCTTCATTGTTTGCATGTCCGCTCGAGCGGGGAAAGCCACGCTCGAGCGTGGACCTTATCTTCAGCAAAATTTGAGAAATGGTTTTCAATGCATTTTTGCATCCTCATTCCATCTTAGGCATTCCTAGGCCATGTTTAAAACCCCATAATGAGGATAAGAGATTAGAAACACACTAAGAGCCAACGAAATAAGTTTTGTACAATTAGAACGTGTGTTTCAAGTGTGCATCTGTTATGTGTTGTGTAGGTCACGTGCCACGTACCGTTTGACCAAGTTTACTCCGTCTGTCTGTCTCAAGGCCCACTGTAAAGTTATGTTCAAACTGTATCTACTTTCTGTGTGATAAAACAAGAGCTGTTTTTCGAAATGATATGTTCTATACAATGAATGATTGTTCAATTTCTAATATGTATTCGTGACATCCTTAGCATCATGTGATATCTGTTAGCTGTTACCCGGTATCAAAGGTTCCTTTATGGAACTTATTTCTGTCTGCACTCTGTTACCCGTACCGGAGGCCCTGTCACGGGGGCTCAGCTTCTGTTCTGTTGCCCGGATCCGGAGGTTCCTTTATGGAACTGGTTATTCGTAACCTCACGTGTATACATTCTGTTCTGTTTTGTTCTGTTCTATTAATGCTAATGGATATATCACGTAAACTTAATCATGACTTATGATTTCTGTCTGTATATTGTCTGGACAAATGATGAATTTGATACAAATCTGAATTATGATTTCTGAATTTGTACGAACTCATTCATTGAAACCCTTTACTCTATTATTATTCACTGGGCTTCCGCTCACTGTTACATATTATGTATGTAGGTGAGCCGGCACATGATCAGGGCCAGAGTTGACGGCCTTCTGTTCTGTTTTTATCAGCCAACTATTGTGCCTCCTGAGGAGGTTCCGAACGAAGCCTAATGCTATGGCTATTTTTTTGTATTCATGCTAGTCTTTGTATACGCTCTGTAAAGTCAGGTCTTGGGAAGTACATTCTGTAAATACCTTGTAAATATTGTGTATCTGGACTGGCATGTTTATATATATATATAAATAAGTTTTGAAATGTTCTGTCCCATGTACATTATCACAGCTCATTGGACCTTGTCTATTTTGTATTATTACTTCCGCAGCCCCTTATTATTTGCTAATCTGTTCAGAGGCCTTTGGTAATCCACGGATTACTGGCCGATTACGGTGCTAAACCTACAGGAGCAGGTTTGGGTCGTGACAAACTCTTATTCGAAAAAAGCCGTTGGGGGGTGAAAATGCGAAATAGCCCCCAACCAATGTTTTGATGTAACCGCCAACTTTTCCGTCCCAAATATGACCTGTAGGGATAGACGGTATGTAAATAGGATCCGTAGGCCCCAGTTATGGGAGAAAACACATTAAACTTAGTCGAAAAATGCATTCGGGGGGCAAAAATTCAATAATAATTATTAATTATGTGCAATGATTACTTGTAAAATATTACTTGTTGCCTGATATATGCGATCGAGTTTTACATATGTTTTTTTTATATGAATTCGATTATGCAAAACTAATGATTTATTTGAAAATATTAATTATATTCGAGTTATATATATATATTTTTTAATTTTAAATATGCCAAAATTTAGTCAATACTAATGATTAATTTTATTTGTACAGATGGTTTTTGACGTGAAATTGCGGTGTTCAACTTTTTTTGGTAAGTACTAAAGACATTGTTTTTACTCTACAAATTAGTATTGTTCGTACATATTAGTTTTATGGCATGGTACAGCAGGCTGAATTTGACGTGGTACAGATTAATTTTTGATATGGTACAGATTACCTTTTGATGTGGTACAGATTATCTTTTGGCGTAGTACAAATTAGTTTTTGGTAGTACAGATTAACAATTGAATATTAATTTTGTTTAATCCTATGTTATATATGGAATTATATTTTGAGATTGGATTATACTTGGTTTGTATGGAATTTTTATTAGAAATATTAATTTGATGTTAAATATGAATTTTTTTGATGGTTGAAAGTGAAATGTGTGAATGTTGTGGAATGGTTGCCAATTTTATCAGTATATGGATAATTTTATTTATATACAGGGTACAGATTGTACTACTAATGAAATAAATATAGGTGGTTGAGAAATTAATTCAAAAAAATTATAAAATTTTTGGCGACTAAATATTTTAGTAGCCAAAAATGCAAGCAAAGGTTTTTTGGCGGCTAAATATTTTAGTAGTAAAAAGAAACAAAAGACTTTTGGCGACCAAATAGTTAGTAACTAAAATAAATCAAGATGAGGGACGAAACTTTTGCCGACTAAAGATTTTAGTCACGAAATAACATAGCATCCTTCGGCGACTAAAATGTTTGGTCGTAAAATATCATGAAATGAAAATATCTAATCTTTTGGCAATTAAAATGTTTCATCTTGAAAACTAACGAGTTAACTATACAGTTGCTAAATGTATTATTATTAGTGACCAAAATTGTTAGTCGGTAAATGTATTATTATTAGCGACTAAAATTTTTAGTCGGTAAATGTGTTATTATTAGCGACTAAAATGTTTTAGCGACTACATATTTTAGTCACTGAAAGAGAATTTCATTTTGGTTTAATTACTTTTGGCCACTAAATATTTGGTCGCCAAAACGTTATATTTGGTGACTAAGTTCGTTTTATTAGCCAAAGATAAGATAATTAGCGACTAACGTAAATTTAGTTGCCATTGACTATTGCCGACAAGGCTTTGGCGACCAACAGGGCGACAAAAAACTTTAGTCACCATTGACTTTCGCCGACTAAAAAATAACCTTCGGCGACTAAAAATTTGGTCGCCAAAAGTGTTTTTTCTTGTAGTGAGTACACTTACAGTGATATGGAGGAAGGCTTCATATGGAAGAAAGCTTGATAGAATAGGGAACCATGGTAAGAGTCGAAAATCCAAAAATCTATGCCAAAATCAAAGGAAAAAACTCTTAAAATCCCTATTTCAGACATAAAAAAGTCCAAATCTAAACTTGAAAGGTGTAGTGTAGACGTCCCCGAACGTCCCGGGAGGGAATCCCATTTTGTTCATTGGGCTCACTACAGTTTAAGACTCAATGTCACGGTCCTGTATCTAATCTCGCAGAGTGCAATGCAAGATCGATGAATCATCAAAGAGTCCAAATCCGACAAATCGTTTTGAAAAACAGATTTTAGAAAGAAGTGCCAAACATGGACTGCTTTTCCAGATACAGAGTCGTCACCTAAATATTTATTTTGAGAGAATTTAGGAAACCCTGACTCGTTGCCTAAGGCCACGTGTCCGTCATCACCAAAGTTGCCTCGGCTCGGGAACTTGGGTACGATTGGGGAAGGTCACTTCATGAGCACCCCCGCTCGCCCGATCAAAGATCGGCCTCTACTAACCATGATATCGAGTTTTGAAAACATTATGTGCTCTTATTCCGGTTATTAGCCTAGAATTACTATGTGATGCACACAACATACAAGTATAAATTGGATCGCCTGAGTTGGAACAGAACATTTCATGTTTGTTTTTTAAAGCGGTTTGCTACTCGCTAGTAGGCTAAAATGCGAATTTTGCCACCCTCAAGTGGGCTTAGAAAACATGGTGATTTGCCACTATCCAGTGGGCTTAAAACTCGCAATTAATGAATTGTTCCAATTCAGATAATCCAACCTCCACCCACAGGCATTCAGGCAGTTATATCACATAAGCACATAGCCTCATGGTAAGCATGCTATCATGGCAGTCACTCACACACATGCAAGGATGCTAAAGCATAAACACTCACCGAGTACTCTAAGCCAAAACAGAAACTAGTTAGTAATCAATGCATGATCCTAGTTCATGTTAAGATGGCTAATGCAACACATGCAAAATGCAACTAAGATAGGCTCGGCTATTCTAAACATGGCATATGAAAATACAACAGATAACATGTATTCAACTCGGAATTGAAATACAATGCAGTTAGTATGATGCGCCGAGCCCGGTGCATGCAAGACAGATGAATGAATGCAAACATGCTATCATAAGTATGCTAATTGAAACATGCCCTAAACTAACCATCATAAGCTGGTAAATAAAAGGGAGAAAGACGTGGGGTTGGAAGACATGCATCACACACTCGCACACTTATTACAACATTGCCCTCTCACAGAGGGTCCGAATAAATAATACAGTCCGAATAAATAATTAACTACTCTAGCTAATTAAATATTACAAAATCCTAATTAATTAACAAATTAACTAGGAAAGCAAATAAACTAGCATACAAGCTATAAAATGGACTGCCTCAGCTCTTGTTCCGAATGATGAAAGATGCATGCGTGCTCGGGTCGCTTTGTCAGGAAATTCCTTGTGATGCCCCGATTTGCCTCTGTTTTGCAATTGATCCCGAAATATTGTACAAAGGTCCAGAAGGCTGCTTGACCAGTTTTTGCTGCTGGATTCCAATTTGCTGCAACAGAGAGCAAGAAAGGGGCATGGCAAAGTATCTTCAACACATGTGTGCATGACCACTCTCCCTGTCATTGCACAAGCTCTAGGGAGTGTAGACCTCGATCCTCGTGCCACCAATCACGCATCTCGATGCATGATGGCCGAGGAGTCGAATTGCACAACTCTATGTAAAATGAATGCACATATAAACACAACAAGGCCTAAACTCCATCATGGGTAATCCGGAGTGTCGGCGACCGAGAATCGAGGCACGTTTCGTCACTTGGAGTACGAAACGTCCCTCGTTTCCCGTGTTTGGACTAAACCCTACTCCAAACACAAAGCAATGAGATGGCATACACAATGCGACTAACATGCAACCTAGCATGCGCAATGCTATGGGCTAAAATGGCATACACAATGCACGTGACATAACATGGCATACACAATGCACTTACGAAGACTATCATGCGCACATGAACTAAATGGCATATACAAATGTAAGATGGACTTATATCAATATGAGTGGACCTCAGCCACACTCACATCAGTGGCCATATGATGGAAATGAGATAACCGAAATACATGCAAACATGCACGGATGCAAAGGACCGATCCTAAGGCACAACATGCAACTCTAACAAAGCATGGCAAAGGATGAAGTATGACATGCAAACACACATTTTCCAGCTCTGAAACATAATGTACAATGGTCTCAAATCATGCAAATATGTCACACAATGCATGCAAGATGGCTCGAATACCGAAACTAGTGAAGCGGGTTACACTAGAGGTACACAAAGTGATACACAAATGGCAAGGCCAGCCCCAAACAGACCCTAGGCAGGTCCAAGACAGTGGGAAAATGGCCTAAAATGATGGCTCAACATGCAAAGAAATGAAACTCATTCAATGGTCCGAAAACGAGGCATTTATGCACAACTCTCAAACACGTTTAAAGAATGGAAATCATGAGAATATGACATTCATATAAGCTCTGAAATATGATGTATAATGACCCCAAAGCATGAAAATACCTCAGTATATGCATGCAATAGACCTCAAATCTCAAAGCTAGGCATGGATATTGAACTACAAGCATGCAAAACAAGCATCATTCGACCATGAGGCCCAAAAATAGAGTTGAGGCTGTCCAAAACATGTACAAAATCAGTTTAAGGCATGGCCAAAAAGTGCTAATATGAAGGGCCAAAACAACATACAACATAGGCTAGTAAGCATGGTTTACACTACATGTATATGAAGCACATGAGGGGCCACCAAACCAGCCAAAAACAAAAACATGGCATGCCAAAATATGACCAAAAATCCACTGAAACTCAGTCAACACATGTTAGAATGAAGTGTTCCTTTGAAAGGCCAATGAGAGAGTTGTTCTACACATGTATGATGGACACACAAAATGGCAAAAATACCTCTGGATAGAGGTTATGAGGGCCCTAAAACTCACTGAAAAGGGCCTGAAATGAGTCTAGGAAGCATGCAAGTAAAGGCCCCTTTGGAAGGCCTTGAAGAGGACTACTCTACACATGCATAATAAACATTCAACATGGAAAAAAGGGCTCTGGACAGAGCCTATGCAGGTCACAAAACTCACAAAAAGTGGCCTGAAACATGCAAATAGGGGCTCATTTGTAAGGCCAACAAAGCTAGTAAACAAAACAACGGGTGAGAGGGTCACCCCTCTCTGATTTTGAGGCTCAAAAACACATGTTAGCCACTAAAAATCCACTGGATTTCAGTGGCTAAAAGGCCAAACCAAGGCCAACACAAATGCTCTAATGCATAGCTCAAAACAAGAGGAAATGAAGCATGCAAGGGGGTAGACGACCCCCAACAGAAAAATGACCTTAAGCAAACATGTTTAGAAGCTCAAAACAAAACTTTTTTCAGTTTATGACAAAGCCCAAATATGCTTGCAAACTAGGCTAAGATATGAAGCAAAACAATGCTAAAAATGGGGAAAATGAGAGTTACCCTTGTAGTCAAAAGAGCCAGCAGCTTCTGGACCAAAATAGTAAGCCTTCAACCTCTGAAAACCAGCTCCAAGGTGCTTAGAGTGATGGTGGAGGTGTTAGGATAGGAGGTGTAGTGCAATGGTGCAAGAACAATGGAGCTTTGGAGCTTGGATGTAGAGAGATGGAGAGAGGTGTATGTATATGCCTTAGCCAAAATTTCTCAACCTTGGCTCTTGAGGGAGAGGCTCCCTTTTATAGAAGAGGAGGTCCAAAGCTTCTCTTAGAAGCTTGGAGCAAAGGGGCCAAGCTTCTCAAGGAAGCTAAACCAAAAGGGTCAAGCTTCTTGAGGAAGCTAGACCAAAGGGGTCAAGCTTCCTCCAGAAGCTCAACAAAAGGTCAAGCTTCTCTAAGAAGCTAAGAGCAAAGGGTCAAGCTTCTTCAAGAAGCTAAAAAAGGTTCAAGCTTCTTAGAGAAGTTAAAAACAGGTTCAAGCTTCTTGGAGAAGCTAAAAAAGGTTCAAAAGGTTTAAGCTTCTTGGAGAAGCTAGAGCAAAGGTTCAAAAGGTTCAAACTTCCTCAAAAAGTTAAAACAAAGGTTTAAAAGGTTCAAGCTTCCTCAAGAAGCTAAAACAAGGGTTCAAAAGGTTCAAGCTTCCTCAAGAAGCTAAAACAAAGGTTCAAAAGGTTCAACTCAAAAAAAAAACCGGTCGGTGGCCCCATTTGGTGGTCTCCCGATTGAATGCAAGCTAGTAGTGGGGTGGCAGACCAGTAAATGTGGCCCAAAAACCAAAAAAACCAGAAAACCGACAAGCGGGGAGAAAAGTGGTCTCCAAGGAGAAAAGGTGGTCTCCCACCCTTGTACCACCTCCCAAACAATGAAAATAGGGGCCACGCCAAAAATGAACCAAGACGAATGCAAAACGAGGGTTCGAGAGCCAAAACGTGCAGCCGGGTACCCCGAAAACTGACTGTTAAGCATCGAAAGTGGCGTGCGACCACGAAGGTGGTCTCCCGTGCCACAGTATCCCTCTAGAGAAAGGAAACAAGGTGTGTGCCAAAAACCGGAGCGAACGGAGAAAGTTAAGCGGTCCCGAACCGAGGCGCACGGCCGACGGCTCCGAAAACCGGAAACTAGTCTCCAAACGGAAACAGTGGTCTACGACCACGAAAAGTAGCCTACGGCCACTGAGAGATGGTCTACGAGACCTCTCCCTCCCTTCGGGAAGAGAAAACAGAACCTGGTTCGCAAACTGAGGCAAATCACAAAAGAGTCCCGAAGTCGGAGGCAAGGCTCTCAGCCGAGACTCCGTAACCTCAGAACGAGCACAAAATGCGCAATCACCGAGCGCTCAATCGATGACGTCTGAGTCTTAAGGTCGGTCAAAAATGAGGTGTCTACATGTAGATCTATACTTTAGGAGTGTAGATCTACAATTTAAAAGTGCAAAATAGGTCCCCGGAACATCGTCGGAGTATCACCAGAAATCACCTAGAGAGAGATGGACCTTTTTTCCTCTATATAACAATAGAATTGAGTTTTAAATGGTTGAGTTTATGACCATCAAAAGTTGACACACAATTTGTCATTTAAATCTTATGACTATGAGGTTTTTTTTTAAAAAAAAATAGTTATGGATAGGAATTTAATATCTTTGATTGTCATAAATTTTTGGTTAACATTTTATTATCTTTTAAAGAATTTTAAAAATTCATAATTCTAAATTTTAAATTAACTCAATGACATAGCTATAGGGCTGTGTTTTATGTAGTTGAATTTCTGAGCAACGTGTTTTAAATAGTTGGACTACCGGTATATATGAGCAACGTGTTATTGTTTTAGTGGACAACCGTAAATTCATTATTGATGACTGGCCAACTTTATTATTTATATCTTTAATGCACTCTTCAAGTGTGGTTCATATCTCTAATACACTCTTCAAGTGTGGTTCGTCTCTTTTCTATAAACCAATCAATACAAATATTTTAATTATTGAACAGACGATAAGATTTAACATAAAATCTATTATTTACTCTTTTCTTGTATTGAGTTATTGATCATAAATTCATCTTTAACACACAAACTCATTTTCATTCAACTATTTTTTTTAGCCAAAATGAGAAAAAATTTAGTTGGCGTTTTAGAAACACAAGTCACTAAATAAACAGTTTTTAGTAATTTTTTAACTCATCAATTTTTATAGATAATTTTTTCTTTTTCAAAAATTCATAAGAAAATATATTAAAAACAATCACTAAAAAAAATTAATCAATTAGTTTTACGAAACAAAAGATCTTTAATAATGTTTTATTTTTGTAGAACAGAACATTCCCTTCTTTTAATTAACAGTGCATAATTCACGTGTTTCATGCTCTACAAAAAGTAATTATTACAACTTTTGTGGCAAAATTATAAATATTTGTTTTTGTATTTGTCAATGTCATGTAGTCTACTAGTCGTTAATCCGTGAACATGGAATAATTACTCAAAAAGTTCAAATATTATTTGTCCCCGTTGTCTTCCACTCGAGTAACCTTATTTTATTACTCACAAAGTACAGAATTTCCTAAAATAATAATAGAAAAGAAAAATAATAATTCAGTATATATTTTAAAAAATAATTATAAATTAATAATAAATTTTGTAAATATCAATACGTGAAGTTTAAATTTTTTTCATCATTTTTTAAAAAAAATTATGAAAATACCACTAAATGGTATTTTTTTTAGAAAATATTTTATAACTATGATTTACAACAATGGTGGGAGTTTGAAAAATAATATCAAAAATCATGGAATCTCCATTTTTCTATTTTAACCCGTCATATTCTTTCCATCTCTAATCTTTGCCTCCACTTGCCATTCTCTTCCCCCACCTTTCCCTACCAGGGCCACCACCGTTACTCTCTAATACCACTTCCAAAAAAATTAGGAAAAATGATATAATATAATGAAAAATAATTTATAATTACAATAGGGTGAAAATAAAAATAATAAAACATGCTTATTTTTCATCTTTGGTGAACTTTATTCATATTTTAGTAAATTCTTTTTAAACTCTTTAGAACATCTAAGAAATTCTTTTTACTAAAATTTAAATAATTTTTTTTTATCTAAAATCAATTTTTAAAAAATCAAACCAAAAAGCCTAACCTCATCAAAAAGTCGAAAGACCACATTCCATGTGGGGTCCGACCGGCCCAACCGGTTTTACTTGGCCGAAATTTGACCCAGCCTTAAAATATACAAGTTGGACTTTTTACCGAATGACCCATAAGGGCAGCCCAACAAAAAGCCAGACTTATAGGCCCAACCCAAGGGCCCATATTAAAAGTTTCAAATAAAATTAGGACGAATTACACTTAATAATCCCTATAGTTTGAAATTTGTATCACTTTAATTTCTGACTTTTTAATTATATTACATTTAATCCTAAATTTTGAATCTTGTTTTAAATAAAGATAATTGAAGATATTTTCCTTTACAAATGGTCCATTTTAAGGCAAAAGTCGTAATACAACTTATTTTGTATTGGTTAACTTATATATTGTTTGAAAAAAAAATTAATGAATAATGTTAGAATTTTTTTGATTATAAAATTATGTTTGGTTTGGTTTCAGAATCTATTTTTAGAAATTTTTTCTAAGAGACTAAAATTAAATTGGTGAATTTTTTTTAAAACACATCATTTTTATATAATTTTATCTTTTGGGAGGGTAGGAATAATTTTTTTAACTAATTTTTTTTATATTTATTTTCATTAAATTAGTTTCTATCTTTTTAAAAGTCAAATATGGCAATAATTTTGATGCAATTATTAAACTAATCCATTAAATCAAAAAATCCAAAATTAAAAATATTTCATATATTAAACATATCGATATTAAAAATCTAATAACCATCTATTACATCATAATCATCTAAAAATATCTGTTAACAACAAATACAACTATCTATTACATGATAATCATCCCAAAATATCAACAAAAACAACCACTCATTACATGATCATTATGCAAACACATACTAAAAATTAATTTGATAAAATAAAATAATAAAAATGTAAAAGATTTGTCATTTTCATATAATTTTATCTTTGGTGAGTAGAAATAATTTTTAAAAATTCAAAATTAATTTTTTGACATTTATTTTTGTCAAACTAGTTTATATTTTATCAAATTGATGATTTTGTCCTAAAATGGAGCAAAAATATCTTCGATTGTCTTTATTTGGAATGAGATTCACAATTTATGGTCAAATATATCACAATTGAAAGGTTAGAGACCAAAGTGATACAAGGCCAAAATTACAAGGACCGTTAGAGTAATTTGCTCATAAAATTATAAAATCATTACCAATCAAATAACTCATTATTAAAATAACCAAATCTGGAGAAGCTAGTATAAAAAAAAGGCTTTCTGTTCACAAGTGCATTTTTAATAATAAAACAAATTATAGCATGTAAATATGAAATTAATAATTATGTTTTTACGAGACTAATGATGTATTATTAAAATTGATAAACTAAGTAGCATGTAACTATGTTGGAAGGGAAGCCAGTTCCTAAAATACTTCTATTGTTTTCGAAGAATTCGTAATCCTTGTACTTGACCTGAGATGTTGAGTGTTTGGTTACTTCAAACTTCAGTTCCGCTTTTCACCACATATATAATTCATGAGTCACATACACCACGTCATTTCATTCACGTGGCATAGCCGTTACTAAAATACTCTTATGGTTCCTGAGTAAGAAATAATTAACAGGAAAAGAGAGGCAACCAATAACACACAAAGCAATCACAAGGCCTAATGAATGCGCTAGCACCGCATACATCCCTGTAATGAATGCAAGCACCATTGCTCCCACGGCAATGACAATGAGATAGTAAGCTGAGGCATAGTACCTGAGAAATTTATCTCTATCTGAATCACCAGCCACAACGAAGTAAATTAACATGGCAGTGGTCGAAAATATCATGGCCATAAAATCCGTAATGACAAATGCTTTGAAAGCTGCTTTTCTGGCTAGAATTACCGTGCCATGGTCGAGGCCTTGGTGGGCATCGTAGCTGCCTGACACGGTGAAACCAGCAGCGAATGTTGCTGTTGTTATGAGTGCGGCCACTATCAAATGGGTGTCTGCTGATCTTCTGATATCTGCTGGTAGGACTTTTTCGAGGACGTGATGCCTCTCTTTGGTTACAATTTCATCTTTATCTCTGCTGAATACATCTCTCTTACCCAGATTAGCACCAGCATTTGTAAAATTTCTTTTTGTGAAACCCTGCAATTTTGTGTTATTAAGTCAAATTGGGAAAATCCAAATGATATCGTTCTGAGTAGCCAAAACTGAAACCCTTGAAAGGCCATTTTCCAAAAATTGTTAGCGCTAGAAATCCTATCTGCATCCGAAGTATATCATGGGGTAGTATGGTGCTGAAATTCATTTTGGTAACATCTGTTCTTTGATCAAAATTATTAGAGCGTTACAACCTTTTTATGTACATTTTGTCCCACCCAAATTCCCCTTTCTGTAAATTTTATTTCATCATTTTTTTACTCATTTTTCTTAAGAAAAATGTCCACAAAATAAGTAGGAAATTTTTTTAGATCACTAAGTACACTTTTTAGAATGAAAGTTTATGATGTTTTGAAAAATCTCAGCTCCAAAACATAGATACCTATTTTCTGGCAACACTGTGTATGAGTGTATCAGCATCTACCAAGAGGATTAACTAAATATATACCACAAAAACCCTTGCTTATGTGTGTATGTACCATGTTGTAGAATCATTTCTAAATGGGCAAAGCTGGCATCCTTACCCACGGTTCAACACTTTTGTTGCTGCAGACTACGTCCAGAGGAGTCAAACTATCGTCATTGAAGGCCATCATGTCTGCCTTAGGGTGCTTTACAAGACCGGCCTCATAGCAATCAGAAGCAGCAAGCAGATGAAGAGGTGTGTTCCCATCAACGTCTTTCTGATTTATAAGACTGCTCAAGGGGAAATTTTGCAAGATAAATTTGATTGCCCCCTTTTTTCCATTTTTCACCGCAAAGTGAAGTATATTCTGGCCCCTGCCATCAACTATCTCCCAACAATCCATACAATGTGATATAAGCTCTTCAATTACGCGTATGTGACCTTGGCTAGCCGCTAAGTGAAGAGCTGTCTTCTTGTCGTCTTTGTCTGCAATGTATGCAACTGATTTATCCACGTTTAATAGGTCTCTCACTCTTAATACATAACCAAAGCGTGCAGCATAGTGAAGTGGTGTCCACCCATATGCATCTACTTCCTTGCTTAGGGCTGGCTTCCATTGTAGTAATTTCCGTGTACATCCTAAAACAGAATCAATAAATCAAATTATTAACAAAAACAAAACAAAACAAATACTATGCTAGTAGCAACTTAGAAGAATTCTAAAATGTGTTTTCTCTTCAATCCTTTGCTTAAATCCAATTGAAGAATTCTAAAATGTGTTTTAGTTAGCTACCTTCAAGGTTGTGAATGACAGCCGAATGTAGAGCAGTCCTACCACCAGGGCCACCATAGGCCGGTACTGTACAAGTCTCCAAGATCACAAACACCAATCCAACATACCCTCTCTCCGCCGCCAGGTAAAGTGGAGTCTCCTCCGCATTATTAGCAGGATGACAAAACTCAGGATCTTCCTGTGTCAACAATTGGACTGCAATCGGGTGGTGATTCCTCACAGCCTCGTGCAAGGCAGTGTCTTTCACCTCGTTGCTCATCCTCATCATGTCCTTGGCCGTCCCAACCCCGTTCTCAAGCTCCTCATCGAGTGCATTCGCGTATTCAATCAGGGCTCGGACTATTGTGGAGTGTCCTTCCCTTGCTGCAATGTGAAGCGAAGTGTTGCCTCGTGAATTTACTTTCCGGTACATGGAGGGACACATGTTTAGGATCTCCATGACAGACTGGATGTGCCCGAATTGGGCTGCGACGTGGAGTACAGTGTTGTTGTTTGGGGTGAGTTGGTTTTCGAGAAGGTTTTTGTTTTGGTTGAGGACTTCAGTGTTGCCTTCCATGGCTGCTCTGTATAAGCTAGTGTCCATGTGAGTGAAAAGTGGTGGTGTGTTTGGCCAAGAGGCCCTTTTGTGTTTAGAAATTGAATTGCCAACTTTGTTTCTCTTCCCAAATCATTTGCATACTCATCATCACTATAGTTAACTCAAATCAGGTGAAACCGAATTAATGACACTTATGAAGCATGTGATTATTTCGTCTTGAAAATCGTTGGCAGGCCGGCAGGGGAGGTGAGGAATACAAGGTATCCTAATTGTCATTTTCATATGTCAATTTCGAACCTTTTAAAAAGTTATTTGGTTTGTTTGGTTAGAGTTAGGGGTGAGCATGGTCCGGATTGAACCGGATTGAGGTAAAACCAGGACTAATCCGTTATCTACGGTTCCTGAAAAATTGGAACCAATCCAATCCGTTTAAATCATGGAACCAATCCGAACCAATCCATTTAAATACGGATTGGATCGGTTTAGGACTACGGATTCACATAATTAAATAACAAAAAAAAATATATAATACTTTAATTTCATAAAAATATAAATATAGCGCTATATTAGTTCCACAATAGCAACATGTTTTTCTATAATAGCGACATATTATTTTAGAATTTAAACAATCATAAGAAAATTGGTTTCACCGTAAGTATTTAGACCATTACAAATTAAAATTAAAAACTAGCAAACAAAAGTAATAAAAGAAGATATTATACGGTTTTAAGTTTGAGTTTAGATTTCATATAGAATAAGAGAAGATACTATGGGGGAGGATGTATAATAAAAATATAGACCATTTATATACGGTCCGGATCGGTTCCAATCCGGAACCGTGGGGTTCAATCCAGAACCAATCCGTGGACTACGGATTTTTAATTCTTCAATCCGGAACCGAACCGCGGATTCAAAAAACCAATCCAAACCTATCGGATTGGACTGGACTGGATCGGATTATGGATTTCATGGATTCCTTGCTCAGCCCTAGTTAGAGTTGTTCTGCACCAAAAAGTAATTAGAAAATAGAAATAGAAGGTAACTTTCAGATAATTAATTTTTATCACATAAATTATAAACAAAAGTTGACATATTCTCAAAAAAAATAAAATAAAATAAACCTCTTCCAAACATGGTAAATATTGGTTTCAAATTGGGGACAAAATTTGAAACTATAGTGTGAAATTAAACTTGAGGTAGTGTGAATTAAATTTTAAATGAATCGAATTTACACGTTATAAATTTAAAACATTTTACTAAATATCTTTTTATTTAGTACGTAACATTTGTTGCAATCCATAACCTCATGAATGCTTTTTTGTTTTTCTTTATGTTCTTTTCTAAGATGGAAGAATTCTTATTAGTCTTTTTCAGTGTTTGGTAACTTGTAAATTCAAATAGATGAAGATATCTCGTAACTGATAACAAACGTTGTGATTACATGATTTTTTTTAAATTAATTTTTTTTTTTAACCTTGTGTTTTCAGATTCAGTGGTGCTATATGTATGTACTAACTAATGTACCAACACTAGTTATGACATTATTATTGACTCCAGTCATTAATCACATTATAAATACTAAAAACCTTTTAAATTATACCACATCATCAATTGGTATATTAGTTAGTGTACAAATTGATACATGTAGCATTATTCTTTCAGATTATGATGTTAATTCCTTGTCATTCTGATATCATCGGTTTAATCCTAGTATTGGAGATTCCAATAATCATCTCAAAAACTCCAATGTTTGCACTTACTGAATTGGTAGTTTTAATTTTAAGGAAACCAGACTTCTAGTCCAAGGTTTAATTTAGATATTAACACAATGTTTGAGATGACAGAATTGATTTTCTAATTTTTTTTTTTTTTTAACAAAATTTGTATTTAAACAGATAATTCAAACATAATTGCCTTTGTTGGCCTTGTTTGGCAAAGGTTATTTTTTGCTTTTGGGGCTAAAATTTACAATAAAAAAATAAATAAATAAATTAATTAAAATAGTTAATAAGATAAAATGTCACATCAAACTCATAATTATTTTATTTTTTCTCTTACAAACATCACATCTAATTATAAAAAAATCTAATTATCTTTTTAACATAAATATTTTAATCTATTAAAATAATTAAAAATTAAAATAACTAACTTTCCAAATAAGGCTAGACATATCAGGTTTTATTTATTTTTTCAAAAAAGTGAAGAAAACAGATACAAAGATCAATTATGCCAGCTCTGTTGTGTAGAAAGTTCCAAGAAAATTCAACGATGACTTTGAATATAAGCAGGAGCCGCCCTCAACCGTATTGCTTCTCGTAGTGCTACAGTCCAAGTCAACCACAGGGCTCTTCAATTGTGGAGCCTCATAGGCTCTTCAATTGTGGCAAGTGGAAAATTCTCAAGGTAAAATAGACAGCCTAATAGTAGTTTGTTGGAGGCTTAAAATCAGAGTTGAATTGACTAAAATGTTTAACAGATTTATTTTACCTATCTTATTGGAGTTGCTCTAAGTAATTAATATATATATTTGTGTCCCTGTGTATTGATTCTCAATTATACATTAGGTTAAGTTTCAGGAGAATGAAGTTATGAAAAATATGAAAAGGTTAAAATTCAAAATTTTTATTTATTTTATTTAGAGTGAAAAATATTTTCTTGTACAACTTGGGAATTTGACATCCAATTTCTTAAACCCCCCCCCCCCCCAACCCAAAAAAAAATATACAATAAATATCTAATGATACTAACTAAATATTATAATTTTTTACAAAAATTTCATTAAAAAATAATTTTTTGTGTTTCTTTTTTTCTTTTGCCCCTGTGTTTGAATCAAAAATTCAATAAGAGATCTATAGAATAAAAGATAAAAAGAAAGAAAAAGTAAATGAAATAAAAATTAATTTTTTTCATTTTTATTTTAACCCACAAATCTACCTCAAATCTTTAATCCAAACAATTGAATCAATTTTATTGAAGAATTGAATTTTAATCAAACAATACTTGGTTTGGTATATTTTTATCTTTAAGGTGTTCATTCCTAACATTTTTAATAGGGGATGGGAAGCATATATTTGATTCGTCAAAATTAAATGGTTTGAACCAATTCATCATAGAATGAATGGTTTTAATGATCTGAGCAAATGGATATGGATGTATTTTTTCCAATTCAACTAAGTTCTCAGAAAGATAGTAGATGGAAGACCACCTGATCCAATTCAATTCGCCAATACTCTTAAAAAAATGAAATTATGTTTTTATGCTTTGTGTGCAAAAAAGAACACTTTTAAGAAAAAAATATATCTACTATTTAAGAAATATGAAAGCTAAACCTTTATTTTTGTTATAAAAAATGAATAATAAAAAATTTTAAGTTCAAAATAGTATAGAATTACTAAAAAATAATTTTTAAAAAGGGCCTAAAACAGTAAATCCCAAATGGCAAACCAATTCGCATATCACTCACTCGTCAATTAGCACAGCACAGTATATCCATATCCTCTAACTAAGCAAACAAATACGAATTGATTTTTTTTCCAATTGTCTAAATTTGAATAGATAACGGATGAGAGATTACTCAACCCAACCTAATCCTCCAGCACTCTTAATTTCTAATAAAAAAATATAAAATATAAAGAAAAAAGAAAAGGAGGGTTGACAAATCGTATTTTTGTAAATTAATATCGACTTTGCTTATACATTTATTTATTTGTTTACTAGCATGTCACCCGTGCTATGCACATGGTAAAATAATATATTATTTATTAAAAATACAATAATTATATTCAATTTTTTGTATTTTGTCTCTAGTAAATAAAATTATATATATAAGTTTAAAAGTTTTGTTTCAAATGTTCTTTTACTATAATATATAGAATAGAAACATTAGAATTGTTGTATTGACAATTAACAATAAAATTATGCTTTGTTTTAAAAAAAATGGAGATAATTCTAATACTTCACTATTTTAGAATAAAAATATATGAATTTTAAAAAATTGTTATATTGGTTTTTCAAAGAGAAATAATTAAAGAAATTTTAAAAACTTAATGAGTAAGAAAGAATAATCGTAACATGTAATTTAAAATATCAAAAAAAAAGTTAAAAAATGAATAAAGACTTTAAAAAGATGTGATTACAATTAAAACTAATGCCATATTTATTAATAAGTATAATTTTATCTAGATATCTATTTATAGTTTAACATGCTTATTTAAAACAAAAATAAATAAATAAATAAAAATATTAATAATTTTGAGTTTTAAAATATGATTCTGTAGACTTGTTATATTAACTTTTGGAAGGAATATATCAGAATATTTTTACAAAAATTGAATATTAGTCATTGAACAAATCTTATAAGATTTAAAATAAAATTTATAATGGGAAGAAATTAATGATATTGCAACATATGCATTTTAACAATTTTAAATTTTGAAAAAACAAAAGATTAGGACTTTGAACTTCAATTATTGTACAACATTTTTATTTATAAGTAATACAAATAAGGATAGGTAATAAATAGATTAAAATTAATTATAAATATGGCTATATTTAAAAGGATATGGTTTTTAACTTCCTATATAAAAAAGATTCACAATTTTAAATTACATATGATTTTTTTCTAAAAACATATGAACTCATAGTGGAGTAGAGAGAGAAGTACCGTAAAGGAAGAGATGAGTTGCACATATTAAAGATAAATAATTAAATAATTGACTAACACCTTTTTAATAGTCTTAAAAAAAATGATTAAAATTAATATTTTCTTTTTATAGCTTTGAAAAACTATTATATGTATTTAAAATAATATTATGTACCAATTGTCACTTAACACATCATGATATCAAAAAAAATATATATATTAAAAGTAATTTTTTTTATTTAAAAAAAGTAATGATATACAAACATAAAATCAATACAAAAAAACTTATTAATAATGATTGTGTTTGGATTTTGATCTATCACTTTATAATGAGTGACATGTTTTTTATTATACAAATGACTATCATGCAATTTAGTATAAAAATTCTAGTAAATAAATATTAACCAACAAAAAATGGTTATAAACAAAAAAAGATAATGGTTGGGAGAAAAAAGGGAGAAATAACACACAAAATATGAAATATAAAAACAAAAAAATGGTCATAGATAAAAAAGAAGAAGAAAAAATGGTATACCGAAAGTATAAAAAAGTCTGTTTAAATAATACAATAGATTAAATATAAACTAACTTCCAAATTGTCTCATAGAAAGTTAAAAAAATAGTGAGTTTCATCGTTTTATGAATGTAATATTTGTAGGGCAAGGAAGACATGAATAACTTGGAAAAAATATAATGTGTGATAGCTAAGATTTTTTAATAGAATAAAGAATTAGTTAGAGAAAGAGTGCACAAGAATAATTTTTTTCATATTTCTTTTTTTAAATTATAAATCATGGAATCATTATAAAAATAAATAAATTATGAGATTTTTTAAAAAAAATTATATATAGCATAGATATGCTAAAATTTATTTAGGAATAAAATTGTGTTTAATTATGGAATACAGAGATAATCTAGATATAAGGTTTAATTTTTATTTTATGTTAGGTTTAATTTTAGGTTTATATAGATCAGACAAATTGTGAAATATATTAATAGTATATATTTGATGGGAAATGAGAGAGTTTCCTTTTCATTAGATTATTTTAGAAGAGAGAAGATTATATGAGATTTATATTCTTTTTAAATAAATGCTTGATTTATTTTGAGAGGGAGAGGGGGGTTGAGAATTGTTTGTGTGTGTGTGTGTTTTTCTTTCTTTCTTTCTTTCTTTCTTTCTTTTTACCAGCAATATATTTACATTAAATAATTTTGAAGGTTAATATTTATGTCCTTGAAATAATCAATAGATGTTTTAATTTTTTTTTTTTTATAAAAATCAAAAATTCAAAAAATTAGATTTAAGGTTTTGAAACACTTAAGCCCTCTAAGATGAAAAGTCACTTTGTTGTAATATATAGCATAGATAGATAGATAGATTATGAGATTTAGAAAAGAAATAAATATTAGGGGAGAAATTTTAAGAACTTGTAATTCAAATTTATTTTATTTTTTTTTAAATCTGTAGCTACTTTGTTAGCCAATAGTATTATTTTTAAATATTTTTAAAATTAAAAAAATTAGCAATTCTAGTTTTTTTTTTTTAAATCTATAGTTACTCTGTTAGCCAATAGTACTATTTTAAAATATTTTTAAAATTATAAAAATTAGCAATTAGGGGAGAGATTTTAGGAACTTACAATTCAAATTTTTTTTTAAATCTATAGTTACTTTGTTAACCAATAGTATTATTTTTAAAATTATAAAAATTAACAATTTTAGTTTTTTTTTTCAATCTATAGTTACTTTATTAGCCACTAATACGATTTTTAAATATTTTTAAAATTATAAAAAATAGTAATTATGATTTTACGTTCTTTTTAATCTATAATTTTTTTTTAATATATAATTTTTTTATTATGAGACGAGATTTGTGTGCTTTTTTTTTTTTTTTTTAATGTATATACTTTGTTGTGAGATGAGATTTAGGAAAGAGAGAAATATTAGAAGGAGAAATTTTAAAAACTTATAATTTAAAATTTTAAGTAATTTTTTTATTTTTTTAATATATAATTACTTTATTAACCAATAAAATTATTTTAAAATATTTTTAAAATTATAAAAATTAATAATTATAAAATGAGGCTTAACTCTCACCAAATATATTCATTAAAAACTCTCATTTTCCTTTATAATATATAGATTAGGAAGAAAGCTAATACTAGCTTCGTCGTTTCTACCGAAAAACCAAAAAAACAGCCTCGTTAAGAACTTTCGTTTTGGTTTAGCAATTTCATCGTCCTCAAAGTTGACTGAGTACGACAATGGCAACAACCACCACTGTTCCAGGTCGTTACACCCCAATCCCACCCTCAACCTCACCACCACCGTTCTCCTCCGCCACCGACTTCTCTTCCCAAATCCACCACTCAATCTCCTCCACCCTCCGCCCCTGGTCCCAACTCTTCTCCCTCTCCTCCCTCAGCCTCCCTCTGTCCTTCTCCGAAGCCTCCTTCCGCATCCGAACCAACCTCTTCCACTTTCGCCTCAACTACACCATCATCTCTCTCATCATCCTCCTCATCACCCTCATCTACCACCCCATCTCCATCATCGTCTTCCTCTTCACTATCGCCGCCTGGTTCTACCTCTACATCTTCCGCCACGACCCCTTGCTACTCTTCAATCGCATCATCGACGATCGACTTGTGTTGATTCTTCTCACTCTGGCCACTCTTGTTGCCCTAATTTTTACTAACGTCTGGCTCAACGTCCTCGTTTCGATGCTGATTTCGACCGCGGTGGCTTGCTTACATGCTGCGATTAGGTTTCCCGACGATGTTGATGATCAGGAATCTCCGTACGGGCCGTTGCTTTCGGTGGTGGATAGTCCCAGAGGGTATTATAGCCAGGTTTGAATTCAATTTCGGATTTGGGGGTTCACTGTGTCTGGAATTGGAAAATAATGATTTGGATTTGTATGTTGTTGTAGAGTTGGGTAATTGTTGGATTGATGTAGTTTTTGATTATATACAGATTCAGTGTTGATAAATCTCCCATCTTTTTTACTGCAATTGTTTAGTTCTAGCTCGGTTTATTTTAGTTGATGTTTCATATTGAAGATATGGGTCTGATTTCTGAGTTTGGAATTGCAAAATAGCATTAGGATGTATAATTCTGTGCTGTGTGTGCATTACGAAAACCCAATGTTAAGTTTTCTTGGAAAAATTTTAAGGGCTAGAAACTTATTGTGGATATGATTAGCATCTGTGCGTCTTGTGGAAATTCAATCTGTGCATGGTATTTTCCTGAAATCTTGAAATTTGTACACAGTTTTTTGGTAGCTTGCTTTGTTTGATTTTATAAAACTACAAGCTTTTCAACTGTTTAGGCTTTTTCCCCTTATCTGTCCAAGAAAAGGCTGATGCTGTGATCTTTATATGCGGTTAAACCATTAAAGCACCCATAGAAGAGGTGTTGTGATGTATGTCTGTCACTTGTTACAAATTGTTGTTCGAAGGTGAATCCAGATAAACGGATATTGGGGCACACGTACAATATATATCTACACAAACATGTGCTGATTTATTAGTCAAAAAAATTTATGCAAGAGCAAGCTTACATAATGGAAGAACAAGATTGTTTATAGAAATATGCTTCTTTGTAATGTATTATTCGCCCAATTGCATCCTTTCTGATTCTCCTTTCTTGTTCAGTGGCAATTTCTTTAAAATAATGTTGTGTGAACTTGGAGCTCTGTTTCACATTTAGTGAATATAAAGTTCTCGGAAATGATGACTTTTTAGTCTGATTCTTCTCTCCTTCCCCTATAAAAATGTTTTACTGAGACATTGAATTTGTGGATATGTGCTTGTGGGAATGGTAAAAGAATACACGGAGAAGATCAAGGGGTTCACTCTAAGAAGTATGTACCCTAGATTAAAATGTCTTGCATCAGTTTGTTACAGCCTCATATCATCCATTCATGTTGGATTTTTATGGTTTATTTGTGTCCTGCACAGTGTTCACATAGCTTTCCTAACCATCTGAACTCACCATAGTGTTTGCTTTACCACTAGTCAACTGTTGTCCAGCTGCTGTTTTCCTAGGCAAGACACTTTGGATCACTCCAATAGGATAAACTCGGGATACATTGCTAGCACCACATATCAGGTGAAGTAGGACATCAAGACTTGAAGCTAAGACCTTCTAGATAGAACCTGAGCGATTTACCATACGAGTTGACCCTCAAGGATTACCTGATTTGTTGGTTGGTAATAGGCAATTGGTATAGATATATTCACTAATCTATCAGGGGAATCACAACCACTTACTGTTTAGACATTATGTTTTATCAAATAATTCGTGTATCTGAAGAATGCAGCAATCAAGTATTGCGGCAATTTATTTATGCTTCTCTCATCAAATGAGAGCATATAGACATTTGCTCCCCTCAATCTTAATGAGTATCCTCTTGCATGAGTGCAACGTACTCAATGTCAAAGTCGGAACAAAATGGTTTTTTTTTTGGTGGGGGGGGGGGGGGTGTTTAAATATAAGCTGAGGAACCAACTAAGGCTGGCAGAGCCTTCGAGTAAATTCCAGATACTTGAAGTTACTTGAAAACTAGGAAGTACGGATACAGATACGGGATACGGATACGGATACGGATACGGCGATACGGAAAATTTTTAAAAATTAGGATACGGGTACGGTACGGCAGGGTTACGTTCGTAAAAATATTATTTTTACAATTTTTAGTAATGCAGTATGCATAAAAATAAAACCTATAACAAAAGACAACTTAATAAAGAAGAAAGATTCCTATAAAACTACGAGTCTTCAAGGTCAATAGCTTCAACTTGTTCCCCTTCATCAGTGAATATCACAGGACCTTAGCTAAAGTCAAAAAACCATTATTAAATAAAAATTTCAGCAAATATACTTTTTTAAGTCATCAATGATAACCTAGGAAGCACGGATACAAATATGGCGATATGTCAAAGTTTGAAAAAGTATGATATAGGTACGGCAGGAATGCATTCGTAAAAAAAAAAATATTTTATAATTTTAATAATGTAATATGCATGAAAATAAAACTTAAAGTAAATTAATAAATAAAGAGAGAGATTCCTATTAACCTAAAAGTCTTCAAACATTCATAAAACATCCAAAACTAAAAACAAAAGCAAATGCAAATTAAACATCATCCTTACATGCCAACACCAAAAAAAGAATGAGAGCAAAGACAAGAAACGTGAGAGAGTGAGAAAGCGAGTGAGAAGTGAGAGAGACAATAAGGATACATCAATTTGACAAATTCTATTACTTTAACTCTTACTATATTCCTCTTATCAAAGAACTAAACAAAATATTATAAGTAATATGTAACTTCGAGTATCCGATACTTCAAAATTAATAAAAAATTAATTAAGAAGTATCCGATACTTTTAACAAGTATCCGATACGTATCCACGAGTATCCAAGGAGTATCGGTATCCGATAAGTATCCGATACGGATACGTCTCTCTTTTTGAGGTATCCATGTTTCATAGCTTGAAAATCATAGGTATCGGTTGAGCTTGGAAGACACTAATGAATCAAAGCAAAAACGTTAGTTTATGGCTTGTTCCAAGACTCGTCCCCTTAATCGCTGAGTTATCCGTGCAGATTCATATTTCGGTCATTCTGTGTGTTGGCCAAGTATGCCTTTGTCCAGAATGACATCAATTATGTTCTTGTTAAGGACTAATCACGACCTAGATGGTTGTCAACTCGGTACTTGTTTGTCAATTTGCTCAGTGAATAGCACACTGATCTAATCTGTTGAATGTATCAAGTTAAATGTGGAAGATCTTCAAAAAAAGTCACAGAATTTTGCTACGGTGATTGGTATTGATTCCATGTATGTGTTGTGGCAAAGGCGAAAATAAAAGGTAAAACAAAACAAACACAAGAATTTAAGTAATTCAATTATAATTCTACATCTACAAGGGAAGAACAGATAGAGATTACACAATAGTTGGCTCTCTCTCAACAACCCTTTTATAGAAACTCACAAGATCACCTCAATTTGTTGCCAATGTCAATAGTGACTTGTTGAAACAGTAATAAAGACTTAACAGTTTTCAGCTATGGAAGCCACAATGCAGCAAACACAAGTATATTCACATTACACCCTACAAATTATTGTCGCATAAATCTTTGTTAATAGTAGGTGAAGTTTGCATAACTGTGCCACAAAGTGTTTAAATTTAAAAAAAAAAAAATATTCATAACTGTGCCACAAAGTGTTTAAGAAAAAACTTCAAATTAAATAATTAAGAACCTATATGTATAAACCAGTGTTGTGAAAAGTACGCAAGGCGCAGCGAGGCGCAAGGACTGTGCCTGAAGGGGACCAAGGCGAGGCGCCATTTGATGAGTTGCGTGCCTTGGACGCGACTTGGACCAGCCGTAGCGAGGCGCAAGGTGCGAGTCTAAGGGGCTTCCTTTTTTTCTTCTTGATTCTGATCTAACGGCTGTAATTTGTGTGGGAGAGGCTCCAACCACATAGGATTACAACTCCTACAACACAACCCAACCCAAATCAATATACTACTGAAATCCCTAATCTATCGAAGAAGAAATCTGTGTTGTCTCTTCCTCTGGGCTCCTCTCTCGACTTCGACTCATCAGGTCAGTGCTTCTTCTTCTTCTTCGCTCTTTGCTTTTTTTATTTTTTTTTTCCTTTTTTCTGCTTCGCTGGTTGCTTCTGCTTCAACTTCGACTCTCTCTCTCTCTCTCTTCTTCTTCGCTGTTGACTTGCTCTGTTTGTTTGGTTTTTTTTTTTTTTTTTTTTGTGCTTCTTCTTCTTCTTCTACTTCTACTTCAACTTCAACTCTCTCTCTCTCTTCTTCTTATTTGCTCTCTCTTTGAGTTGAGTCTCTGTTAGGAGAAAAAAAAAATACAAATAAGACTTATATTAGTCTCTGTTAGTGTATTTTTTTTTTTTTCCTTTGCTGTACTGTTGGTCTGTTTTTTTGGCCTTTCTCTGTTAGGAAAAAAAAATTAAAAATAATTAATTAATCACACATTACATTACACTGAAATTATTTTTCATTTATTAAATTTGTTGTGTAGAAATGATTAGTCTATCTATGTGCTGTAGAAAATGATTGGCTTTGAGAATAATTCTATAATTTGTTTTGATTATTTTTTATTTTTAAAAAAATTGTGCTAGTACTATAAATGATTAGTCTATGTTAAGTTATCTATTTTTTACTTATATTGTGTGTCTTGCTTCAATAAAACTCACATCTCGCCTAAGCCCGAGAAATTCAATAAAGCTCACATCTCACCTTGCACCTAAGTCCCAAAAGACCTTCGACAAATTCAATAAAGCTCACATCTCACCTTGCATCTAAGTCCCAAAAGACTTTCGACGTCTTAGTGCGCTTAGAGCCTTTAAAAACACTGCTATAAACATCCTTATATGGCTTGTCTGCAGAATTCAGCCACCCCGCTATCACACTGACATGACTGTCAACATATAAAAAAGGTAATGCTTTCCTCAAATAATAATAATAATGATGTAGCCTATTGTGCTGTTTTCATTTCAAACTAAGCATTCATCATTATAATTTATAATTTTAAAAATGTTACTATTACATCTTTTTAGATAATTTTTCTGTTTGTGACACATGGTCCCATAAAAAAATTCAACAGTGCTACATTTACATAATTTCTTCTCTCACAAACTTTACAAATGAGGTGGCAAGCAAAATTTTTAAAATTGACTCACATTTCAATTAGTATAGAACTTGTATTATGTTTTGTGGAGGAAAAAATTATTTTTCAAAAAAATTACACAATCAATGCCATGTAGAAGTCGTGCGAGATCATGATCCTCTTCCTACAAAAACAAGTGGTGGCCTTTTTTAGCTTTGTTCTAACATTTGGGCATTATCTAATCACGAGAAGAATTTTATCTATTTTTTGGCTATTTAAACATTTGATCTAATTTGTCTACCTCAGCACCATGCTATACAAAAGTTTTTTTTTTTTTTTTTTTTTCTAATGCTACGTTTGATCTTGGATTTTCTTAACAAAAATATAAGACAAATGAAAATCACTTATTCATATTTACTCGTAGATATTTATATTTATGGGTAATTAAACAAAACATTAAATCCATCTATTTGTTTTCTTAGCATTTTCCTAACCCAACTAATAAAGAAAAAAAAAAAAACTATTTTACTTTATTTTCTTTTCATATCATTTTGTCTTCATAAATTTAAGATTCTAACACAGTATATAAAAATCACGCAAAGAGACCAAAATAAAATTTAAAAACAAAACAAAATAGCTAAAAAGTTCTACATTATCAAAATTAATGTAATATATAAAACAAGTATCTCCATGTCTGGCCACCCTACTTTATTTTGTTACATGCATGCATGTTTGTATATAATAAAAACAAAGCCTAAACTCATTAAAAGTACAGGTAAAACTACATGCAACGCAAAGCATTTGGATGCATATGGGATGCAATTAAAAGATTGTACAACTTAAACTTTTCTATATGAATGTAAAAAGACAAAGTATGACCAGTGCATGAAACATCCGCTAAAGCAAGATCTGGGAACTCTAGGAAAATTGATTTTTTCGAGCAGGTGGCCTAGGCTCGAGATCACGATTGATGCAGAGGAGGTAGAAACATGTTTAACAGGGCTGAGGTTTCCAACCATAACAGAGAACCATCACAAAATCTTTCGCTGAGCTGCCCACTGTTGCCTTTATTTCTTCTGATTTTGCTATTGTCTGCAACCACAGATCTATTAAGTTATGCAGTCGCAAGCTGGGGTGCAATGGTTGACCCTTCAATGAGATCTCCACCTGGGGGAAAAAAAAAAAAAACTGTAGAAATCACAAATTTGCCAATAATGCTTCGATTATCAACTATACTATTATTGTTGTTGTTTAATCAATATGAATTGATTTCTTTAATTGGTGTTTGACAATACATGAGACTAGTCTTGCACAATACTCTAAATAGTGTACTTTGATACTAAGCATGTCAAATGTAGAAAATGAAAATTCTACAATGGAAAATACAAGAAGCTAATGAATCAACTATAGACTGGAAAAGACATACTCACCCAAACATACTTGCATAGACATCAGCATATACAAACTTATTTTCACAGGGAAGTGATTAAGATTATGTAAGGTACCTCAGCTTGATGGCAGTTAAGATCCAGCCTATCTACAACGAACTTTTGGATGGATGAAACTGGTACATTTGCATCCCTATGGTGGGAACAAAAGGAAAACATGTCAATAATAACAAGAATTTTGCTTGCCGCTAACTAAAACAGTTCTTCTGGTAAACAGAAGTCAAGACACGGTCATGGATTAGTTCTTCGACAATTTGTTTTGTAACAAAAATCTCATTTCAATATAGGGAAAAGTTCAACGGAAGGTTAGATCAAAGAAGTCAGAGAGAAACTTACATCGAATAAAGCACCCAATATGGGATGCATAAGCTTTTCTTAATGCTATCTGTAAAAAGGGACTTCTTTCAAATGCCACACAATACAATTGGATGATCTATTTTCACTTAATGTGAACATTCCATGTGTTTTGGATGCTATTTGTACTTTGTTAAATAATTAAGACACATCATTACTCCAAGAGGACGAAAATAATGCTTAGTGAACATGTTCACATTTACTCAGTTTCAACTGGACCAAATAGCAATGCAGTATCTATCATGACCTAACTGAAGCATATTAAGCCAAACATGTAAGAATTCTATGCGTATCTCAAGTACAATATTGTAAAACAGAAACATGGTGCAAAAATATAGTAAAAGTATGAGATTTTCTTCATTAAAAAATAAATAAATAGAGATATATAAGCAAAGTGGTGGTGCTAAGGGAACTTACTTTATCATCAAGTAGCAGGAGCGTAACTGTGGCGACGGTGCATCTCCTTCCCTAAAATCATTAATCACGAAACATACAATTAACATACATAAGATAAACGATACGACATAGTAACGTTAATTATACTTGATTTGTAAATTCAAAAAAAACTAGTAGAACCTAACTGAGCATCAGAAGGAATCAAGGACAACCAAATTGGATGAACTTTTCTTAGCACATAGTGCTTGCAGCATTAACCACAGCTTGTGGTGCAATATTTGTCCCTTCAGTGGCCATAGCTCGTTTTGGTCGACCCCTACGATTCTTTTTAGGTTTTTCTGAACCTGATGGCACAGGCATTGATCGACCCTCATCATTGTTGACTTTAGATTTATTAGCTCGTTCCTTCAATTTGGTAATTTTGTTCGCATTTTCTTCATCTTCAGGACAATCACTGTTGTGAACAAACGAAGAATCTATCTGAATGCTAGGGGCAAGAGCCCGCAACTTCTTGTTTATCCACCAACCACCCAGGGGAGGGATGAAAAATGAGAGATTGAAGAATAGAGAGATGTGCGATGAGAGAAAAGGTGAGCAAAAGGGTTTTTGAGAGAAAAACCGAGCCTGAGGGCCGAGTGATGTGAGAATCACAAATGAGAAAGGGTGGGAAATAATACCCGGAGAAACTGGCTCCTCGTGTATTGAGAGGTCTCTCGTCTTTGTAATACGTCTGTGTGTCATGTCTTTTGTTTTGTTTGTCTCGATTCTTGCTTTGAGTCGTTCCGAGCGTGTCTCGATGTGTCTAGGTTGTGTGCCTTTTATTTCCTTGTTGAGTCGTTTTGCTGTGTTCAGTCGTAGGCTCAATACCTGGTCGAAAACTCATCTCTCGATTTCAAAAAAATCATCTTGTGCTCAGAGTGCTATGCCATTCTCCACATTTGTGCAAAAAAGGAATTTGTTCTTTCAAAAACTGCAGGGTTCAACCCAGGTCGTGTGAGAACAGTAGAACCAGGACCTATCTGAAGCTATAATGGTTCCGGACTGCCAAGCAAAAGAAAAGAGGGAAAATTGAAGCATCTGAGTGTGTTTCACCTTCAGCAAATTCCGTGATTGTACTCCGGATGTACCTCTTCAGGCCTTGTCAATGCTACCGAAGTATGAGTGCGCCTCTACCTTAAGTGTAAGCCTGCTTCAAGTCAGAACGGCAAGTAAAGCAGCAGCAGATGTTATCTCTTGCCAATATGAACAAGGTATACCCTTTTCGAGCTGAGTGTGTTGCAAAACCCTCTGAGAGGTAAATCGGAGACACCAGAGTACATATTTGATGCTCCTCTATTGCATAGAATATGAACTTTCATATACACTGTTGTTGCATGTGTGCCGCACATCGTTATGATTCATGCATAAAATATGCTTGCTTTCAAAATTGCATGGAAAATGCCCCCATACTTGCATAGAACATGCATTTTATCGCACTTTCTTGTGCATCGTATCTCACTCGCACTGTCTTGTGCACTTATACTTTGTATCTCACTTGCACTGTCTTGTGCATCTTGTGGTTGTATCTCACTCGCACTATCTTGTGCATTTCAAATCAATCGCGCTGTTTAGCGCATTGCACTGTTTAGTGCATTTCAAAATCATTCGCGCTGTTTAGCGTATCGCACTGTTTTGTGCATCACATCATCGCGCTATCTTGCGCACCTCCATCGCACTGTCTTGTGCATTACCTTTCATTCGCGCTATTTTGTGCATCTCATTGCATTTTGCATTACATCTCATTCGCGCTACTTTGCGTATCGCACTATTTTGTGCAATTCATCATTCGCGCTATTTTGCGCATCGCACTATTTTGTGCACCTTACTTGCATTGTACGTGCATTTCATCGCACTACCTTGTGCATTCGCACTGTCTTGTGCACTCGCGTTGTCTAACGCATCGCGCTGTTTAGCGCATCGCACTATCTTGTGCATTCGCACTGTCTTGTGCACTCGCGTTGTCTAACGCATCGCGCTATTTAGCGCATCGTACTGTCTTGTGCACTCGCGCTTTCTTGCGCATCGCACTATCTTGTGCACTTACATGCTATATCTCACTCGCACTATCTTGTGCATTCCATTACACTCGCGCTGTTTAGCGTATCACACTGTTCTGTGCAATTCACTTTCGCGCTTTTTTTGCGCATCGCACTGTTTTGTGCATCTATGCCACATCGCACTCTCTTGTGCACCTGTATAGCACTGTTTCGTGCATTCACTCTTGCATTGCACTGTTTTGTGCATCTTGTTAGCACTATCTTGTGCATTCCAACCTGTTTCGCACTATTTTGTGCATCTCCTTAGCATTGTTTTGTGCATTCACTCTGCATCACATTGTTTTGTGCACACTGTGTTTTTGCATAAATCTTGGATTTTCAAACCGGCTTCGCGTAGCGTATAAGTCCAATTTTCAAACCGGCTTCGCGTAGCGTATAAGTCCAATTATCAAAGTCTTCCTGCATATCGTTTGCATCCCGCCCCTGAATTACGCTGGTTTGATTCCTTGCAAAGGGATACGTAGGCAGCCTGCGGGCACAACCACTTATTCATTTGTATTTTTGTTTGTCCAAGCCTTCGGCCTCGTCAAAAATGGGTCGTCTCTGGGCTTTGACACTCACTCCCGTCATTGTTATGACTTACGAGTTCTGTCAAAGAGGGGCAACTGTAGACACCCCATTTTTGACCACCCACAAGACTTGGGCACTACTGATGGTTTACTTGGTGGAGAAAGGTGTGCAGGGCGCAGGTTCAGTTTCTTCGGCAAGGAGAGAGGCGAATCTCAACTTCACACCCCATTTTGAACCAAAATTATTTTGGATGGTTTTGAGACCTTAAAACCCTCTCTTTCAAAACATTTTTGAAATAAAATTCCCACGATGTTCCGACGCTCGCATTTCGGTAAATGGTGCGCTTTTCGGTAAACCGAGCAAGGACAAAGTGGAGATGAATGAAAGAGAGATGAAATCTTTGAAAAATCCTTCAAAACACCTTACTTCGGGGTTTGAAGTTGAAGAGAAGAGGAGAAGAGGGGAGAAAACAAGTTGGAGAAGAGGTTCGGCATGAATCTGGGTAGAAGAGAGTCGAGCAGTCCTCGCTAAATCAAGCTCATCTATCTATACACTTGGAGTTAAGCTATGAGGCCATAACCATTGGAAAGAAGACTTCCGGGGGCTCATTTTGCACTCAAGAATCTCTCAAAACCAAGTCCGGGTGGGGGAGGTATGATTGGTTGAAGTTGGGCATCATCCCGGTTGGATCGAGTCTGCGCGGCTTCACCAAAAAGGGCATAACTTTTTCCACAGAAGGAATTTTAATGCAAGGTTTGCGCCATTGGAAAGCTAACTTCCGGGGCTTCAATCTGGACATCCACCGGCACTTTTTGACCTCATTAGCCACCCATCGGCACTCTATTTAGCCGACCGGCCAGTACAAATTGCAGGTCGGCAATTTATTTGGCCAATGACCTCTTTTCATTGCTGATTTGACCCTTTTGACTCTTGCATGCATGGTGCATGCCAGCTGTGCCAGCTGGGATGCACAGACCCAGCTCCCCGTGCATATGTGTGCCTATTTGGAGCCTTTGCCCCCTTTTTTTGGACCCTTTGCTCATGGCTTCTTGAGGAAGCCTTGACCCCTTGTCTTGGCTTCCTCAAGAAGCCTACCAGCTGTCTTGGCTTCCTTAATAAGCCTTGGCCCTCTTGCTCCCCTTGAACCTTTCTCTTTAGCTTGTCTTATAAGCTTAGAGCCTCTCCATTTGTCTATATAAGGAGCTCTCCTCCTCCATTGTAGAGGGTTGGATTTTTTGAGCAAAAAACCAGAGATATATAGATATATATCTGATATATCTCACCTCCCTCTCCATATCTCTCTCATTCAACCATCAAATACCCTTGTTCTTGGGCCATTTCCTCACCAATCCATAGCACCACACCTCTACACTTCATTTCAGTACATTGGAGGCCATTTGCAGAGGCTAGGAGCTCATTTCCTTGGATCAAAACCTGCTGGTTTATTGGTCTACAAGGGTAAGCACACTTTTCCCCTAAACTAGCATTTTCTTGGTTCATATCTAAGCCATATTTTCTTGCACATTTGAGCTCCGACCAAAACTGAAAGTGTCATTTTTTTGAGCTCTATTTCATCTTTCATTTAGGGTCTCACCCTGTTTGGGACCCCCATCTTGCACTTCCTTCATTATCCCTTTGTATGCCATTTTCTTGAGTAGTATTTTTGGCCTATGAGTAATCTGTTTTGGAGCATGATGTAAACGAATAATAGGCTTATTTTGAGTCCTTCTTCAACATTGAAGAAGGGCTCACCATTGTTTGAGACCTCCATGTATCACTTGCTATTGTACACCTCTTTGGTCCCCATTTTTACATGATTTATTAGCTTATGAAGCTTCTGTTTTTGGACTCTGTTCCGAACTGAAAATGGCCCTAAAATGACCCCCTATTCATGTTTCATTAAGGGTCTAGGGCTGTTTGAGACATCCTTGGTATACTTCATGTTATAGCCCTCTTGGTGGCCTCATTTTGCATGATGGTTTGGCCATACTTGTATCTGTTTTTGGGGCTTGTCATAAACTGTAAAACATCATATTTTTGGCCCCTCTCCAACATTGTAGAAGGGGCCTCCTGTGTTTGAGACCAGCAGCTGTGACTTGCCTCATTACCCCTCTTGCGGAGCCATTTTTGCATGCTGATTTTGCCCTATCTATGCTCACTGTTTGGCCATGCTTTGAACTGTAAAAATGCTTTTTTTAGGGCTGTCTTGCTTCTGTCTTCATACTCCATGTTCAAATTATGCATGCTTTGTATGGATGTAAGTCATTTCATGTGCCTAATCTTGGGTTTCGGGGCCTATAGCATGCATTGGGTGACATATTTCCATGTTCTGGGACCATTTGGCATCGTGTTCCAGCGCTGAAATTCACATGCTTGTATGCCATCTTGCATCCCTTGCCATGCTTTGGTAGAGTTGCATTTTTGTGCCTTAGGTTTGGTTAATGCATTGTGCATGCATTCCATGTATTGTGTTGCCTTACTTGCCTCATTATGGCCACTGTTTTGGACCTAGTAGAGAGCTGTCCAAGTTAGTGTAAGACCATCCTTTGCATGTCGATGCATGCTCACCTTGTGTGTTGTTGCATGTTTAGGTTGCGCGCCTAGCATACATTGTTCATTTGCATGTTCATGTTGCATACTTAGCCTCTATGCCTAGGTTGCATTTCATTAAGCATGCATCCCTTGCCTCTTGATTAATCATGATAGAGGTTGGGGCTCTTTGATGTGTTTTGTGCTTGCATTTCATTTAATATCAAAGTTGCTAACTTGGCTTTTGGGCCATCATGCATTGAAATGCGTGATTGATGGCCCGGGGGTCGAGGGCCATGCTCCCTTGAGTCCATTGCATGATAGGGAGTGTGTCCATGCACACATTTGCTTGAAATTCCATGCCATACACTGCCTGTCCTCTGTTGCTGTCAAAACTGTTTTCTGCAGGAAGTTTCTGCCGACCGGCAACATACAGTGCCGACCGGCCATTTGTGAATGGCCGATAGCTTCATCAGCAGCCGATGGACATTCCTCGTGGCCGGCGGGCATTTCCTCCAGCCGATGGTATTCTACAGTGTGTAAGGAACATGTCCCAGGACTTTGGCAGTCTTTGGAGAGGCAGGGCAGTGTAAACAGAGGCAGCAGTGGCATGGTGCGGGTTTTCCGGGCGAGTCGGACTCGAGTATGCATCATTCGCGCATCCCGAGGCGGGGCTGTGGCCACCTCCTTTCTGCATTCAATTTGTTAATTAATTAGAAATTATGCAATAATCAATTTAGCAATTTGTTATTTGGACTGTATATTCTTTTGGTCCCTCCGAGTGAGGGCATATTTGTAATAAGTGTGCGTGAGTGTGTGTATGTCTTCCAACCCCACGTCTTTCTTCCCTTTTATTTACCTGCTTATGATGGTAGATTAGGGCATATTTAAATTAGCATACCTTATGCTGTGCATGTGTGCATCCATACATTTGTCTTACATGCATCGGGCTCGGCACATCATACAAACTGCATCGTACTTCAATTCCAAATTGAATACATGTTACTTGTAGCATTCCACATGCCATGTTTAGGATAGCCGAGCCTGTCTAGATTGCATCTTTGCATGTGTGGCATTAGCCATTTTTAACATGAACTAGGATCATGCATATGATTACTAACTAGTTTCTGTTTTGGCTTGGAGTACTAGGTAAGTTTTTACACTTTAGCATACCGCATGCGTGTGAGTGTTGCCATAATAGCATGATTACCATGAGGCTAGCTGCTTATGTGATATAACTGCTTGAATGCCTGTGGATGGAGGTCGAGTTGCTTAAATTGGGATAATGCACTAAAACTGTGAGTTTTAAGCCCACTAGACAGTGGCAAAACCATCTTTTCTAAAACCCACTTGAAGGTGGCAAAATCTGCATTTTAGCCTACTTGCAAGTAGCAAACCATTTTCAAAACAAACATGTAATGTTTTATTCCAATTTAGGCGATTTGGTCTATACTTGTTTGCTGGGCGCATAACATAGTAATTCTAGGCTAATAACTGGAATAAGAACACATAGGCCTCGTTTGGGAAGTGGCTATTTTAGAGGTTTTTTGGCTTTTTAGCTATTTTAGTAGGTTATTTTAGTTTTTGTGTTTGGAAAGATGAGATGGATTTTTATTTGAGTTGTTGTATTAAAAAATGTATTGAAATGATGTTTAAAGTTAAAATGACAAATTTATCCCTAAGATTATAATTTTTTAAATTGATATAAGGGGTGAAATTGTAATTTTCCAATTGATTTTGCAATCTGTCAACTGACAGTATAGCCTACACTGTCCCGAGCTGCAGTCTTCTTTTTCTTTTTCTTTTTCTTTTTCTTTTTTTTCTTTTTTTTTTTTACCTCCGCCTACTGTTCACGCTTTTTGGCTTATATCCTAAATAAGGCTATAATAGCCTTAACCTGTGTTTCCCAAACAGCGCCATAATGTTTTCAAAATAAGATATCACGGTTAGTAGAGGCCGATCTTCGGACCGGGCGAGAGGGGGTGCTCATAGCTGACCTTCCCCAATCGTGCCCAAGTTCCCGAGCCGAGGCAACTTTGGTGATGACGGACACGTGGCCTTTGGCACCGAGTCAGGGTTTCCTAAATTCCCCCATTTTAAAAAATATTTAGGTGGCGACTCTGTATCTGGCAAAGCAGTCCATGTTCGGCACTTCTTTCAAAAAATCTATTTTCTCAAAATGATTTGCCGGATTTGGACTATTTGGTTCAAGATTAAGAACCGTGACATTCGAGTCCTTGAACTGTAGTAGATCCGCCAAGCGAACGGAACGGGGGGGAGTCGCACCCTCTCCGGGGCGTTCGGGGGACGTCTACAGTTTGCTGTGCGCATCACATAGTAAGATTAGCTAATTAACCGGAATAAGAGCACATGTGTTTTCAAAAACAAGATATCATGTTTAGTACAGGCCGATCTTTGATCGGGCGAGCGGGGGTGCTCATAGATGGCCTTCCCCAATCGTACCCAAGTTCTCGAGCCGAGACAACTTTGGTGATGATGGACACGTGGCCTTAGGCACGAGTCAGGGTTTCCTAAATTTCCCGAAAACAAAATATTTAGGTGGCGACTCTATATCTGGCAAAGCAGTCCATGTTTGGCACTTCTTTCTTAAAAATCAGTTTTCCAAAATGATTTGTCGGATTTGGACTCTTTGGTGATTTATCGGTCTCGCATTGCACTTTGCGGGATTAGATTTAGAACCGTGACATTTGAGTTCGAACTGTAGTAGCAAAGCCCAAGGGCACGTCTACAGTTTCTGGCGACTCTGCTGGGGAGTTTGAGAACTTAACTCGAACTCATGATGTCTTGTTTTGACTACACTTATGTGTTTCTTTGCATCGCATTTGCATTGGTGCGCCAAGGACATCGTGTTTGCCGTATGCTATTCCTGAACGTTTTCCGGAGGCTCGCTTTGAGAAGCGTGCCATAAGGCTGACCGGTTGCGAGCTTTGCCACGACGGGAACACAAACCTCGGTTTTGACCGGGGCATCCTTTTTGACCATTCAACCTAGTGCATATTCGGAATCCATAATGACTATTCCAAACTATGACAGGTTGCTTACTCGATTTTAGGTTGTTTGAAACCACTGTGTGCATAGTGAAACCCTACCTCCTGACAAGATAGGACAGGGAAACCCTATCCCAACATAGGGGTGTTTTGGCTCTCATTTACTTGCTATGTGCTTTTAGAGTGCGCCTCTACAGGAATGCACATATCAGTTTGCAAGTATGGGTATTAGGCCTGAGGGCATCAGTATTTTTGGGGGAATCAGTTTTTTACCTGAGGGTATCGATTTACAGGAAGAATTTTGGGCATAATTCAGTAGAGAGTACAGTCATTCAACTATACTCGTATCTGTTCCAGTGAAATTGGGCTGAGATGCTGCCTGTTTTCTCTTTTGCTAGGTAGTCTTGGGAACCGTAGCTTCAGAAGGGCCCGATATCCCCCAAGGTTCTTTAGATTTGTGCTGATAGACTTTGTCAGGTCAGAGATTTAGTTCAAGAGCAGCCGGTATTTTCCTTCGCTGAGGCAAGGCAGAGAAAGGCCAGTCAAGGCTCACCGGTTCATCTGATCCGTTAGTCACTAGTCACATCACCTCTGTTCAGTTTGGCAGGCTCGTGATGACGCAAAATTCAGAAGAAATTGTGGTCATGGCAGCAGTGTTAAACCAGGGAATCGCCGTGCAGGGTGAGACCGATGTTGAAATGCAACGCCCGCCCAGGTCACCTGCCGTACGCGAAATCTAGGAACCCCAATTATTCCAAACCCGTGAGCCCACCACTTTTGAGCTGATGGGAATGATCGGCGATCTTCAGAGGTCTGTGGCTGATCTAGCCTTCGGAATGTCAGCTCCGCCATCGACCACATCATATCCCAGAAATTTCATGCCAGAAGAGCCCCCGCTATTGGGGCGGATTGTAATTGAACTCAGCCAACCTGAAGCCATCCTAAGTTTCGGCAATAACATGTCGACAACAACAGGGCTTCGCACTGATGTAGCAACCCAAACCTTTGACCAAGCTGAGGCGAGAGGTAAGAACAAGGTGGAGGCAGACATTGATCCCTATAAACAACTTCTGCAGGCTGTTGAGGCTTTAAAAGCCGGGGGACTGAACAAACAACAAGTGCTCGCAGTTGCTGCAAAAACTGTGGATGACACTTTTGTCACTCAGAACGAGGACAGTTCAAGCCAAGGGAAAAATCAGGAGAAGGGCCATCATACCAGAACCATTCCTTCCAACCCTAACTCTACACCCGGGAAAGATCAGAAAACCAAGCCAGCACCTGCTGACCCCTTTGCTAGTGCATCCAGCAAAAGTCTACAAACCTCAAAGTATCTACCCCGAGGTCGCAAGGTCTTCTATGCCCTCTACATGCCTTTGTCCAAGGCTCTTCAAATCCTTGCTGAAAAGGGGCATCTCAAACCCCTCGAGCCTCGGCCTCTCTCTAGTCGTCTTCCATCTAGTCATGATGTTACCCAGTACTGTGCGTACCATCAACAAACTGGTCATAGCACTGACAATTGCTTCCGTCTTCGCCACGAAGTATAGGATTTGTTTGACAACGGGGTCATCCTCCCACCAAGCTCAGCAAAGTCTATCATCACTGGATCAGTGAACTTGCGGGATGATGTGATATGATCAGGGGACAAACCACCTGCGGACGGCGCTCAATTTACTTCAGATGTGGCGTATGGCACGCATTGTTTTGAGCATTTGCGAATGCTAGTTTTTGTACTTTTTGACTTGGGCATTGAGTCAGTTCTGTTGTGTTGTTTTGAGTCTGTCTCTTTGTTTTGAGTCAGTCTTTTTGTTTGGGGTCTGTCCTGTTGTATCGAGTCAGCCCTCTTGTATAGGAGTTGGGTGATTCCGGGGGTGTTACTTTGGATATCATTATTTTGTTTTGTGTTTGTCTTTTTACTTTCTTTTGGGTCTGTTTCTGCCATGGAGCCAGTTACACCAGAAGATCTGAATGAAACAGCAGTGATTTTCACACTTTTGCGTCTATTTTTGCCTTTGCGCCAGTTGTGCCAGAAGTTCTGAATAAGATGGCAGTATTTGACTAAAAACTGTGTCTTTTCTGTGCATTGAAGTCATTGCATTGATCTAAATTTTTCAAAACTTTTCAAACATTGTGATGAAAACAAAGAGGAAGAAATTCCTCGGGATTTGCAAAATTTAATCAATTGAGAGAAAGAGAGGCATGCTAAGCCCTTAATGAATGAAATCATGTTTGTTGATGTGAGTACTAAGAAGGATCCTGGCTTGATCCAGATTGGTTCTACTTTGTCTTCAGCGCGAACGATTAGTCGCCTTTTTAAAAGATTTCAAAAAATGTTTTGCGCGGTCCTGTGAAGACTGGTGTGGAATCGCTCTTGAGATTGTGCAGCCTAGGATTGTTTTCAGCCTCAAGACTCGACTCCTAGCTTTCAAACCATCAACTTGGATTCAGAATGTTCAAAGGCCAACCACAATGTAAGGCCTGTGTGGCCGGATCAGAAGCAACCCATGAACTAGGGGTGAGAATATTAGAGGTGATCAAAAGAAGCTTGTGAAGCTAGATTAGGAACACCCCTCGAACTAGGGGCAAAAGATGTCAGATTATGCTCGAAGAGCCAAAGATGGATCATTCCACAAATCAATGAAGATCGGCAAGAGTGCCAAATCCCAAAAGGGAGGAAAGAAAAAAGTATTGCTGAAGGACAACTGAGTTCCTATCCACAACACTAGGGGCAAATTAGCCCCCATTGGATGGACTTCTACATCATCAACGAACAGCAGCCATTCTCCTGGATTCAGGTGGCTTCAAGATTCTAAAACCATTTGACACGGACAAAGCTGTACTTTTACCCTTAAGAGGCTCGCTGGACCAAAAACCCAGAAGGGCGAGCCAGGGAAAAGTTAGAGCAAGAAAAAGCAAAAAGAACAAAAAAAAAAAAAAAAAAAAGAGGAGAAAAATGCAAAGAACAAAAAAGAATGAAAAAAGAAGAAAAAAAAAAGAAGAAAAGAAATGAAAAGAAAAGAAAAACAAAGCTCGCAAGGTTGAAAACCCGCAAAGGGCGGCCTTGGCAAAAGTTAGAGCGTAAAAGGTGAGGGTTAATACACGAGTAAGCCTGAACCCGAACTACCTAAGGCTTAATTCCCATGTTTGGGATACGTAGGCAACTTCATTTTGAGGTCCAGCCATAAACACTTCCAAATCGATTGTGTCCACGCAATGGTTTTGATCATCTTTGTCTTCTCTGTATCTGAGAGTTTGGTTGTGATCGTCACCATGAGAACTGGTTACAATCTACTGCGGTGCTATTCAAACAAGGGGCAATTTTCCATTGCCACACAGTGCCGTTCAGACAAGGGGCAATTTTCCATTGTTATGGATCTGAGGTTGTGCATCTCAAGAGTAGGTTCCGTGCTCATTGAGCGGTGGCCATTTGCAAAAATAGTTTTTATGAGAATTTTTACTGAGGTTGACTAACTTTCTCGAAAATGATCCTACTTTCCAAAACTGGACCATTTCTTGGACCCAAAAAATGAAAAATTTCAGTGCTCATAGCCTAACTTGCATGATTTTAAATCAGAAAATCGAATAAGCATGTTAATCTAACTCTCATATTGGTCAAAATTGTTTTAGCAGAAAGTCAAAAACAAAAAAAAAGTCAAAAACAAAAAAATGGTCAAAATGATGAACTAGGGGCACAATTGAGTCAGGTGTTCTGTCTTTTCCCCATCGTCAACCAACCTGCCAGAAAGGGCACTCTACCTGCCAGAAAAGGGGACAACTGAAGCTAACAGCAAATGCCGAAAGCTATCTCATTCTCTGAGCAACGAGGTATCAAGCCAAGTGCGAAGCATAAACTGGAATGGATCTAGATATTCCACTCCCTCGTTTGGACACATCTGATTACGCCCAAACTCCCCAGCAGAGCATCGTCAACCGATGTCAGCTGCAGATTGGCTACACACCCACTTGTAGTGCAACCCCTCTGTGGGGGAATTTCACTGTTGTGAGCGGAAGAAAAAGAATCTAGCAGAATGCTAGGGGCATGAGCCCGCAAATTCCTGTTCATCCATTAACCACCCAGGGGAGGGATTTAAAAATGAGAGATTGAAGAATAGAGAGATGTACGATGAGAGAAAAAGTGAGAAAATGGCTTTTTTTTTAGAAAAATAGAGCCTGAGGGCCAAGTGATGTAAGAATCACAAATGAGAAAGGGTGGGAAACAATACCCAGAGAAACAGGCTCCCTGTGCACGTCTGAGTGTCGTGTCTTTTGTTTTGTCTCGATTCTTGTTTTGAGTCGTTTCGAGTGTTTCTCGATGTGTTTAGGTTGTTTACCTTTTGTTTTTCTTTGTTGAGTCGTAGTGCGCTGTGTTCAGTCGTAGACTCAATACTCGGTCAAAAACTTATTTCTCATTTCAATTTCAAAAATGAATCGTTTTGTGCTCAGAGTGCTGTGCCATTCTCTACATTTGTGTAAAATAGGATTTGTCCTTTCGTAAAGCCGCATGGTTCAACTCGGGTCATGTTAGAACAGTAGAACCAGGACCTATCTGAAGCTACATGGGTTCCAGGCTGCGAAGCAAGAGAAGAGAGGGAAAATTTGGAGCATCTGAGTTTGTTTCGACTCCTACAAGTTCTGTCTTTCCATCTCATGTGTTCAAAATGAACCAAGCACTGTGTTATGAGCTGTGTATTCAGTGTGAGCAGTGCGCTGTATGAGCTGTGTGCCAAGTAAACCGAGTACTGCGTTATGAGCTGTGTGTTCAGAGTGAGCAGTGCGCTGTATGAGTCGTGTGCAGAATAAATAGAGTACTGTGTTATGGGCTATGTGTTCAGAATGAGCAGTATTTAGAATGGGTTGTGTGTTCAGAATGAGCAGTATTTAGAATGGGCTGTGTGTTCGGAATGAGCAGTGTTCAGAATGAGCTGTGTGTTCGGAATGAGCAGTGTTCAGAATGAGCTGTTTGCCAAATTAACTAGAATGCTGTGTTATGGGCTGTGTGTTCAGAATGAGCAGTGTGCTGTACGAACTGTGTGTTCAAAGTGAATCAAATACTGTGTTGACTATTTCAATATTAGAATCACGATTAGAAGTGCTCTCCCTGAGTACTAATCCCTGCTAGAGGTATCTTGGTTATGTTCGCAATGAGTTCCTAGGAGATCAACTGCGATGGTGGAAATTAGAGTTCGAATGGTTGTTGCCTAAAACACAAAGGTTTGGAATTTTCGAGACTAAAGTCTGGTTTAAATACCCAGGGGTGTATCCCCGGCTTGAAATCTGTATGGAAGCCCCATAAGTTGAGGTAGTAGGTATGCATCTCGATTCTGGATACTGATCCAACCTAGTCTGTCACCCCGTTGAAGAATAAGGAAAGTTGTGAGTATGATCAGGAAGAAAAGTGGCATCCGTGGTTTCCCCAGCAGATGTCGCTCCTTGTCAGCATTTCGGCGCCTTTATATTGTGAGTTGAAGATAAGTGTTCGAGGAACACAATGCAAAAGGGGAGATCCCCATCGGAGTAGAGCGGTTTATTGCCACTCACCCCGTAAAGTGCTTTCTAAAGCGCCGCTTTATTTGTTTATTGCATTCCCTAAACATCGCGCATTGTATTGCATTGTACCTATCTAGTTTCTTTCTCATTTATGCATAGTATTGTATGTACTGTTCATTCAGACGAGTTCTGGTTCAGTTTGACTGATACTTTTTCTCTCTCGCGTGTGATACGCTGAGAGGTTTACATTTCTTCTCTTGTGTGTGATACGCTGAGAAGTTTCTCTTCCCTCTCTTGCGTGTGATATGCTAAGAGATGCTTCCTTTCCTCTCTCGCGTGTGATATGCTGAGAGGTTTATCTTTCTTCTCTTGCGTGTGATACGCTGAGAAATTTACCTTTCCTCTCTCGCGTGAGATACGCTGAGAGGTGTGCATTTCCTCTTGTTGCATTGTTATGCACGCTCTTTCTTTCTTTCCGAAACACGGGGATACGTCCCTATGTTTCCCTTTCCTTCGGGGAACACGGGGATACGTCCCTATGTTTCGCTTTCTTTCGGGAAACACGGGGATACGTCCCTATGTTTCCCTTTCCTTTGGGAAACATGGGGATACATCCCTATGTTTCCCTTTCCTTCGGGAAACACGGGGATATGTCCCTGTGTTTCTCCCTCTTTCCTTTCCTTACACAATTTCAGCGTGTTTGGAATTTATCTCAGGTTGCGGTGTATACGCGCCTGGGCGGGTTGTTTTGGACCTCCTCTCACGATTTTAGCGTGGTTTGAGTGTCCCCATTCCTCACATGATTTCAGCGTGTTTGGAATTTATCTCAGGTTGCGGTGTATACGCACCTGGGCGGGTTGTTTTGGACCTTATCTCACGATTTCAGCGTGGTTTGAGTGTTCCCATTCCTTACACGATTTCAGCGTGTTTGGAATTTATCTTAGGTTGCGGTGTATACGCGCCTGGGCGGGTTTTTTTGGACCTTCTCTCACGATTTCAGCGTGGTTTGAGTGTCCCCATTCCTCACATGATTTCAGCGTGTTTGGAATTTATCTCAGGTTGCGGTGTATACGCGCCTGGGCGGTTGTTTTGGACCTTCTCTCACGATTTCAGTGTGGTTTGAGTGACCCCATTCCTCACACGATTTCAGCGTGTTTGGAATTTATCTCAGTTTCCGGTGTATACGCGCCTGGGCGGGTTGTTTTGGACCTCCTCTCACGATTTCAACGTAGTTTGAGTGTCCCTATTCCTCACAGGATTTCAGCGTGTTTGGAATTTATCTCAGGTTACGGTGTATACGCGCCTGGACGGGTTGTTTTGGACCTCCTCTTACGATTTCAGCGTGGTTTGAGTGTCCCCATTCTTCACACGATTTTAGCGTGTTTGGAATTTATCTCAGGTTGCGTTGTATACGCGCCTGATTGTTTGTTTTTCCTCCTCTCATGATTCCAGCATGGTTGGAGTATGTCCCCCTTTTTTTGTATCTACTATACTATCATTTCACCGCACTGTTTTGTGCACCTTACTTGCATTTTGCATTCGTGCTATTTTGTGCATCGCGCTATTTTGCGCACATCATATGCACTTGTTAGTGCATTGCATTGCATTCGCGTTATTTTGCGCATCGCGCTATTTTGTGCACATCATATGCACCTGTTAGTGCATTGCATTTTGCATTCGCGCTATTTTGCGCATCGCGCTATCTTGCGCACATCATATGCACCTGTTAGTGCATTGCGTTTCATTCGCGTTATTTTGCGCACATCATATGCACCTGTTAGTGCATTGCATTTCATTCGCGCTATTTTGCGCATCGTGCTATTTTGCGCACTTTACCTGCACCTGTTAGTGCATTGCTCGCGCTATTTTGCGCACCTTACCTGCACTTGTTAGTGCATTGCATTGTTATGTATACTTCACTTGCATTGTTATGCTTGTTTTCACCGCATTGTTATGCGTCACACTTAGGTTGCATTGTCTTGCATCTCTCCCGCGTTGTCTCGCACCCTTAGGTTGCATTGTCTTGCACCCTTCCACCCGCGTTGTCTCGCACCCTTAGGTTGCATTGTCTTGCACCCCTCCACTTGCGTTGTCACGCACTTTTCACTTGCATTGTTATGCATATTTCTAACGATATTGTACCTGTTAAGTTTCTTTCTTTTTCAGGCACAATATTGTATGTACGATTCATTTAAGGCTGGCGCGACCAGACGAACCGGACAGGTATTGTACATTCTCCGCGTGAGACGTAGCGAGAATTGTATAATTCTCTTACATTCTTTCTGTATGTAATGTAGTTTGTTTGTTTTTATTTGCTTGCTTAAAACTGTTGCATGTTATGCTTCATTATAGCTCCCTTTGCATGATCATAAGTTATGTTCGGCACCGTGCATGTCATTTGTATTTTGCCCTTGCCTTCAGGCACATATCTTTGCTTCTTGTATCCTTGTCTAAGTCTTTGGCCTTGTCAAAAATGGGTCGTCTCTGGGTTTTGACATTCACTCCCGTCATTTTTATGACTTTCGAGTTCTGCCAAAGAGAGGCAATTGTAGACACCCCATTTTGACCGTCCTCAAGACTTGGACGTCATCGTTTGAACACTCGATGATCATCCATGTTCGTGTTCGTTTTGAGTTCCCGGAGGTCTCGGTCGCGCGCCTTGCCTTCAGATCTCTCAACTTGTTTGTGGACCAAACACTTGTGTTTTTGCTTCTGAGGGAAGAGGGTGGCTTGTTAGCTATCCCCTCAACCCATCGGCCAAGGCATGGAGCCATCGGCCTTGTTTTCTTTCCATCGGCCAAAAGTGTTGGCCAATCGACACTCTTTTTAGTCGATCATCCCTTGTGTTGGTCAATCGGCCTTCTTTTCTGGCCGAGCCCTGTTCATCTACTTTTTGCAGATATTTTATACTAGCTGTCACAGCTGGCATGCACAATTCACACCCTCCATACATGTGTATGGAGGGATTTGCACTTTTGCTTAGCTTCTCCTAGAAGCTTTGAATTTGGATTTCTATAAGAAGGGAGCTCCTCCTCCCTTCTCAGAGGTTCTGAAAAGAAGGTTAGAGAAATTGTATCTATCTATCTCTATATTTCCCTCTCTTTACATCTTTGTGTGTGTTTTTGTGCTCTAAAGGGTGTTTTGTTCTCACTATTGCACACAAACACCTAGCAATACACCATCCTTGGTTGCTGAGGTGCTAGGGAGTTGGTGTTAGGGTTCTTGAGGTGATTTTGATCAAAGAAAGTTGCTGGAGTGGTGTTCTTGAAGAGTGTTCTTCAAGGGTGAGCATTCTTACTTTTAATACCCCTTTCTTGCTTAAGCTTTTAGACCTTCTTGCTTATTGTTTTAAACTTAACTCTAAACTACAATAAGTTCTAATTTTTGATGCTTTAGATCTTTGTTTAAGGTCACTTTTTGGTTTGGGGTTGTTCCTCCTCTTAGGCCTTGTTTTAGGCCATCTCTTTTGGCCATTGTTATTGGCTTTGCATGACCTTTCTACCACTGAAATCCAGAGGATTTTCAGTGGTGGAAAGGTGGTTTTGAGGTCTTAAATAGGAGAGGGTCATCCCCTCTCCTTATTATCTTGAATGCTAGTATAAATGGTTTATATTGGTAGCATGTTTGCTTGGCTTGTTTTAACTTCATTTCAGTATGTATTAGGCTTTGTTTTGCCATGATATAACACTGTTTTGACTTGGTTTGGACATACCATGTATGCTTCATGTACTTGGCTTGCAATCCTTTCATTTGCCTTACCATGCATCATGCTTTAAGCCATGTTTCTAGCATGATTTTGGCTCGACTCCATGAAGCTTTTAGCCTTTTTGTAACATGCTTAAGCTCTGATTTGAGTTGTTTCGACCATATATGCCATGCTTTGTATAGCCATAAGGCATTATAGCTTGTTAGCCTCAAGTGTCCAAGTCACTAGCATGCTTTACTTGGACCATTTCAATGATTTGGCATCATTTGTTATACTATTTCAGTCCATGTTTCATGCTCAAACACTTGCACTTGTCACCCTTTTAATGCTTTAAAGAGTTGATGTTTTATGCCTCATGAATGGGTCATTGTGTATGCCAACATGTTTAGGTCTTTGGGATGCCATCTAAGTGGGTTTTTGGTCTTGTTTTACCATGCCATAACTCTGTTTTTTATTGCTGAAGTCATGCCATGTTTGGTTTTGATAGGTATAGTGTAACACCTCTTTTGTAGCCTTGCATGCCTCATGCTTTTGGCCCTTTGTTCTAGCTTATTTTGGCTTTGGTTCTTGCATGTTTTAGGCTCATTTTGGCATGATCTAGGACTGTTTTGGATTATACTTGTCATTTGCTTCAGATTTTGCATAGCCTTGGTTTGAGTCCCTTGGCTAGTTTCAAGCTTTAAGCCTTTTTGCATGACTTGCTTGCTTTATTTGGTTGGTTTGGCACCTTTCCTAACATGATTTCAGAGCTTATAATGTATGTCACATGTCCATATTTGTCCCCTTTTAAGTGTTCTTCAAAGTTGCTCTCCTATGCTTAGGTAATAGGCCAATTGGCATGCATGTTTGTATATACCTTTGTCTTCATTTCCATAGCATTTCGGCCACTGATTTGGGCATGTTTAAGAGTTGTCCACTTTAGTTTAAGTCCATCTCTTCGCATGTTGTTGCATGCTTGCCTTGTATGTTGTCGCATGCGTGTTGCATACTAGTTCCATTGCATGTTGTGGCATGCTAGTCCTATTACATTATGCTTACATGCTTGTTGCGTGCTTACTAATTGATATGTTGTTGCATGGTCATCCATCTTGCATACTTGTTAGATTACATGTTGTTGCATGTTTGTTATTGGTATTGTTGTTGCATGCCTATTACATTGAATGCATGCATGTTTGCATGCTTAGGTTGCATATCGCTTGCTTGCATGCTCATGTTGCATTAGCTTTGCTTGCATGCTTAGGTTGCATTGCATTGTGTGTGCATTCCCTTGCCTCTTGATCAAGCATGATAGAGGTTGGGGCCCCTTGTGTGTTTTTGTGCATTTCATTCCATATTGAATTGCACACTTGGCCTCTTTGGCCATCATGCATCGAAATGCGTGATTGATGGTCCAAGGGTTGAGAACTACACTTCTTTAAGTTTTAAACATGATAAGGGGTGTGGTTGCAAATATTTTCTTGCAAATGCATTGCCATGCTCTGTTTGTCCTCTGCTGCAGCAACAGGAGCTTTTCACAAGAAGAGATGGTCGATCGACCATATTCAGTGCCGATCGGCAACAAGTATTTGGCCGAGAGCATTATATTTGGTCGATGATCAATTTCCCATGGCCGATGGCACTATCTTTTGGCTGATGGACTCACAGCATGCCCACAAGGTGGTTCAGAAATGTCACAAAAGTTGGCACAGTTTTCAGAGGTACAGAGCAGTGTAAACAGAGGCAACATGAAGCATGGCAACGGATTTTCGAGCAAAGCCGACCGAGTATGCATTCGTCCCTCTTCCCAAGGCTGTTTTACTGTTTTCATAGCTTAATTAATTTGTTTAATTAGTTAAGAGTTGTGTAATAATTAATTAGCTTGTTAGTTAGTTAATTAGTTGGTTTGTATTATTCTTTCGGTCCCTCCGTCGAGAGGGCGCAATTGATGTAATAAGCGTGCGTGTGTGTGATGCATGTTTCCGACCCCCCGTCTTTCTCCCTTTTACTTAACCGCTTACGATGGTTAGTTTTAGGACATATTTCATTTAACATCCTTATGCTATGCATGTCTGCATAATTCATTTGTATTGTATGCACCGGGCTCGACACATCATACTAACTGCATTGTATTTCAATTCTTACTTGAATACATGTATCAAGTTGTCGCATCTCACATGCCATTTTAGAATAGCCGAGCCTATTTCTAGTTACATCTTTGCATGTGTTGCATTAGCCATCTTAACATGAGCTAGGATCATGCATTTGATTACTAACTAGTTCTTTGTTTTGGCTCGGAGTACACTGTGAGTGTTTGCGCTTTAACATACTGCATATGTGTTATTGTTGCCATGAAAGCATGCTTACCATGAGGCTAACTGCTAAGTTGATTAACTGCCTGAATGCCTGTGGGTGAAGGTTGGATTACTTGATTTGGAACGATTCATTGAAATCCGTATTTTAGCCTACTTACGAGTAGTAAACTTCAAACCATTTCCAAACGAACGGATATGCGATGCTTTGTTCCAGATTAGGCGATGTAGTCTATACTTGTTTGCTGTGTGCATCACATACTAAGATTAGCTAATTAACCGGAATAAGAGCACATGTGTTTTCAAAAACAAGATATCATGTTTAGTACAGGCCGATCTTTGATCGGGCGAGCGGGGGTGCTCATAGATGACCTTCCTCAATCGTACCCAAGTTTCCGAGCCGAGGCAACTTTGGTAATGACGGACACGTGGCCTTAGGCACGAGTCAGGGTTTCCTAAATTTCCCAAAAACAAAATATTTAGGTGGCGACTTTGTATCTGGTAAAGCAGTCCATGTTTGGCACTTCTTTCTTAAAAATCAGTTTTCCAAAACGATTTGCCGGATTTGGACTCTTTGGTGATTTATCGGTCTCGCATTGCACTTTGCGGGATTAGATTCAGAACCGTGACATTTGAGTCCGAACTGTAGTAGCAAAGCCTAAGGGCGTGTCTACACCAGCTTCTTTGATTCAACATCTTTACCCTCCTCCTCATAGACAAAGTCTGTCCATAAGGCTTCTTCTTCCTGTATCTCCTGGACTTTTGTTTCAATGTCCAATGCACAGTATTTATAAAGGGCCAAAACCCTGGCCTGTTGCTGCTCCTGCTTATAGCCAATTATCCTGGCTTCTCTTTCTTGCCTTTGTACGTTCTGGATTATTGATTTTATGTCCAATACTGAGAACTTAATTAAAGCCAAAGATCTGGCTTCTTGAATTTCATTTTTCTGCTTACAACCAGGCATCATTGTCATCTTTCGCAACAAATTCTTCATCAGCACTTTCCTGGACTAAATGTTTCAGGTGTGCCAATTCCTCATCAGCCGTCACTTCGGCTGATCCATCAAGTTTTCTCAGTATACTGAGTGGTGTCACTCCTTCAATATACAATTTGGCCTCCGCAAAGTCTGCACAAGCTATGAAGGGTTGAGGATCTGCATCGATTTCCTCTGTCTCTCCATTGCCTAAGGCCATCATTATCTTCTGATGCAGAGAGGAAGGCACACACTTGTTAGTGTGAATCCAATCTCTACCAAATAAAGCATTGTACTTAGCATTGCTATCGATAACAAAGAATTCCGTCATGCAGTCCCCGGTTCCCACACTCAGGTTGATGGGCAAAATTCCCTGAGCCATCTGTTTGTCTCCAGCGAAGCCAGCAATGGTTGTGCTGGTTGGGATTAACTTGCGGTTCCTTTTTCCCAGTTTCCTCAGGGAAGATTTTGAAAGCAGGTTCACTGCTGCTCCATTATCCACCAAGACTCGGTTCAATTGTATCTCATCAAAGAAGGCCTTGATATACAAAGGCTTGACATGCTGTGTCATAGATGTCGTGGGATACTCAAAAGGATATGAGAGGTTAATACTCACCTCTTCTTTACTCTCGTCTTCAGTTTCCATTGGGGTAGCCATTTCGGATTCATCTTGCACCATACTCACTTGTGAGTCTTCACTAGAGACTGGAATTGGGTCAATTTCTTGACCCTCTTGGTTCTCATCTCCAGCTTGGAATTCCTGTGGTAGTATATGTACCATATTCACTGATACTGGAGGAAACGAGCCAAATTGGATGGCTGGCTGTACCTGTTTCTCCTCTTGGCCACCTTGTTCAACTACTTCAGAAGCATCTTCCATGCTGCATTCTGGCACTTCATTGCTAACAAACTCCTTCGAATGGTCTGCTTTTGCTGGCTTTTCAACCAAAAATGTCTGTTCAGCCATGAAGGCTTCGAACATTTCTTCCTCAACCATTTCTTTCTTTTGGCCTAGGCTAACTTCTCCCTTTATCTCGCTATCACTCTCTATCAAAGCCTTTTCCAATCCTGCTAAACTGGACCTCTTTTTGGCTTTTAGTTCAGAGTGAACTTTGGCCAACTATTCTCTGCTGCAACCCATTTTGGCTTGTAGAGTTGATTTTGGACTATGGTCTGACTTTGGACTTTTCTTTCCTTCTATCTACCCCTCTGTCTGGACCAATGAAGAGCTTTCTCCACTTTCTTTCAGATCTTTCTGGTACTGAGTGTACCTATGCTGGATCTTCCTCCTTTGTGATCTAGAAATTACTGGGACCATGTTAGGTTCCTTTGTTTTTGGATGCTTTAGTAACACCCAATTATTTGGGGCCACCAGGGGAGGTTTAACCATCCTACCCTGATCTCCAACAGCATTTCTTTGGGCAGGTATCTCCCTAGGTTTGTTCTGCATGACAAACCAATCTAGGACTCTAGGTACCCATGAACACCCTAACTCAGTTGTTGAGCTGTCTCTTTCTTTCTTCGAAGCTGCCTGTGAATGCCATTGCTTAGCCCTGACTCCTTGTTTTGGGCCTAATTCAGGCCTTCCATGAAGGTGGCCACTTTCCATTTTGTGTGAGGCTGGTGTAGGGGGCCAATTTCTGGCTTTGGTCCCATAACTTGAGCCTACTTCTGTCATTCTTTCAGGACGATTGCCCTCTATTCTGTAATAGTTAGGAGGTCTAGACTCATGTAGAGGCCTCTTACCCTTGGATTGCATTCTAGTAGCTGCTGATTCAGCCATGAATGGCTGCTGCCTAAGACCAGTTGGATATGGCTTTTTGTTATAAGCACTGGTTGGCTTAGGACATCTCTGCACATCCTTGTAGTATTGCTTTCCATCAATCGGAAGCCCTTTCAGCCACTTATAGCTCAACCTACACCTGGGATACATTCTTTGGATAACTGCTGCCTCTAAAGAGTCATCATCCGGTGCTTCCTCATCAGAGTCTTTTTCTTGACTTGTAGAGCCTTGTCCAACAACTGGTGAACTTTTAGTGTCTTTCTTGACAGTAGTCTGGCTGGCAACATGCATTTGCATATTGACCTCTTCCAATTCCTTCAAAGATAAATTCTGGAAGTCTAGTACAACAACATTAGCTGCACTTTCTCCAACTTCTGGGAATGGATTACTGTCGATCCCCATGGCCTTTTCTGCTTTAGCTGGGAATTTTAAATGTCCTTTCCGAATTTGTTCTTGGATCCTGTCTTGAAAAACAATACAGTTTTTAGTCGAGTGAGACCAAGAATTATGCCATTTACAATACACTTTTCCTTTAAGTTTATCTGGAGATGGAATTTTGACTCCTTTTGGTAACTTAAGGAAGTTGGTCGCAAGCAAATGATCAAAAATGTCATCTGCCTTTGTTAAATCGAAAGAGTATTTCCTATGAAGGTCTTTTTTTTAAGACTGCTGGTCAATTATTGTGTCCTTATGAATTAATGCTTCACAGATCACAAGTTCTTTCCCCACAATCTCTGCTGCATCAATCTCATAATTAGGATCTTTATAATATGTCTTGTATGATGCATTATTTCGACCTTGTTCTTCCTCTAGTAATGTTTCATACCCAGACACCTTATAAGTTAGTTCTACTAAGTCTCTAAACTTAGTTGAGTCAAACTTTTTTCGAAGCCTAAACTCTAAGCCATTTTGAGCCAATCTCACGAATTCTGGCTCTGGTAGGATGACCCTACATTTGTTTCATGCTCTTTTAAATTTGGCAATAAATTGAGCAGCCTTTTCATCAGGCCTTTGGCTCAACCTTGCCAAATCTGCCATGGACACTTCTGGCTCCGTTTGGAAGAATTGGGCATGAAATGCCTCTTCCATTTATTGCCAAGTCTGAATGGAGCCAGGCGTAAGGTTAATATACCATACGAAGGCTGTCCCTGTAACAGAATTTGGGAACAATCTTAACTTCATGTAATCATTATTGGTAAATTCACCACATTGAGCAGTAAACCTAGCAATATGCTCCACTGTTGACTGGTTTTCATTCCCATAAAAAAGGGTAAAGTCTGGTATCCTGAATCCTCTTGGGTATTCATGTACCCTATCCACCCATTCTGGATATGGTTTTCTGTACACAGGAGTTTGAACCCCCCGAGCCATTGGTCTACACATTTCTCTAACATTGTCAGCAATTTGGTCCCTAGGGGCCATATTTTGTGCCTGTTGAACCATTACTGGAGGAACAAACACATGATTTGGTAGACAACCTTGTGCCTGGGGTCCTCTTGGTCCATAGGGTGGTATATTTAGGACTGGTTGTCCCTGTGGTGCCGGCTGCTGTTGGGGGTATGGGTGACCCCTTTGAGCCTGTCTTGCGAGAGGACCTACGAAAGGTGCTGGAACAAGTGTTGTGTCTCTTCCAGTTGTAGGTAAACCTTCCAACCCTTTGGGTATAAATTCGAATAAAGAATTAGTGAACCCCCTCGTGCCAGGTATGGCTTCGAACATGGGATTTGGAACCATTCTTATGCCATTCTCATGTACTGGGCCAGATCCACCAATTTGCATGGCTTCACTGTTAAGTATTGAGGCATTTTGACCTGTTATAGGCCTCGAAATAGGTTCATACCAAGACTGAGGTGATGGTCTTTCATAGTTCTGATTACTAGTTTGACCATTAGAATGTCCATTAATTTGCATAGGCTGTTTATCTCTAGCCAATCTTTGCTGATGGACATTTGAAATTTCCTCCATGTGTCTTATGTTTGTTGGTTGATGGGTACTCATTCGATCCAAAAAGGATGTTGCCCATCTTTCCATTGTGTTCATTAACTGCTATCCCATGGCATCTACTAGGCCACCTCATGGATTCATTGGCTGAGTAGATGGAACAGTGGATGGTCCAATTCCTTGGCCTCGTCCAATATTATGAACATGTGGTACTTGTTCCGAAGTGCTGGTCTGTTCGACCATAGGTTCTGATAAAATTGGTGTCTTCACAGGATGTGTTATCACATTATCCTCTGGATTAGGTATTTCTACCTCTCCTTCTACGCCTTCTTCCAAACGTTCATTTTCTCCTTGTCTTCTACGTCTAGACATTTCAATTAGTCCCACCGGGCGTACCAAAAATATATGTTGGCTTTTTGGCTTTCGAAGGTTATTATTGTAATTGTGAGCGTGTCAGCAAGGATCAATCAGTTCTTACAGAAAATTAATTGCCAACCAATTATCAGACAATTGTGTTTTAGTTGTTTCAGCCTCAATGAAGAGGACTTTTACTGGTGGTTTGATTTAGGAGAATTAAGCAAACAACAATCAAATGAAGAACAATTGAAGCATTTCATAAAAATGAAAAACTTAAAGTGATCCAATTCAGCCTCATGAAGGTTTACAACAACAATCTACTTGAAACTACTCCTATGAACGAAGTGCAGTACAGGAATTTTATAGTACAAAAATGTAAAGAACAAGAAATTTAAAACTGGAAAGGAAATAAAGTAGAATAAAACTGGTTTTTTGGATCTGAGTCTGGGGGTTTTTCTGAGGCCTTCTTTGCTATTTATACTTCTCAAGGATGACCATCGAACTGCACTTCTAACCGTTGAATCGCTCCTCTATGATCGCTGATCATGTTGCCTTATAGTTAGCTCCACTATGCCATTACTTGCAGTTAGGCTTCCCTCCTGATTTTGAATTTGAATGTGAGTAACCGTTGAAGTCATATCACTTTGCACCTCTTTGCTGATCCAGTGTGACGTAGATCTTGTAAGAACCAATACTAATTGCCATGTGGACGATCATGATCGAAGGTTTGAATTGTCTTCCCGTATTACCCTCAACCTACTACGTGTTGAACTGTGATTGGCTTTATACAAAATATGTAGCCAACAGATATGATTACATTTTTTTCCATCTACAAATTCTTAAATTTTAAAAAAATATAGATTGACCAATAGTTCTATACCATGTATATCTTATGCCAGATATTTTTTTATTTATTTTTTAAATAGAAGGCTTAGATATGGTTAAAATATACAGTTAGAAATACATATTTTTTAAACACGATATATGTATTTTGATATGGCATAAAAATTTGCACGATATATGCCATGCAAAATTTTCTTTTAATTAATAAATGTGCTATAAATATTTTGACACTTAAAAATTCTTAGTTTTTTATACATCACTATACTATAGATTAAGCAAAAGGGATTTCTCATTAGTTCCAAAACATTAATCCAAATTTCTTAATTTTTTAAAAATTTGTAAACATTAAGAAATGCATATGACACATAAATATTAATCCATCTAATCATATCTATAATTGTGGAATTTAAAAATCTTAATATAGAAAGTAAAAAAATAGCCATATCCAACTCATATCTAATTCGAAATTTAAAAATCTTTGAAAGGAAATTTTAAATATAACTTTAATCTTATATAATTTCAAATTTTAAAATTATTTATTTCTAAATTTTATATTTTTATTTTTGATAACTAAGAAATTGATTAAAAATTTAAAAAAATTAAATGAACTCAACGAATATGAGGCAGGGTTCCTTTAACTATGTGAGAATTTTAAAAATCTGCATTCCCCTCACCACAAATATTTTGTTTATGAAATTTGAGATTTTGAGTGTTATATTTTATATATTTTGAATGATAAATATTTGGAGAGAATCAAGATAGTTAAAAAGGATTTCAATACAAAGTTTTGTGAAATAGTAATATATGGAGGATCAATCTATTAATCAAAGTAAATTGAACAGTGACTTAGAAGCAAAGGTATGCATGTGGGTTATGATACATTATGTATTATCAACATCAGACGTATATATACATACAAAATGTACACATTTATACATATGCAAATATATTTAACATCACATACATATATTATTATTTATAAATATATTACATGTAGATACTCAAGGCAAAATGATGAAAGAGAGAATACCAAAGGAAGAGTTATTCAAACATTCATTTAAATGTAAATATTTATACATAATAAAAGAGACAAATGTATGAATAAGTATAAAACTAACTTCTTCTAAATACATGTTGCATCAGACTGCTTGATTGTGTAGGATTATGCCTTGTTCTAAAATGCATTTCATGTTGAATTGTTGTTAGACAATAAGTTTAGGGAAAACCTTTCAAATTCTCTTTCTAAAAAACCTCCATCTCGTGGCCTTACCGCTGGCCAGCCGGCCGCCGCCTTTGGCCATGGCGGTTGGCTGGCCTATCTTTTCTTCTTGTGTACATGGTTTTTCTCCTAATAAACTTGAGCCCTCATTAGTTTTCCACTATCTCCTTTTTAGATCTAATCTTTAGATTTGCTTAGGATGTTATTTTGGTTTTATCGTTTTTGTGTAGGATACTCGTTTTCACAGGCGTTCTTCGGGGTTTTTGGCCAGGTATTCATTGGGTGGCTTTAGATCTATCATATCCGGCGGTCTGAAAGCTTGTTGGGTCTATACTCTGTGGGTTTTGGTGCTCATGGAAACTTTGATGGGTGGTTTTGGTGGGTTTTGTTCTCGAATGGAAAGGTTCGGTGGAAGTGGTGCTTCGGCCATGGTGTTCAGCTTCAGCCATGGGTTTCGGTTTAGGATGGGTGCGTTGAACATGGGTGGGTTGGTTTAGGAACTTCATTCGGGCACTTCTTTGCGAGCGGGAGTTTGAGGGGTGGAGGATCCAGAGTTGTTTAGGATCTCTATTCGGGCGCTCCTGTGCGAGTGGGAGTTTGAGGAGTGAATTCCGTTCAATTCTATGGTGGTCGGTGTTTGTGTTTGGTTATGAGGAGATTGGCGCTGGGTCAACAAAGAGGGGACTGCTCAACGTTGTCGGTGAGGATCAATCGAGGGAGTTGTTTGGGCAAGGAAAACCGTGGGAGAAGTTTAAAATGGAAAACTGGGTTTTGCAGGTTACAAGCGTGGTGTCAGCACCAGCAGCCCCAGTCCCAGAGGCAGAGCCAGTGGCTGCTGAAGAAGAACCAAAGGAGGAGGCTGCAGCAGCAATAGAAGAGGCACCAGCAGTAGTCCCGGTGGAGGTTGAAGTCGATAGCAAGGAATTTGTTAAGGAGGAGAAACCAGCTGAAGAAGTAGTTCCAGAGGTGAAGCAAGAAGAGGCTATCGATGTTGCTCGGTGTCGAAGGTATTGCGAACACGGGTGGTTCTCGACGGCAGTGGAGCCTGAGTGTCCAACGATTATAGAGGTTGAGTGTCCGACAATGGTGCAGGGTGTTCGGGACAAGCGTGGGGCTCAAGAGTGTAACAGTGTTTGTGTCGGACATGGGGTTTATCAATGTAACAGTGTTTTAGGTATGGGGCTCGAGAGTTTGTTTTGTTTTTTTTTAATTATTTTTTAAAATATAAAATCGTGAGGCTAAGAGGTTGGTTGTAAGATCGCGAGTAGCAGTAGTAGGAGAGTGAGTCTTTACTTTTCGAATCTCTCTCAATGCGTCTTATTTCCTTGTACCTTTAAATTTCATGTTTTAATGGAATTTTTCTTTGCCGATCAAAAAAAAAAAAAAAAAATGTTGAATTGTTATTATATGTTATTTAGGGTTTTCAAAATTCTAAGTCTTTTAATTTTACTTTATGTTTTTTATTAGCATTATTTGGAAAGATTGAGAAGGTAGCAAATATATGAGATATGTTAATGATTTTCTATATTAGTGGACAATTAGAGTTTTTATTTTTATTTTTATTTTTATTTTAGTTGAGTTAGTCAATAGAAAGATTTTTAATTATTTGAAAATATAAAAAAACTAACAAAATTAGTTTGAGGATTTAGAGCTCCCAAAGGCTTGTTGTAAGAAACCCCATTTTCTTTAATATATATATATATATAAATAGATGTTGTAAAAGGCATGAGCCGAATAGATCATAACATTCCATTTACTATCTTATTGCAGCCTCCAAAATGGATCCCAAGTTGTACAGAGCAGCCATAGGAGTGTAGACATCCCATTTTTGACCGACCTTAAGACTTAGACGTCACCGATTGAGCGCTCGGTGATGTCGCATATCGTGCTCGTTCAGAAGCCCCAGAGTCGCGGCCGTGCGCCCTGCCTCCGGACTTCCGAACTCTCTTCTACGCCTTGTCTCGGTTTGCGAACCAGACTCGGTTTTCTCTGTTTTCTTTCCTGAGGGAAGGGAGTAGTCCTGTAGACTATTTCTCGGTGGCTATGGGCTACTTTTCGTGACCGTAGGCCATTTTGCCCATTTCGGAGCCCGGTTCCCGGTTTTCGGAGCCGTCAGGCCGTGTGCCTCGGTTCGAGACCGCCCAACCGTCTCCGATTCCTCCGGTTCTTGGCATGTACCTCTGTTTCATCATAACAAGGCACCCTGGGGCCTCAGATGCCCACTTCGTGGCTGAATGCCACTTTCGGTGCTTATAGCCGGTTTTTGGGCCCCGAACCTCGCGGTTTGGCCCCCGAGCATTCATTTCGCATCGGTTTTCTCCGGTTTTTGGCGTGTGCCTCTGTTTTATCATACCGAGGAACCCTGGGGTCTCAGATACCCACTTCGCTGCTGAACACCACTTCCGGTGCCTACAGCCCATTTTCGGGACCCCGAACTGCGCGGTTTGGGCCCCGAGCGTTCATTTCTCATTTGTTTTTGTTCAATTTTGGCAGGTACCTCTGTTTCAGCATTAGGAAGATCACTGGAGGGTAGGAGGCTAGCAATTATCCCAGATAACCAGTTTCGCTCCTCCGGCGCCCGTTTTGCTCACTTCCGGGCTAATGTTGAACACCCTAGGCCCATTTTCTTCCAACCAAAGCTACATATCTGTGATCAGGGGACATGGGAGGACCCTAAAAACTACTGGTCGGCCAGCAATTGTGGATTTCATTTTTGAGCCTCTCCTTCAAGCTCTATGTTGTGGCTCCTGCTTCAGTGCTGCCAACTTCCGACCTTGGAACCTTGTTCTACACATCTGGGAGGACCCTAAAAGTTGGTGGTCGGCCAGCAATTGTGGATTTCATTTTTTAGCCTCTCCTTCAAGCTCTATGTTGTGGCTCCTGCTTCAGTGTTGCCAATTTCCGACCTTGGAACCTTGTTCTACACACCTGGGAGGACACCAACACATAGTGGTCGGCCAGAAATTTTTCACTTCATTTTTGGGCCATGGCCGGCCGGCCAGGGTGAGTGGCTGGCCGACCAGGTGGGGTGGCCGGCCGGCCACCTCCCAGAAATTTACCTGGCCGGCCAGCTTTCTGCTTTCCAGCTCTTTACAGCTGTCCGGATATTTTGGGAGGGAAATCTTGCCTCCATTTCCCTCCCTTTTACACCCCTTTCTTGCCTATTTGAGGGCATGGCCTCCTTCTTTGTGGAGGTTGGACAAATTCCTCTCAAGACTCCATCTCCCTTTGATCTCATTTCCATAGCCAAAACCCTAAAAATTCTTCAAGTTCCTAGCTCAATCCTTCAACAACCCTAAGCTCCACCTTCACCACTTCCATTCCAGCAGCAAGGGAGTGTTCCTCAGAGGCTAAGAAGCAACTTTCATCAAGGCAAGAGGTAGCAAAAACTTGATCTTCAAGGGTAAGTCATCATTTCCCTTTTTCTTGCATAATTTTGCTTCAAATTTTACCCTACTTGTGATCTGTTTTGGGTTCTGACCCCTTCTGGTTTTGTGCTTATTTTGAGCCCCTCTACAACATTGTAGAAGGGCTCAACCCTTTTTGGTGTCTCCTTCATACACTTGCTTCAATATCACTCTTTAGGCCATTAATTTGCATGCTTTGTTTGGCTTTTGAGTGATCTGATTTCGAGTATACTATGTACTGTGAGTGGGATTATTTTGAGCCCCTCTTCAACATTGAAGAAGGGCTCAACCATGTTTGGCTTCTCTGTCATGCACTTCCTTTGAAATGCTTCCATTTTACCGTAAAATTGCATGATTGTTTTGGCCTATTTGTGATCTGAGTTGGAACATGCAACATATTGTGATTGTGCTTATTTTGAGCCCCTCTTCAACATTGAAGAAGGGCTCAACCTGGTTTTCTTGCTCTACATATCACTTGCTTTGAATTCTTGTTACAATCCCATTTTGCATGTGTTTTTAAGCTCACCATGCTTCGGATTTCAGCTTTCATCAGGCCTAGACAGAGCCTTATTTTTGCATATTCTTCATGTTTTGTTAAGGTCCTTAGGCCATTTGATGACTGGTTTTGGTACCTCATGTTGTATCCTCCATATTTTCCGTAAAATTGCATGCTTTGTTAGGCTTGCTTGACTTCGGATTTCAGCCTTCATCAGGCTTAGAAAGTGTCTTGAAATGACTCATTATTCATGTTTTGTCAAGGGTCCAAAGTTGTTTGATGTATGCTTTTGGTACCTCATGTTATAGCCTTTGTTGGCTCATCATTTTGCATGCTATGTTTAGTATATCTACCTACTGAATTGGGGGATGTCACCTCTTGTAAATGTGCATATTTTTGGCCCCTATTTAATTTTTTAGAACTGTGTTTTTTGGTTTGAGCATTGTATATACTACTTGCTTTGTAATTCCCCTCTTTTTCCCCATTTTTGCATGCTAATTTTGCCATACTTGTGGTTGTGATTTAGCCTTGCTTTATACTGAAAAAATGCTAGTTTAGGGGCTGCCTTGCTACTGTTTTACATGTCATGTGTCAATTGCGCATGTTTGGCATAGTTGTAGGCCATTTCGGGTGCATAGCATTGCATTTCGGGCATCGATTGTAATTTGGTCATAATTCGGGGGCTATTTGTGCATCATTTTAGCTGCTGAAATTTGCATTTTCCATATGCCATATGTCACGTCTCATTCGCATGTCATTTCTGTGCCTTAGGGCCATGCCTCGGTTTGCGCGCCCGTGGGCACGCATTTCGAGGCTTCTCATTTTATCCGACGGCAGCTTATGTGAGTGTGGCTGAGGCCCTCTCATGTTAGTGTAAGCCCAATTTGCATTTTCCATGTCATTTCATGCTCTAATGCATCGCCTCGGTTTGCGCGCCCGTGTGCGCGCATTTCGAGGCACTTTGTTTTTATCCGACGGCCTCCCGTGTGAGAGTGGCTGAGGCTCTCTCATGTTGGTGTAAGTCCATTCTGCATTCTGTATGACATTCTAGCCCCGTTGCATTCCGTATGCCATTTCATGCCTTAGGGCCATCGCCTCGGTTTGCGTGCCCGTGGGCACGCATCTCGAGACATCTCATTTTAGTCTTATTACATATCATTTTCATGCTATTTCATGATTTCATATCATCACCTTGGTTTGCGCGCCCGCGGGCATGCATTTCGAGGCACTTCATTTTTATCCGACGGCCTCTTATGTGAGTGTGGCTGAGGCTCTCTCATGTTAGTGTAAGTCCAATTGCATTGCGTATGCCATTTCATGCCTTAGGGCCATCGCCTCGGTTTGCGTGCCCGGGTGCACGCATTTCGAGGCATCTCATTTCTATAGCATTGTGCATGCTAGGATTGCATATTAGCTGCATTTCATACATATCATGCATATTGCATCGTGTTCGGGATAGGAGTTAGCCCGGGCACGGGAAACGAGGCACGTTTCACGGAACGGGTCTCGATTCCCAAGTCACCGACACTCCGGATTACCCATGATGGAGTTAGGTTTTGTTTGTAGCATTTATCTGCATTGCACCCTATATTGAGTTGTGCAATCCGATTCCTCGGCCATCATGCATCGATATGCGTGATTGGTGGCACGAGGATCGAGGCATGCATATATTTGTGAAATACATTGCTATGCCCTTTTCCTGCTCTCTGTTGCAGCAAGATAAGGAATCAGCAACTTTTCGGAGTTTGGCGCGCGTTTCGAGAAATATTGCAAACAGAGGCTAGATTGGGCATCCCAGTGGATTTCCGCGCAACACAGTCTAGCATACATCATTCATCAGAAGCGAGGCAGCCCCTGGCTTGCATGCCATTTTAAAGCTTTCTTAGTTTAATTTGTTAATTAATTAGGAATCTGTATTATTTCGGACTGTTTATTTCGGACTGTATATTTATTCGGACCCTCTGCGCGAGGGCATAATTGTAATAAGTGTGGGTGAGTGTGATGTATGTCTTCCAACCCCCATTTCTTTCTCCCTTTTATTTACCCGCTTACGTTGGTTAGATGTAGGGCATACTTCAATTAGCATACAGTATGACGGCATGTTTGCATCATTCATCTGTTTTGCACGCACCGGGCTCGGCGCATCATACAAACTGCATTTGTATTTCAATTCCAAATTGAGTACATGTTACCTGTAGCATTCCATATGCCATGTTTAGAATAGCCGAGCCTGCTATAATTGCATTATTGCATGTGTTGCATCAGGCATTTCTGTATATTTAGGATCATGCATGATTTCTAATCAGATTTTTGTTTTGGCTCGGAGTACTCGGTGAGTTTTATGCTTTAGCATCCTTGCATGTGTGTGAGTGACTGCCATGAATAGCATGCTTACCATGAGGCTATGTGCTTATGTGATATAACTGCCTTGAATGCCTGTGGGTGGAAGCTGAGTTACTTGGATTGGACAATTCATCAACTGTTTGCTTTAAGCCCACTAGATAGTGGCAAAATCATGTTTTCTAAGCCCACCTGAGGGTGGCAAATCCGCGTCTTAAGCCTACCTGCGGGTAGCACCACCAAACCATTTTCAAACAAACAAACATGAAATGTTTTGTTCCAATTCAGGCGGCCCAGTCTATACTTGTTTGCTGCGAGCATCACATAGTAACCTAGGCTAATAATCGGAATAAGAACTCACAATGTTTTCAAAAACAGATATCATGGTTAGTAGAGGCTGGTCTTTGACCGGGCGAGCGGGGGTGCTCACGATGTGACCTTCCCCAATCGTACCCAAGTTCCCGAGCCAACTTTGGTGATGACGGACACGTGGCCTTTGGCACCGAGTCAGGGTTTCCTAAATTTCCCATTAAAAAAAAACATTTAGGTGGCGACTCTGTTATCTGGCAAAGCAGTCCATGTTTGGCACTTCTTTCAAAAATCTGTTTTTCTCAAAACGATTTGCCGGATTTGGACTCTTTGGTTCAAGATTAAGAACCGTGACATTTGAGTCCTTGAACTGTAGTGACCCCAATATGAACAGAACGGGACTTAACCCTCCCGGGGCGTTCGGGGGACGTCTACAAGGAGGCAAAGAGAAAATGGGAGGAGAAGAGAATGAAAAAAACGATGATGATGTTCTCTACCTCATGCAATGCATTAATGACCAACAACAACTTGAACTGCAATTAATTTCAAATAAAAACACAGTCCTCCATGTCGCAGCCCAATTCGGTAATCAAAAATATATGCAAATAATCTTAGAAAAGAGTCCATCGTCATCGTTCTTACGCTGCTTGAATATCGATGGCGAGACTCCTCTTCAAATTGCAGCGAGGGTAGGACACTTGGACATAGTGATAGCACTCATACAATGTGCAAAAAGACTAGACCATGAAGAAGTTGAAAGCAGGAGTGGAGCAGCCATGGAGATGTTGAGGGCCACAAATAAGAATAATGACACTGCCTTGCACAGAGCTGTGCGAAATCCTCGTAACTCAGGTGTGTTGAAAGATATTGAGTTTATATGTCCACCCAATAATGCAGGTGTGGTGAAAGAAGATCCTGAGTTTACACATCCACCTAATATTGCCAAGGAAACTCCACTATATCTGGCCGCTAAGAGACAACACAATGACATGGTGTCTATGATTTTGAAAAATTGCACATCGCCAGCTTATGGTGGCCTAAAAGGTCAGACGGCATTGCACGCAGCAGTAAGAAATAGGTTTGTGGCTACTTCAATTTCTTCAATCGATTTAATTACAGGTACAATTGTAAAGAAAAAAAAGGGTAGAGCGTTGGATTAAAGAAATACATATTCTTCTAGGCATACATAACCTGCTCTGTTCATTTATTAGTTACAATAATCATTTACATTTCATCATAATAATAGTATCACAAATACCATTGGAAAAAATTGAAGTTACATATATTGTAAACAAGAGATTAGAGTTGGAACGATGATGTATTTTAATCAAACATGAAACAAGGATTCAAATTGAATTGAAGCATATGTCTAGCTTAGTAAGTCTTTTGAAGTGAGAGGACAAATGTGAATAACAAAATTAATTTCAAAAAAAGAAGTAAAAAAAGTTGAAACATTTTCTATTGTTGAGGTATGTATTAAATTGTATTTAATACTTTTTCTTTGAATCTTCTATTTTAGAAAGTTCAAAACTTTTATTGGAATGGAAGTTAGAACTAATCAAGGAAATAGATGAATACGGGTGGACACCACTTCACTATGTTGCACATCATGGTAATGTAAATGGAGTTAAAAGGATACTAGAAAAAGATAAATCAGTAGCATACATTACAACAGACGAGGAGGATGATGAAAAGACAGCTCTTCATATAGTTGCTGCTCGTGGAAATGTAAGGGTAATGGAAGAGCTTTTATCACAGTGTCCAGATTGTTGGGAGATGGTCAATAGTAAAAGACAAAATATTCTTCACATTGCTGTGGATATGGAATAGTGTAGACACCCCATTTTTGACCGACCTTAAGACTCAGATGTCACCGATTGAGCGCTCGATGATAGTGCATATTGTGCTCGTTCTGGGTTTCAGAGTCTTGGCTGCGAGCCTTACCTCCGGACTTCAGGACTCTTTTGTGCTTTGCCTCGGTTTGCGAACCAGGTCCTGTTTTCTCTTCCCGAAGGGAGGGAGAGGTCTCGTAGACCATCTCTCAGTGGCCGTAGGCTACGTTTCGTGGTTGTAGGCCATTTTTCCCGTTTGGAGACCGGTTTCCGATTTTCGGAGCCGTCGGCCGTGTGCCTCGGTTCGGGACCGCTTAACTACCTCCGTTTGCTCCAGTTTTTGGCACACACCTTGTTTCCTCTCTCTAGAGGGACACTGTGGCCCGGGAGACCACCTTCATGGTCGCGCGCCACTTTCGATGCTTAACAGCCTGTTTTCGGGGCCCCCGGCTGCGCGTTTTGGCCCCCGAACCCTCGTTTTGCATCCGTCTTGGTTCATTTTTGGTGTGGATCCTATTTTCATTGTTAGGAAGGTGGTAGTAGGGTGGGAGACCACATTTTCTTCTTGGAGACCAGCTTTCTCCTTGGAGACCACTTTTCTCTCTCCTCCAGCCGATTTTCTTGATAGAAAGTTGGTTTTCCTCACTTTTGGGCCATAATTTCGGGTCTCCCATACCATCATTGTGTTGTACTCATCTGGGAGGCCACCAATATGGGTAGGCCGACCAGCTTTTCTTCCTGACCATTTTGAACCTTGCTAAAAAGCTAGTTTTCCTCTCTCCTGGGTCACATTTTCTGGTCTCCCACTATACAGCTGTATTGTACTCACCTGGGAGGCCACCTTTCTGGGTAGGCCGACCACCTTTTGAGGTTGAACCTTTTGACCCCTGGTCGGCCGACTAGGGGGAGTGGCCGGCCGACCACCTTAACTGGTCGGCCTGCCATCTGCTTTTTGCTCTCTTTGAATGCAATCCAGCTGTGCCAGCTGGGAGGCATTTGGACCATCCTCCATACACGTGTATGGAGGATATTTGAAGCTTCCAAGAGAAGCTTTGGCCTCTCTTCTCTATAAGAGAGGCCCTCCTCTTCCATTACTAGGGTTGAAGACTTTGTTTAAGGCTTATACACTTCTCCCTCCATAGCTCTCTTCTTCCAAGCTTCAAACTCCATTATTCTTGCACCCATTGCACTACACCTCCAAGCATAACCTCTCCATCATCCATCCAAGAATCTTGGAGCTCATTTTCAGAGGTTGAAGGCTTATTACCTTGGTCCAGAAGTTGCTGAGGGTCGGCTCTACAAGGGTAAGCCTCTATTTCCCCTTTTCTTACATTATTTTGCTTCATATCTTAGCCCTATTTGCAAGTATTTTTGGACTTCGACATAAACTGAAAAAAGTTTTTTTTTGAGCTCCTCTTTAAGTTTGATCAAGGTCTTTTTTCTGTTTGGGGTCATCTTCCCCTTTGCATGCTTCATTCCCTCATGTTTAGGGCTATGCATTAAAGCATTTGTATTGACCTTGGTTTTGCCTTTTGGCCACTGAAATCCAGTGGATTTTTAGTGGCCAATATGTGTTTTTGAGCCCTAAAATCAGAGAGGGGTGACCCTCTTACCCCTTGTTCTCTTTACTAGCTTTGTTGGCCTTCCAAAGGGGCTCTATTTTGCATGCTTTGAAGCCATGTTTCATGCCCTATTTGGTGAGTTTTAAGGTCTGCATGAACTCTGTCTGGAGCTCATTTTGCCATATAAAGTGTCTATTATGCATGTGTAGAACAATCCTATTCAAGGCCTTTCAAAGGGACTTTCACTTGCATGCTTTCTAGACTAATTTCAGGGCCTTTTTGGTGGGTTTTAGGGCTGTCATAAGTCATTTCCAGAGCTGGTTTTGCCATGTTAATTGTCCATCATATATGTGTAGAATAACCTTCTTATTAGCCCATCAAAGGAGTCTATCATTCTTGCATGTGTGGACTTTGTTTCAGTGGGTTTTTGGGGTTTATTTGACATGCCTTTTTTCTGTTTTTAGCTGGTTTGGTGAGCTCTCACGTGCTTTATATGGTTGTAGTGCAACTCATGGTTCACTAGCTTTCTTTGCATGCTTTGTTGACCCTTGATTTTAGCACTTTTTGGCCATGCCTTAAACTGATTTTGTGCATATTTTGGACTGCCCTAGCTCTATTTTTGGGCCTCATGATTGAATGATGTTTGTTTTGCATGCTTGTAGTTCAATACCCATGCTTAACTTCGAGTTTTGAGGCCCATTCCATGCATATACTTGTAGACACCCCATTTTTGACCGACCTTATGACTCAGACGTCACCGATTGAGCGCTTGGTGATGTTGCATGTTGTGCTCGTTCTGAGGTTGCGGAGTCCTAGCTGCGAGCCTTGCCTCCAGACTTCCGGACTCTTTTGTGCTTTGCCTCGGTTTGCGAACCAGGCTCGGTTTTCTCTGTTTCTCTTCCCAAAGAGAGGGAGAGGCCTCGTAGATCATCTCTCAGTGGCCGTGGGCTACATTTCGTGGTCGTAGGCCATTTTGCCCATTTCGGAGCCCGGTTCCCGGTTTTCAGAACCGTCGGGCCGAATGCCTGGGTTCGGGACCGCCTAACCACCTCCTTTTGCTCCGGTTTTTGGCATGCATCTTATTTACTTCCTTTTGAGGGACACTGTGGTCCGAGAGACCAACTTCGTGGTCGAACACCACTCCCGGTGCCTAACAGTCAGTTTTCGGGGCCCCGGGCTGCGCGTTTCGGCCCCCGAACCTTCATTTTGCATCGGTTTGCGTTCATTTTTGGCAGGGACCTCTGTTTCATCACCAGGAAGGTCGTAGAAGGGTGGGAGGCCAGTAATTGTTTCAGCAACCAGTTATATTCCTTCATCGCCCTCCGTCGCCCGTTTTTCTCACTCTAAAGCCAAGGTTGACCACCTTAAGGCCATTTTTTCCAGCTCTAAACCACATATTTGTGTTGTACACACCTGGGAGGCCACCAATATCATATGGTCGGCTAGTAATTGTGATTGACCCTTTTGAACCCCTCCTAAAAGTGGCCTTTTCTCTCTCCTGCTTCACTGTTTCCAATTTTTGACCACAGGGTTGTGTTGAACACACATGGGAGGCTACCAATTTGTGGTGGTCGGCCACTAATTGCACTTGGCCCTTTTGACCCCTGGCCGGCCGGCCATGGGGAGAGCCGGCCGGCCACCTGTGACCTAGATACTTGGCCGGCCTTGATCCTTGCAGTTGGTGCATCACAAATCTCTATTTCATTTCCCCCCAGATTTTGTATCCGGGGGGCTGCCATTTTGGGGGGAAACTTGAATTGTTTCCCCCCCATTTTTCCCCCTCTTTCTCCCCCTCTTTTGCCTATATAAACAGCCCCCAGCCCTTGTCTTGGGGGTTAGAAAAATTTGCTTTAAGCCTCTTATATTGGAGCCCCCCATCTCTTTACACTTCAACCCTCCAAACCTCCTAAACCTTACACCATTTCTGCACCATCACCTAGCATCACACCACCATTCCATTCCAGAAGCTTGGAGGATCTTTTCAGAGCTTAGGAGGCATCTTTTCTCAAGCCAAAAAGCTGTCAAAGATTAGGCTACAAGGGTAAGCACATTTCTCATCTTTTTGGCCTTATTTTGCTCAATATATTAGCTTCTCTTGCTTGCATTTTTGGGCTCCGACCCTAACTGTAAAACATCATATTTTGAGGCCCTTTTCATGTTTGCTTAAGGGTCCTTCCCTGTTTAAGGTCCCTAGCCACCACTTGCCTCTTTACCTCTCTTGTATGCCTATTTCTTGTGTAGTGTTTTTGACCTATGTATGAACTGTTTTGAGGCATGTTCTAAACTGTAAAGTAGCTTATTTTGAGCCCTTCTTCAACATTGTTGAAGGTCTCATCACTGTTTTAGGTTTCCATTTGTCACTTGCCTTTGTATCCATCTTATGGTCCTATTTTTGCATGATTTGTTAACCCCTTGTGCTTGCATTTTTGGACTTTGATCTGAACTGTAAATGGCCTCATTTTGACCCCCTCTTCATGTTTAATTAAGGGTCTTTTGCTTTTTAAAGCATCCTTTTTATACTTTGTGTTATAGCTCTCTTTTTGGCCTTATCTTGCATAGTATTTTGAGCATACTTGTACACTGTTTTGGGTTTGATCATCAACTGTAAAAAGTCATATTTTGGGCCCCTCTTCAACATTGTTGAAAGGCCCTCATCTGTTTGGGGTCAGCAGCCATCACTTCCTTCTTTGCCCCCCTTTTGGCCCATTTCTTGCATGAGAGTTTAGCTACACTTGTGTTTGTTTTTGTGGTTTGTAATAAACTGTAAAACATCATATTTTGGGCCCCTCTTCAACATTGTAGAAGGCCCTTCTCTGTTCAAGGTCAGCAGCTGTTACTTGCTTCATTATCTCGCTTTCGTGGCCATTTTTGCATGCTAACTTAGCCCCATTTGTGTTCACTGTTTGGCCTTGCTTAAAACTGTAAATATTTTTGTTTTGGGACTGTCTTAATTCTTTCTTCACAATTCATGTTCAAATAATGCATGCATTGCATAGCCATAGGTCACTTCATGCGCCTAATTTCATGTTTCGGGAGTCATTTCATGCATCGGATGTCATTTTGCCATCTTTTGAGGCTGTTTTGCATCACTTATTGCCTCTGAAATTTGCATGCTAATATGCCATATTCCATGTTTTGCCGTGTCTTGTTAGAGTGGCATTTCGTGCCTTAGGGTCGGTCCTCGGTTTGTGTGCGCGTGTACACGCATTTCGATTGTCTCATTTTCATCTAATGGCCTCTTATGTGAGTGTGGCTCAGGTCCACTTGCGTTGATGTAAGTCCATCATGCATTGTGTATGCCATTTCAATTCGTAGCATTGCGTATACTAGGTTGTATGTTAGCGCATTGTGTATGCCATGTTACCTCGTGCATCGTGTATGCCATTTCATAGCATGTTGCATGTTAGGTTGTACCTTAGTTGCGTTTCATGCATGTCATGCATATTGCATTGTGTTTGGGATAGGAGTTAGCCCGAGCACGGGAAACGAGGGACGTTTCGTACTCCGAGTGACGGAACGTGTCTCAATTTCCCAGTCGCCGACACTCCGGATTAACCATGATGGAGTTAGGTCTTGTTGTGTTTTCCTGTGCATTCATTTCATATTGAGTTGTGCAATTCGACTCCTCGGCCATCATGCATCGAGATGCGTGATTGGTGGCATGAGGATCGAGGTATGCATACATATGTGAAAATACATTGCCATGCCCCTTTCCTGCTCTCTGTTACAGCAAATCAAGAATCAGCAGCCTTCCGAAGCTTGGCGCGTTTTCCAAGAAACCATTGCAAAACAGAGGCTAATTGGGGCATCACAGTGGATTTCCGCGCAAAGGCAACCCGGATATGCATCATTCATCATCTGAAGAAGAGTCAACGCAGTCCTTGGCTTGCATGCCAGTTTATTGTTTTCTTAGTTAATTTGTTAATTAATTAGGAATTTGTACATATTTTGGACCGTATTATTTATTTGGACTGTACTATTTGGGACTGTATATTATTCTTTTGGACCCTCTGCGCGAGGGCATAACTGTAATAAGTGTGCGTGTGTGTGATGTATGTCTTCCAACCCCACGTCTTTCTCCCTTTTATTTACTAGCTTATGATGGTTAGATTAGGGCATGTTTCAATTAGCATACAGTATGATAGCATGTTTGCATTCATTCATCTGTTTTCGCATGCACCAGGCTCGGCACATCATACTAACTGCATTTGTATTTCAATTCCGAGTTGAATACTTGATAGCTGTTGCATCTCATATGCCATGTTTAGAATAGCCGAGCCTGCTATAGTTGCATTTTTGCATGTGTTGCATTAGGCATTTCTGTATAGTTAGGATCATGCATGGATTTCTAATTAGCTTCTGTTTTGGCTTGAAGTACTCGGTAAGTTTTATGCTTTAGCATCCTTGCATGTGTGTGAGTGACTGCCATGATAGCATGCTTACCATGAGGCTATTTGCTTACGTGATATAACTGCCTGAGTGCCTGTGGGTGAAGGTTGGGTTATTTAGATTGGAACAGATCATCGACTGTGAGTTTTAAGCCCACTAGATAGTGGCAAAACCATCTTTTCTAAGCCCACCTGAGGGTGGCAAAATCTGCATCTTAAGCCTACTTGCAGGTAGCGAACCATCTTTCAAAAAAACAAACATGAAATGTTTTGTTCCAATTCAGGCGACCCGGTCTATACTTGTATGCTGTGCGCATCACATAGTAAATCTAGGCTAATAACCGGAATAAGAACGCATAACGTTTTCAAAACTAGATATCATGGTTAGTAGAGGCCGATCTATGATCGGGCGAGCGGGGGTGCTCACGAAGTGACCTTCCCCAATCGTACCCAAGTTCCCGAGCCGAGGCAACTTTGGTGATGACGGACACGTGGCCTTAGGCAACGAGTCAGGTTTCCTAAATTTTCCAAAATAAAATATTTAGGTGGCGACTCTGTATCTGGCAAAGCAGTCCATGTTTGGCACTTCTTTCAAAAATCTATTTTCTCAAAACGATTTGCCGAATTTGGACTCTTTGGTTCAGATTAAGAACCGTGACAAAAATCGAGTCCGAGCTGTAGCGAGGTCCCCCCGCGGGCTTGTTACAATACTGAGGTGTGTTCATGTTTTGGGTCCATTATACATCATATTTCAGAGCTTGTATCAATGCCGTATTGCCATGTTTTATACTCCTTAAGTGTGGTTGAGAGTTGTCCATGAATGCCTTGTTTTCGGGCCATTGAATGAGCTCCATTTTCTTGCATATTGAGCCATCATTTTAGGCCATTTCCCCACTGTTTCAGACATGCCTAGGGTCTATTTGGGGTTGGTTTTGCCTTTGGTGCATCGCTTTGGGTACCTCTAGTGTAACGCACTTCACTAGCTTCGGTACCCGAGCCACCTAGCATGCATTGTGTGACATATTTGCATGTTTCGGGACCATCTTTTATGCAATTTCAGAGCTGTATCATGTCCCATTCTATGCCATGTTTCATCCTTTGCCATGCTTAGTTAGAGTTGCATGTTATGCCTTAGGATCGGTCCTTTGTATTCGTGCATGTTTTCATGTGTTTCGGTTGTCTCATTTCCATCATATGGCCACTGATGTGAGTGTGGCTGAGGCCCACTCATGTTGGTGTAAGTCCATCGTGCATTGTGTATGCCATTTTAGTCCATAGCATTGTGTATGCTAGGTTGCATGTTACAGTATTGTGTATGCCATGTTACATCACGTGCATTGTGTATGCCATTTCAGTCCATAGCATTGCGTATGCTAGGTTGCATGTTAGAGCATTGTGTATGCCATGTTACATCACGTGCATTGTGTATGCCATTTTAGTCCATAGCATTGCGTATGCTAGGTTGCATGTTAGTCGCATTGTGTATGCCATCTCATTGCATTGTGTTTGGAATAGGAGTTAGCCCAAACACGGGAAACGAGGGACATTTCGTACTCAAAGTGACGGAGCGTGCCTCAATTCCCGGCCGCCGACACTCCGGATTACCCATGATGGAGTCTAGGCCTTGTTGTGTTGTCATGTGCATTCATTTCACATCGAGTCGTGCAATTCGACTCCTCGACCATCATGCATCGAGATGCGTGATTGGTGGCATGAGGATCGAGGTGTGCATACATATGTGAAAATACTTTGCCATGCCCCTTTCTTGCTCTCTGTTGCAGCAAACCAGAAATCAGCAGCCTTTTAGAGCTTTGCACAGCATTCTGGGATTAATTGCAAACAGAGGCAAATCGGGGCATCGCAATGGATTTCCGCGCTAGGCAACTCAAGCATGCATCATTCATCATTCGGAACAGAGCTGAGACGGTCCATGGATTTGCATACTAGTTTATTTCATATCTTAGTTAATTTGTTAATTAATTAGGGTTTTGTACTTATTCGGACTGTAATTATTTATTTGGACTGTAATTATTTATTCGGACACTTCGAGTGAGGGCACAATTGTAATAAGCGTGCGTGTGCGTGATGTATGTCTTCTAACCCCACATCTTTCTCCCTTTTATTTACCAGCTTATGATGGTTAGTTTAGGGCATGTTTCAATTAACATACTTATGCTCGCATGTTTGCATCCATTCATCTGTCTTGCATGCACCGGGCTCGGCGCATCATACTAACTGCATTGTATTTCAATTCCGAGTTGAATACGTGTTAGCTGTAGCATCATCATATGCCATCTTAGAATAGCCGAGCCTATCTCAGTTGCATACTTGTATGTGTTGCATTAGGCATCTCAGCATAGTTAGGATTCATGCATGATTTCTAATTAGCTTCTTTCTTTGGCCTGGAGTACTCGGTAAGTGTTTATGCTTTAGCATCGTTGCATGTGTGTGAGTGACTGCCATGATAGCATGCTTACCATGAGGCTAAGTGCTTATGTGATATACCTGTCTGAATGCCTGTGGGTGAAGGTTGGGTTATTTGAATTGGAACAATTCACCGATTGAGAGTTTTAAGCCCACTTGAGAGTAGCAAATCATCGTGTTTTCTAAAGCCCACCTGAGGGTGGCAAATCCACATTTTAGCCTACTTGCGAGTAGCAAACTGTTTTCAAAACAAACATGAGATGTTTCGTTCCAATTCAGGCGATCCAGTCTATACTTGTATGCTGTGCGCATCATATAGTAATTCTAGGCTAATAACCGGAATAAGAACGCATAATGTTTTCAAAACTTGATATCATGGTAAGTAGAGGCCGATCTTTGATCGGGCGAGCGGGGGTGCTCACGAAGTGACCTTCCCCAATCGTACCCAAGTTCCCAAGCCGAGGCAACTTTGGTGATGACGGACACGTGGCCTTAGGCAATGAGTCAGGGTTTCCTAAATTCCCCAAAATAAAATATTTAGGTGGCGACTCTGTATCTGGCAAAGCAGTCCATGTTTGGCACTTCTTTCAAAAAAATCTGTTTTCAAAAACGATTTGTCGGATTTGGACTCTTTGATGATTCATCGGTCTTGCATTGCACTCTGCGAGATTAGATACAGGACCGTGACATTGAGTCCTGAACTGTAGTGAGCCCAAATGAACAAAATGGGATTCCCTCCCGAGACGTTTGGGGACGTCTACAAATAAGAAGAGGTGATTAAATATATTTTTGAAAAGTGATGGATTATCCATTTTATAAATTAGAAAGACATTGAAGGAAATACACCACTCTATCTGCTTATTACTGCTTTCGGGATCGATATGCTGATGTTCGGCATTGTGCTCTGGGCCCACTCTAGTGGAGATTGGAATGCTACAAACAATAACAACGTAACCCCACAAGGCATAATGTGGTCTCGTGTTGCAGAGGTAAGAATGCTAATTTGACCGCATATGACATGTTTTCTCATAGCATGCATCGTACATACCATAATGTTGAGAACCAAACCTTTATGTCATCCTTTGCGCACGTCACACACAATAATGTATTACAAATTTTGCAAAAAATAACTACTAAAAAAAAAGGAAATATAAGTGAAATTTTTTTTAGTATGCATATAGGTGTAGTGATGATGGGATTAATAGTATCAAGAGATTCAAGTAATAAAAAAAGTTCAAGTTTTCTTTTTTAAATAATAGATTGTGTAGTATAATAAAAATTCATTTGTTTGAAATTAATTGACTCATAATATTTACATTACTTTCTCTTCTTTCAAGAATAGTGGTACTTGAACTAAAAAATTTGATTTGTTGTTTAAAATTAATGATGTGATAGTCTATTACATATTTAAAACATCTCTCTCTCTCTCTCATTTTTTTTAATCAGTAATCATCTTTTTTACACATTATTAAATATAAAAAATGAATCTAAGTATATCATTTTCTTTCTCTCAACTACGCCTACCCTTATTTGGTGGAATTTATAGATAACATAACATTAGCACCTTCACCATATGTTTCAAGTATTTTTGTCAAGTGAGGCAGTTATGCTATAATACTAATCTAATTACTTTTCATTTAATTATAACATTTTAATATTGCAAAAGACTTTAGCTTATTCTGACCTTATAGCATAATATTTATAAGATTCAAGCCGACTTTGACATTTTCAGGACTTAAAAGTGAAATTTTGAATATGAACCTTTCATACATTAAAAAAAAAAAGTGTGACCAAAAGATTATGTATTTTTTATTTGACAGTGCTTACCAAAACATTACTTAGATGTATAACTATCGAAATTTACTTAAAGTTTATAATAAGAAAAACCAAAATAATCCAAGTTCAAACACCAAATAAAAAATGAACAAACAATACCAAAATATTAATTAAAATCACCATTCTCGTATTTTTAACTGCAAAATAGCTATTTGAAATTGAATAATACAACTTATTGACAAAATCCTTTTTAATTCATAAAAATATTGATTTATTTATTCTTTCTTGTGACTATTTTTCCCCCCCTTTTTTAGTGACTAGTTGAACAGAGGTAAGATTTAATCAACTTTAAATTTTAAAAGTTTTTTTCTCCATAAACAACTATAACTAATATAATTAATCGTATTTCAGACACAATTCATGCATTTTGAAATTGATTTTTAGTTTAAGGTCCTCAATATTAAAATTTTATAAAATAAATGACATACAATATTTCCATAGTAGTTGAAGTCTCTCAACATTTTCACAGAGAAATTTTGACACAAAGAAATTTCAGCTCTTCACAAAGAAATTTCAATTTTTACAGAGAAATTTTTCTGGTATGATTACAGAGAAATTTCATTGAATAATCTTAACTAATAAAAAAAAACATGTTAGACCTCTCCTACTACCCAAAGTTAGAGAGGGACATTGCACTAATTTTCCTTTTTGGGTACAACTATCTATTAATTTCAAATAATTTACCATATCAATTAATTTTATTAATATTATTATTATTTATTTTTAAAATTAATCATTTATTAGTTTTAAATAATTTACTATATCAATCAATTATTAATTTTGAATCTTCACTAAAATTTGTCGAGACATTTTCAATTCAGGTTATTTTATTTTATGTTTGAGTTAGTATAATATTAATAGGTAAAAAAAATTCATCACTTTATGATATTAGGTGAGTCACTTGGTTCATCTTGAATCCTCTTTTCCTGCCTCAAATTCATCAAATGTTGCCACGTGGCTCCATTTTAAACACCAAGGATCCTCTAGAGTTTTGTTTTTCTAAAGTTTCCTAAAATGATGTGTTGTATGGTTGAGATTTAATGTTAAAAAATTGATGTGACTTGTCATTAAATCTCAACCATACAACACACCACTTTAAAAAACTTTAGAAAAAAAAAACTCTAGAGGATCCTTGCTCCATTTTAAATAATGAAGCAAATAGAGTTTAAAAAAGCAAGATTCTTATCGCGCATCAAAACTGATCAATTAAGTAATAAAAAAACAGGATTGTTATGACGTGTCAAGTTTCATTATTGGAAGAAATATAGTTAGGATGGATCAAGACTTCATTTCAAAATTGAAGATAAAACACAGAGAAAATAGAAAGGAAAAGGAAGCAAAAGTTAAAGAGGAAAAAAAAGTACGAGTAGAAGAGAACAATAGAAGGGTTCAAACACATTTGATAGTGGCAACGCTCATAGCAACTGTCACTTTTGCAGCAGGTTTCACAATGCTAACCAAGGTCCAGAACAAGGTATGCCAGTTCTATTAAGAGCTGCAACTTTCCAAGCATTTGTCATTACCAACACTATTGCTATGATCTGCTCAATTTCTACTGGGTTTCTATACGCATCTGCCTCTTTTTACAATGAAGTGAAAAAGCAGGAGCTCCGCCATTTGATAGCATTCTGGCTTATTTTAGTTGCAATGGGAGCAATGGTGGTGGCGTTCATTACAGGCACCTTCACCGTGTTATCACATTCTTTAGGAATTGCAATTAATACAAGTATTGTTGGCTCCTTCTCTTTTTTCATTTTCATTCCCGAAGTCTTTAAGCTTTATAATTACAAGCATATCACAGATCCAGATTATGTAATTCGATCGGAAAAGATTAGGATTGTTGGAAATTTTGGTTTATAAGGCTTATTTTGGGCCAACTTTGAGCCCAAAATTAAGTGGGCCCCAAACTTCTTTTGGGGTGGGTTCGAAAGGTGACGTGTTCCTTGCCGCATGGCAAGTCACACAGTGAAGACGGTTCGTCAAAACCATTTATGAGTGAATGGGAAGTTAACGTCGTTTTCGGATTCGTGGAATTGGACATTTAAGTTTTAAATGTGGGTTTTCTTGTGAGGCTTGTCCCACATTGAAACTTGAAGAGAACTTATGTGTGTATATAAGTCCTAGGTGTACAACCTTGGTTTGGGCCTCAAGGAGCACCCCAAGTTTGTAGAATGTAGGAGTTATGAACAAATGAAACCTTAGCCCAAACCACCACGCACGCCGCCGCCGCCATCCGGCCGAGCCGTGCTGTGCCTGGGTTGGGTCGGTTCTTGTATTAATTTTTTGGACAAAATTCATTTGAATTTTTTCCAAAAATTATTGTGGGAAATTAATTCAAAATTTGAATTTAATTTTTTATGTCCATATTTTACCAACTTCAGTCCGAATCTTCAACAGGTTAACTGCACAAAACTGCTCATAACTACCCAGTAGTTACAGTTCCGAAACTGCACTGTTTGATAGGTTCACACAGTTCGGGCAGATCTTCATTTCCAGCAGTTATATGTTCAGTTGTTGTTTGCACCTGTTCATTTGAAACCTTACCTGTTCGGTTCAAAAACTGCACCTGTTCGTCAGTTTTGGTTGTCTGTAAATACCTGCACTATTCCAGCATTTTGCGACATCCGAAAATTGACTGAAAAATTTCATTTGCTATTCTATTTTTCTCCTTTGCATTATTTATTCTTCATTCTAGTTTTAGAGAAATTTAAAGAGAGTATATAACACAAGGTTCTAGTTCGCCAGACAAATTTGTCTGAAGTGCTACTATAAATTTGTGAAGATCATTGTATCTTGAGAGATAAACGCCACTTAACCGTAAACACCGTAGCGATGCGAATCTGTCTTAAGGATAAAGTGTCATACACTCGACTTGATCTTTTATTTTTCATTCGATTCGATAAAAATAAATTCTATAAGTTATTTATTTTATTTTGTTTGGTTTAGTTTCAATTTATTTTATTTAAACAGAAGATTGTTCTAACAATCTTAAGACAGATTCGAATTATTCTGTTTACAGAATTTTTGATTTATTTTCTTTCTTCTTTCTTCTTCTTACAGAAATTATTTTCAGTGATTTTACAAAATAATATTCTAGTTGGAAAACAAATAGTAGTAATATACTGTTTGACAGATAGTAGTAATATACTATCTATTTTATTTGACAACTAGTAGTAATATACTGGTATCATTAACAATTCAGAATATTTATTTGTGAAGTTTGTCAGAAATTAATTTTGGTTTTCTTAATATTTTCTGAGTGTTCATTAATTAAAAATAAATTAGTTTTTTAATTATTGAAGTGTTACAGAAATTTAATTTTCTGTGTGGAATTAATTTTGTTAAATAAAATTTTATTTTATTTCCAAATGAATTTAGTAATTTAACATGCCCTACTCTTAGTGATTTTAGATGGTATAAGGATGTGTTGACCTCTAGAGTCATGCTTAAGGATGATTGCACAAAGTCATTTTGGAAAGAAAAATTTATTAATGGATTACCTAATCTTTTTGCGCATAAGATTCGCAATGTCCTTAGTCAACCTACTAGTGCTATTGAATATGATAATTTAACTTATGATGATATAATCAGTACTATTCAAAAAGAAGGATTAAGAATGTGCATAGACTTAAAACTTAGTCAAAATGCTGCTAAAGATAAACACAAAGCTAAATATGAATTAGGTAATTTCTATGAATAATATGGTTTACCTCCTGTTGCACCTTCTCGTAGAAAATTTAGTAAAAAGAAATCTTCATATAAATATTCAACTAAATCTAAGACAAAATATACACCCAAAAAGAAATATTATAAGAAAACTAATCCAAAGAAAAAAGCTACTAAAGATATTACCTGTTACAATTGTGGTAAAAAGGGTCATTATTCTAATAAATGTAAAGTCAAAGAAAAACTCAATCAATTACAAATTACTAAAGAGAATCAACAACAAATATTTGATATATTTAAATTAGACAATTCTCCAAATAATTCTAGTCAATCATCTGATGATCCTACTCCAAATGATACCTCTACTTACCATACTCCTGGTGATGATACTGATAACAATGTTGAATTAGGATATAATGATATTTGTGGTAAAAATAAACAAATTAATGTTCTTACTAAATCACAACAGGAAGAGACGGCTTTAATTGAACTACTTGCTAAATTATAAAATCCTGAACTTAAACAACAATATACTGAAAAATTAAAATCTTTACTCCTAAATAAAGATCACAAACCTAAATAGGATAAACCTATAATTAGTCTTAATAAAACTTTAGAACGATTTAAAAAAGAAAAACATAAAGAAATTACTTTACAAGATTTACAAAATGAAATTAATTACATTAAATCTACTATCAAAGAATTAAAAGAAAAAGAAAAATCTTTCGAAGAAGAGATTTCCGTTTTAGAAATTAACCAAAGTCTTAATAATTTCAAAAATAGTCAAAAATCATCTTTTGCGTCTAGTTCTGGTTTTGAAACCGATCCTGATTAAGTCATTTTTGATAATCGATCTAATAATAGTCATAATGATAGTAATCGCCTCAATTTAATAACCTGCATTAATATCCAGAAATGGCATTCAAAAGTCAAATTAGTTATTAATGATTTTGAATTAGAAGTCATTGCATTAATTGACACTGGTGCTAATTTAAATTGTATTCAAGAAGGTTTAATACCTACTAAACATTACCATAAAACTACTGAACAATTAAGCTCTGCTAATGGAAGTCAAATGCATATCCAATATAAATTTCCCAAAGTTCATATCTATCAAAATAATATTTGTTTTAAAACATCATTTGTTTTAGTTCAAAACTTAACTGATAAAGTTATTTTAGGTACTCCTTTTATATTTTTGTTATATCCATTTACCACTACTAATCACGGAATAACCACACAAGCATTTGGTCAAAAGGTCACATTCAAATTTTTGTCTCCACCTGAAGTTAGAGAATTAAATCAATTAAAAGAATGTTCTATATCCCAATCTATTAATCGCTTAACCAAACATATCAAATTCCTTAAAGAAGAAGTAAAATATAAAAGAGTTGAGACCCAATTAACTAATCCTATTTTACAATAAAAAATTACACAATTCAAACAAAAACTAGAATCTACTGTTTGTTCCAGTTTACCTAGTGCTTTCTGGCACAGGAAAAAACATGTCGTCACATACCTTATATTAAAAAATTTACTGAACGACAAATCCCCACTAAATCTCGACCTATTCAAATGAATAATGAATTAGTTGAAATGTGTAAAAAGGAAATTACTGAATTATTAAAAAATAATATCATTCGTCATAGTAAATCCCATTGGTCTTGTCTTGCTTTTTATGTTAATAAAAATGCTAAATTAGAGCGTGGTGTCCCTCGATTAGTCATCAACTATAAACCATTAAATAAAGTTTTAAAATGGATTAGGTATCCAATCCCTAATAAAAAAGATTTAATCAAGACACTTAGTCAAGCTGTCATTTTTAGTAAATTTGATTTAAAAAGTGGATTTTGGCAAATCCAGATTCATCCTAAGGATCGATATAAAACTGCCTTTACTACACCCTTTGGTTATTACGAATGGAATGTTATGCCCTTTGGATTAAAAAATGCTCCTAGTGAATTCCAGAATATTATGAATGACATATTCAACCCCTTTAGTCATTTTTCCATCGTCTACATTGATGACATCCTTATCTTTTCAAAGTCACTAGAAGAACACTGGAAACATCTCCATGCTTTCTTCCAAGTTATAAAACACAATGGTTTAGTCATTTCTGTTCCTAAGATTAAACTATTCCAAACCAAAGTTAGATTTTTAAGATATGACATTTATCAGAGTACTATTCTTCCTATTAGTCAGTCAATCGAATTTGCCACCAAATTCCCTGATGAAATTCTTGATAAAACTCAGTTACAACGATTTTTAGGATCCTTAAATTACATTGCTGAATTCTACAAAGATCTTAGGAAAACTTGTCAACCACTTTTTGATCGGTTGAAAGCTAATCATCCTCCTTGGTCTTCTACTCATACTACTATTATTCAACAAGTCAAAAAATATGCAATACTTTGCTTGGTCTTGGCATTCATACTGAAAATTCATTCAAAATTATTTAAACTGATGCTTCAGATATTAGTTATGGTGGTATTTTCCTTCAGAAAGGTACTCCTCAGTCATTTGAACAAATTGTTCGTTTTCATTCTGGTGTTTGGAATAAAACACAGAAAAATTACAATACTATTAAAAAAGAAATTTTATCTCTTGTTTTATGTATTAGTAAATTCAAGATGATATTTTAAATCTAACCTTTTTACTCCGTGTTGATTGTAAAAGTGCTAAATATATTTTGAAAAAAGATATAGCGACCCTAATTTTCTTAAGTCATTATTTTATTATTATTATGGTTATTATTATCTTATTTTATTTTTGATTTTATTAATTGTATGATTATATGAGATTTAATGTGATATTTAATGAATTTAATATGGTAATTAATTAATTAAATGTGTTATTTAATTATATATAATTAATCTTTAAATATTTATGTTTGTTATATATTAAAAAAGAGAGGTGATATATATAGATATATATTTAATCTTATATTTATATTTATATATTGTAATTATGTTGTATTATATAATATAATATATTATTATAGTTTATTAAGCTATTATATATTGAGATTTAGGTTTATAATATAATATTATTAGGTTATACTAGCTCTTAGGTTATTATATATATAATAACATAGAAGTATTCAACTAGGTTTAGGAGATCAAAAGAAAAGAGAAGAAAGAAAACAAAAAAAGAGAGAGACCAAGCCGTGAGAGAGAGAGAGAGAAAAAAAAAATCAAAGAAGACAAAGAGAGGGACGGCGGCAAGGAAGAAAGAGGAGAGGGAAGAAAAGGAAAGATTATGATTTTGTTTTGGTGGCTCTATTAGTTTTTCAAATATTCTTTGATCTTCAATAAAATATTGTGAGTACAAAACTTATTTCTTTTGATTTATGTTTAATTCGTTGTTTTTATTTATTTATTTGATATTAATTTGATTTTATATTTACATAAAGATGATAGATTGATTTTAATTATTTTGATTAATGGTGCTTGAAAAGTTTAAGATTTTTAGATGATTAATTGATTTTAATTATTTTAATTAGTGGCGTATGTAAAGTTTTGGGTTTTTAGATGATTAATTGATTTTAACTATTTTAATTAAGTTGTGTATGTAAGGTTTAGCGTTTTTAGTTGATTGATTAATTTTAATTATTTTGATCAGTTGTGTATATAAGATTTAGGATTTTTATATAGATTTATTTTATGATTGTAATCACACTCATGGTTATATGAAATTGAAATAAACTTAGAATCCATGGATATTGGTTAGATAATGGATTGATTCGTTGTTTTTATTTATTTATTTTTATTTATTTGATGTTAGTTTGATTTTTTATTTACATGAAGATGTTAGATTGATTTTTAATTATTTGGTTAGTTGGGTATGCAACGGTTACGGTTTTTGTATATATTTATTTTGTGGATCTAATCACACTCATGAATCTATGAAATTAAAATTAATTAGGAACCCATAGATAAATTCCTTATACTCCACCATGACTCCATGGATTGTTGTTTTATTTGAGTGATGGTGAGAAAGATTGTATGAAAAAAAGTGAGGATTATGAGATTTATTTGAATGCCTTAGGCTTGGCATTGTTATGTTTATTCTCATGTGTGAGATGTTGTGTATATATATTGTTGCCTCGTTCTTATGAGTAGACGAGTGTTTTGATTTACGCGCGTACGTATATGCTAACCATCCGGGGAGTGTGGGTCAAACACGGGACGATATCCCCGTGCAAGTTTGGCTTCGGAGCGGTGTTAGGTATACGTGAACCACATGGGATATATGTGTAGGCCGGAAGTGGAGGCCGAAGTGGTGGAGTTAAGGTACAAAGAATTTAATTATGAGTTTATTAGTATAGTGTGAATTGTATTGATTTGTACATGTTGAAAAATAGTAAACGATCTCGATAAATTATGAAATTTGAGCAGAGGCATGTCTACGTGATTCTAGACAACTTTTGTGTTTTAACTTTTTATTAAAAAGATCGATTAAAACTTATAATCGGTTGATCTTGGTTATTATAGTTTTGATTTATTTTAGCAATGTAGATTTTAGAGGCTGTTTTAACCCACTAAACGAGCTCATTTTTATTGGTTTCGCGTAAACTGAAGTAAAACATTATTCTGCACACTTTTCATATTTTGAACGTTTCCGAAAAAAATCATCTTAGGATAGTTTCTGTTCGTTTTTAGTTTCAGATTTTTCGATTGAAATCCATCTAGGTTTTTATATCAAGTTTTTGTCTCAACCTGTTCAGTTTTTGTTAAATTCGTTCGCATTGTCTTTTAGGAAATTTGATTCTGTACAACTTTCGTTCTTTGAGTTTTGGTCAATTTGAATTATTTAAGTATGAAACGGTGCATTTTTATACTTCTTCAGCAAGTTACTTATTATTAATTTATACTAACTTTATTTTTTTTGCAGGTTGGTAGGTCTTACTAACTTTTCATGCAGGGCTGACCCATCATATTTTTATTTCTATTTTGTTTATTTTATAATCAATTTATATTTCGTTGTGTATGGACAAGAAACTAAATGCCACCGTATCTCGGGAAACTATCCATTCGTCTCGGTGCGGTTGGAACTACTTGTCTTGTCCCGTAATAAGAATTTAATATATTTTTGTTTGTGTCTGGTGGATACGTGGGTGTTAAATCTTGTACTCATACCAGTATACCTGTATACTGACTTGTTTTGTCTCTTGGCAACTCAAGTACGTTCTGTTTAAGTCCAGTCGAGCTTCCTTTGCAGGATTAGTTGAGGCTACGGTGGTGACGAGAAGTAACTATAGTTTTTGGGCATATCTCTTGGATTTCTTTTGTTTTCTTGAGTTTAGGGTTGTTAGTAGTTTATGTATTTATTATTTTTTTTAATGACTTTAGTATTGGAATAATTTAGCATGGTTTGTAACCGTACTTTATTTAAGTTATTTTGACTATTTATTATTTTAAAGTTGGAGGTATTGGTTAGTGATAAAATTATAGTTGATGGTTTGGTTGGCGTTTAGTTTTTTTGTTTCACCCTTAGGATTTGGATGATGGAATATTAATTGGGGTTTAGTCCTAATTTAATATTTAATTATCCGAATTTTGGGGCGTGACAAAAGATGTTCAAAATATTTCTAGTAAACAGATTTTTGCCCGCTGGCAATCTATTCTAAGTATTTTTGATTTTGATATTGAATATATTCCTGGTAGTCAAAATTCTCTACTTGATTTCCTTACCCGAGAATTTTTACAGGGGGGATAGGGATGGCCACTCCTTTTATTTCCTACCACAAATCCCAGGTCACTTTTTACAAAACCCTTATTCACCAAACTGCTTACAAAATTGCTTGCCTCAAATTAGCCAGAAAAACTACTCAACGTGCTCAATTCATTCAATTTCATCAAATCCGAAGTCGCCGCCATTTACTTGCTCATTATTACAACTGTTTGGATTATCATCAAAATTATTTGGATATCCTCAGTGGTTGCTAACCTTTATTCTTATTTTCAGATGTCTCGTCCTCGCCCTCCTTCCAAAGCCTTGATTTCATCTAGTCAACCTTTAGTTGTTCCTTCTATTGAAATGATCAACCGTTACCAAGTTCTTGGTAACATTCCTAAACCTAGTTACACTTCTGCTCTTGCTTCAGATCCCTTTGCTTCTTCTAGTCAAACTTTTACTCCATATCCCTCCAATCCAGTCAAAACTGCTAAATCCAATTATATCCAATTCCAATCAATCAACCTGTTCTTCAAAGAACCTGTTCATAAGAACATCCATGATGTTCTTGATTTAACCTAGAAATACTTTCCTCCAGGATGGCATTTTGTTCCGCTCCATCCTGATAAGACTATTTCTCTTCATAAGGATATCCTATTTCACCACCAGCCAATTCTTATTAAACCAATTCGTGATAAAGTCTGTCCTAGTAAAATTGTTTATCAATCACTCTACATTCACAATATAGTATCTCTCGATGAATGGGGAACCCCTTTTCTCCTTCGAGATTTACTTGGTCACTCCATCCAATATATTTATTATGACTATATGGATGCATGGTTTAAGGTTCTTTTGTATAAAAATGAGTCATATAATCACTCCTGGTTCTTCCAGTTTGATCACCAATTCAAGTCAACTATTCCTACCTGGTTCCTCAGATGGTGGTCTTTTCATGGTGCCATACCTGAGATCATTTCACCAGATCTTATGGAATAACTCAACTATTTCTCTACTGTTTACAAACGCAGCCAACATCAACAACAATTTCCATGGTTGCTCATTTTTATGTCCAAATACAAAGTTTCTTGGATATTTAAATGGCAATATGGCATTGATAATCACAACATAGTCAGCCGGCAACATTTTGTTAAATGGTGGGATAACTTCAAAGTTCCCCGCATCATTGAACAAGTTCAACTTGAGTTCCTCGTCAATGTTCATACTCCAACTCCTGCAACGTTCAAAGCTCAGCAGAACCCAACTGCTTTAGTCACTCTAGGAAGCCTGTAACGCCCTCAAAAAATAACATTAAACCCATCAATATTGACATGCATTGATAAAAAAGGTAAATATTCTTCTATTCATCAGAGTAGTTCATTACAATGAGTATTACATGTTAACAACAAAAGCAAATGCCCTACGGGCTTACAACTTTCCAAGTTAACACTTGGTTACAAAAAGAGAGTACTAACTCAAATACACATTTAGCCCTTGGCTTGAATTTACATGTAATACATCCAAAAGATAACAAAGAACAAAAAAAAGTCTGTCTGCCTCTAGCCTCCCAAGCTATGTCCTTGGAGGTGGCATGCTACCTGTACCTGAAAATGGTGTCCCATAAAGGGTGAGCCACAGCCCAGTAGAGATACACTAAACCAACTATGAACAATGACTAAAAGATTAGCAGTTGATAGATGGTCAACACACATACATCCACATATAACACATTCCGATTTCATGACATTAAGTCCATGTTACATTTCATTTCCCATTTTTTTTCAACTTTGAGTTTGAAAACAAGGCTCCACACCTAGCCAAATAACTTAATGAGATTAAGACTCATCTTTAAAACACTTTTGAAATTCATGATGGATACACATTTTAATGTTGTATCGATAACACATAAACCACTTCCACACTTTACGATAGATACACATTTCGATGTTGTATCAACATAACATAGAATCATTTCTATACTTCACAATTGATAACGATATACATTTTAGTGCTATATCAAATCAATTCGAACACTTCCATAATCAACACTTGATACACATTGTAGTGTTGTATCAATGTCACACAAAGTCCGGTTTAGAGGTCCATCCCCTATCTTCCCCTAAACCGTGGAGTACATCCCCTATCTCCTCCCACACAACACATGTATATAAACATAGATCATATACAGTCAATCAATACATAAAGTTAATGTATTATTCCAGTTGCTATATTCGATAGCCTACTCAATTGATTAGTTTCAGTTTGCCTAATCATTATGCATTGTCTACAACAATCAAGACTATCCTCCACCGATAGCCCAAAGCAGTTATTTCTATACCAAAAAATAAATGCACCAAATGGATACATAATCAACATTTCAACTAGGTGAGCGACGAATGAATCTAACTACACCCTTTAATCCCATACACATCCAATTCTAACATTCTCAATTCAATTTCTCTTTTCTTCAAATTAATTATACCAATTAATTTACCAATGTAATTAGGACATTTCCCATAATTAACATCACAACCCTAAGGTTCCATTTTCACTAATAATCCAATATTGATCTCATTTCTCTATGCCAAATATGCATATAGGTTTATATAAACAAAACCCCATCTTTTGTAAAATTACACAAAAGACCCAAACCTTCTCATAATTACACAACAACCCCCAACATATCAAATACCAAAATTTAAAGACAAAGCTCATAAAGAGGAGTAGGATATCCCTACCTTGAAGTTTGAGCTCAAACGGAGAAGAGACCAAAACCAAAATGCTCCAAACTCCAAACTTTTTAGATCAAAACGACGCCCTCGACGATCAACACAACTTTTACAAAGGCCGAAGGAAAGGAGAACACTCTAACTAGATCAAACCCTAGAGAGAAGGGAGTTTCTAGAGAGAGGAGCTCTCAAAAATGGCTTTTTGAAAAGTAAGAGAGAGAGAGAAGTGTAAAAAGTGATTCAAAAATGCCCAGATGCCCTCTGTTATACGACAGGTCCGCTCGAGCGGAAAACACAACGCTCGAGCGTCAAGAACAAAAAGCTGGGTCCGCTCGAGCGCAATAAGGCCCGCTCGAGCTCCAAGACACAAGAGTGAAACACATCCGCTCGAGCGCGAAAAACCAGTCCGCTCGAGCGTGGATTATCCCATCCTAGAACTTTCACCAAGAATGTACTACCCGCTTGAGCGCCAACAAGCCCGCTCGAGCGTGACCCGCTCAAGCGTAGGAATCCCGCTCGAGCGTAGAAATCACACCTGCAGAAGTTTTGCAAGGACACAAAATGATGGAAAGGTGTAAACCCCGCTCGAGCGGAACGACCAAAAACTGGGCAATAAGAAATTAGACCAAGGCTCAACCCACCTGCTCGAAACAAGCCCAACACATCCTAAAACTCAATCAAATGGACTTAAAGGATGACAACAAGATATACAACTACCAACTCCACGGAACCAAAGTCCGGATACAACAAATAAAGAAAGGGAACCCGGGATCGCTATAACCTTCCCCCCTTAAAGAATTTCATCCCCGAAATTAAACACAAGTTTTCAAAAACAAGTTTTCTCCATTCCCAACAATATTACAACATAATATTAAACAATCCGATCCATTACTGGTCAATCTCAACGCTTTTCAAGAGGTAAATCGCAACACTTAAACAACCTGCATTATCAACATGCACCTCTTTCTAATTTCAACAATTTCATATCATAACTAATGTTCATGATACATTTCCAATTCTACAATACTCAACATATGCAATGTTATATCAAACTTCCATTAAACCAAAACATAAACCATGTTTTACAACCTAAGATATATTCAATACTCTTACGGTTCAATAATACAACAAAATATACAATACATGCTCAAACATCCATAAATAGATCCGGATATTTCTCTCGGACCTCCAACTCACGTTCCCAAGTGGCTTCCTCCACTCCGTGATGTTTTCACAAAACCTTCACTAGGGGAATGGTCTTGCCTCGCAAGACTTGCTCCCGGCTATCCAAGACCTGAATCGGTCTCTCCTCATACGAGGCATCCTCATCAACCTCTAAGTCAGTCCAATCCAATACATGTGATGGATCTGGCTCATACTTCCGAAGCATACTCACATGAAACACATCATGAACTTCGGACAACTGCGGCGGCAAAGCTAAACGATAGGCAACCTCGCCAATCCTCTCAAAAATCTCAAAAGGACCAATAAACCGAGGGAATAACTTCCCACTCTTCCCGAACCTCATCAAACCTCGCCTAGGCGATATTTTCAGAAAGACATGATCACCCACCTCGAACACCAAAGGTCTCCTCCTACGGTCGGTATAAGATTTCTGACGACTCTGGGCTGTAACAAGCCTCCTACGGATAAGCTCAACTTTCTCCGTCGTTTCCTCACCAACTCCGGACCCAACAAAGGTGCATCACCCACCTCGGCCCAACAAACTGGAGACCTACACGGTCGGCCATACAAGGCCTCAAACGGTGCCATACCGATACTAGACTGGAAACTGTTGTTGTAGGCAAACTCCACCAAGGGCAAGTGCCTCTCCTACGTCCCACTAAAGTCAAGGACACAACCCCGAAGCATATCCTCAAGGATCTGAATAGTACGCTCGGACTGCCCGTCAGTCTGAGGATGATAAGCCGTACTAAAGGTCAACTTAGTACCCAAGGCACTCTGCAAACTCTGCCACAACCTGGCAGTAAAACGAGGATCTCTATCTGAGACGATCGTCACTGGAACCCCGTGCAATCTCACTATGTCCCGAATATACAAGTCGGCAAGATGATCTACCGAATCTGTCACGCGCATGGGGATGAAGTGTGCCGACTTAGTCAACCGGTCTACAACCACCCAAATAGCATCACTACCCCGCTGAGTCCTCGGAAGACCTACAACGAAGTCCATAGTGACATGCTCCCACTTCCACTCGGCAATAGGCAAGGGTTGTAACAAACCCGCTGGCCTCTGATGCTCGGCCTTCACTTGCTGACAAGTAAGGCATTTCGACACGAAAACTGCCACATCTCTCTTCATACCCCTCCACCAAAACTGGCGCCCCAAATCACGATACATCTTGGTGCCTCCCGGATGCACCGCAAGGCGTGAATGGTGAAACTCTCGGAGTACCTCCTCTCGGCAAGACTCCGGCACAAACAAACGGTCTCGGTACCTCACACTCTGTTCGGGATACTCAAACAAACCCTTCTCAACCTTCTCGCTGGAGATCTTCTCTCAGAGAGATTCTACCTCAAGGTCACCTCTCTGTGCCTCTAACACCCTAGTCACAAGTGTAGGCTGCGCAACAACAGAAAACAAGGCCGCAGCCTCAACGGATTCGCCCAGAAGCAAATCAAACTCGCCAAGCCCCCAACATCTCCCACTCCCGGATGGCTATACAAGCTACATCACTATGGATTTTCTGCTAAGGGCATCGGCCACAACATTGGCCTTTCCCGGTGATAGTGCAACTCAAAATAATCCTCAATGAACTCCATCCACCTTCTCTGCCTCAAATTCAAGTCTCTCTGTGTAAACAGATACTTCAAACTCTTATGATCCGAGAACACCTCGAACTCTCACCATAAAGGTAGTGCCTCCAGATTTTCAAGGCAAAGATCACTGCTGCTAGCTCTAGGTCATGTGTGGGGTAATTCTTCTCGTGAATTTTCAACTGGCGTGAGCCATAGGCAACCACTTTCCCCTCTTGCATCAACATACAACCCAAACCCTCTCGTGAGGCATCACAATAAACCGCATAACCCAACCCTCTCTCCGGAATAATCAAGACCGGAGCGGTGGTCAATCTAACTTTCAGCTCTTGAAACGACTTTTCACAAGTCTCACTCCATACGAATTTGACTCCTTTCCGAGTCAATCTAGTCAATGGCGAAGCTAGCCTGGAGAAATCCTTCACAAACCGGCGGTAATACCCAGCTAATCCCAGAAAACTGCGGATCTCAAACACACTCTTAGGCTGTGCCCAATCTTGCACTGCCTCTATCTTGGATGTATCAACAGACACCCCTTCCCCGGATACTACATGGCCTAAGAACTTGACTTCTCCTAGCCAGAACTCACACTTCCCAAACTTGGCATACAGCCTATGGGCTCTAAGCAACTCAAGCACCACTCTCAAGTGTTCCTCGTGCTCCTCCTCTGAAGGTGAATAGATGAGAATGTCGTCCACAAAAACGACCACAAAACGATCTAAGAACTCCCGGAAGATCCGGTTCATCAAATCCATAAAGACTGCCGGTGCATTGGTGAGCCCAAATGGCATCACCAGAAACTCATAATGGCCATACCGCGTACGGAATGCCGTCTTCGGAATATCCTCCTCCCTGACCCTCAACTGGTGGTAACCCGATCTCAAGTCTATCTTAGAGAAACAACGGGAACCCTTCAACTGGTCAAAGAGATCATCTATACGGGGCATAGGGTACTTATTCTTGACCGTAGCCCGATTCAACTTCCGGTAGTCGATACAAAGTCTCAAGGCACCATCTTTCTTTTTAACAAAGAGGGCCGGTGCTCCCCACGGCGAAACACTAGGGCGAACAAAGCCCTTATCCAGCAACTCCTGGAGCTGAATCTTCAACTCACTCAACTCGGCTGGGGCAAAACGGTAAGGTGCCATAGAAATCGGCGCCGTGCCGGGCACTAAATCAATGGAGAACTCAATCTCACGGTGAGGTGGCAAACCAACGAGATCCTCGGGAAAAACATCCGAATACTCACAAACCACTCTCGGTAATACAATCTGGGTCTCATCACACTCACTACTCAAAAGGCTAGCAAGAAGACCACTAAGCTCACTCCGCCCTCGCGGATCATACACCGGTGGCAACACACTACCAACCCGATCCCCCAAGAAATGAAAACACTCCCCGCTCAAGGTACATACTGTGACCCTCTGGCGGTAGCAATCGATAACAGCCCGGTATGACGATAGCCAGTCCATACCCAAAATAACATCAAAACCCTTCATGGGCATAACTACAAAAGGGAACGGAAGCCGATGATCGGCGACCTCTATATCACAACCTCTACATCCGTGCTTCAAAATCAATTCACCCCCAAGAGGTGATACAACACATATAGGAGATGCTAATTGTGCCAACTCCAATTCCAAAACAGATGCAAATGCAGCAGATACAAAAGAATGAGACGCACCCGTATCAATCAATACACTAGCAACCGAGTTGCAAAACAGAAAGGTACCTCTCACAACTGATGGAACCGGTACCAGGTCCTGCGCGGTAACAGCATACACGCGCCCAGTAGGCCCCTGATCCACCTGCTCACCCCTCGGAGCATACGACTGCTGCACAGACTGGGACGATGAAGCCCCCTGATTGGCCCTCGAGGCCTGCACTGACTGAGCTGGCTGAAGACTCTGCCTCTGCCCAGATGCACCAGATGTGCCACTCAACTGCGGGCAAAACCTCTTCAGGTGCCCCGCCTGACCACACTGATAACAAGACAGTGGCTGACCCCTGCCCTAACTCTGGCTCTGCAGTCTAGCTGAAGAAGAAACAGCTCTCTGACCTCCTCCCCTCTGCGGGCAAACCGAAGCCTTGTGGCCCAGCTGACCACACTTGTAACATGTGAAGTCTCCCTGATTGCCTCTCCCCGAGCCTGCACTCGGCACTGGAAAGGTCGATCTAGCAACACCGCCCTGAGACTGCTGAGGGTTAGCACCCCTCTGTCTCCTACCATCACCCTGACCATCCTGGCTCCTCTTGGAGCCCCTCTGTCCCTCCTCCTCCTGCATCATGATCTCCATATGGGCTGCCGCATCAACCAAGCGCCCATAGTCTCGGATCATAGAACCACCAACTCTCATCTTGAGGCCGCGCCTCAACCTCTTCTCAAACTCGATACAGCGGCGTTCCTCGGACGCCACAAGTTCAGGTGCGAACCTGGACAAGCTAGTAAAAGCAGCCTCATACTCGGCCACTGAAGAACTCAACTGCAAAAGCTGGCAAAACTGATCTCTCAGCTTCTCTCTGACTGCTGGAGATAAGAACTTCTCCTGGAAAGCACCCACAAAAGCCTCCCAAGTGCCATCCAAACGACCCTTCACGAATTTCCACCACTGACCCGCATCCCCCTTTCAGTTGGAAAGATGCCAAGGTCACTTTCAATGCTCCGTCCTCGATGCCAAGCATCTCGAACGTCTTACTCATCTGCTCCAACCACTCATCCGCCTTAAGTGGCTCCTTCGGATCCCCAACAAACTCATCCGGATTAGACCGGAAGAACTCCCTCTTCAAGAAGGAAGGCCCTGCCTCAACAACCTGGGCCTGAACTGGATTCTCAGCTCTGAGAATACCCATAGACTCCCTCAAAGCATCAGCTATCCCTCGGGCTAAAGCGCCCATAGCCTCCTGACCTGCTGGCTCGGCCACATTGGCCTGGCCAACCCCCTCCTGCTGTGCCGGAACATCACCTGGTAAAGGCATCTCCTGCCTCCTAGGCCTACCTCGCCTACCACCTCGTCCTCATCCTGACATCCTAATAGAGGTAACAGAGAACGTTAGCACATTCACAAATGTGCCGAAGCTATAACACTCGCGCCCTAATGCATGGACAACTGTAATTCACTCCACGTAAGCACATAAACGCATAAGCACTCACGAATTTCATTTCCGGATAATGATAGTCCCGAGGCGTTACTGGAGTTCCGATTAGAAACAGCATTGATCAAGTGCTTTTCCAACAAGAATCACAGAAACCCAAGGATCCAATCAACATCCTAGAAACTAAATCCCATACCCAAATAGTCACATAAACATGTTATCACACAAACACATTACATTACACTTAAGTCTCTAACAAGCGAGACAAACCCATTGTGATACTAATCACTTCCCACGTACCCAAAGTATTCGAACCCGGTACGCTCTGATACTAAGTTGTAACGCCCTCAAAAAATAACATTAAACCCATCAATATTGACATGCATTGATAAAAAAGGTAAATATTCTTCTATTCATCAGAGCAGTTCATTACAATGAGTATTACATGTTAACAACAAAAGCAAATGCCCTACGGGCTTACAGCTTTCCAAGTTAACACTTGGTTACAAAAAGAGAGTACTATCTCAAATACACATTAAGCCCTTGGCTTGAATTTACATGTAATACATCCAAAAGATAACAAAACAACAAAAAAGTCTGTCTGCCTCTTGCCTCCCAAGCTATGTCCTTGGAGGTGGCATGCTACCTGTACCTGAAATGATGTCCCATAAAGGGTGAGCCACAGCCCAGTAGAAATACACTAAACCAGCTATGAACAATGACTAAAAGATTAGCAGTTGATAGATGGTCAACACAGATACATCCACATATAATCACATTCCGGTTTCATGACATTAAGTCCATGTTACATTTCATTTCCCATTTTTTTTCAACTTTGAGTTTGAAAACAAGGCTCAACACCTAGCCAAATAACTTAATGAGATTAAGACTCATCTTTAAAACACTTTGAAATTCATGATGGATACACATTTTAATGCTGTATCGATAACACATAAACCACTTCCACACTTTACGAAAGATACACATTTCGTGCTGTATCAACATAACATAGAATCACTTCTATACTTCACAATTGATAACGATATACATTTTAGTGCTATATCAAATCAATTCGAACACTTCCATAATCAACACTTGATACACATTGTAGTGCTGTATCAATGTCACACAAAATCCGGTTTAGAGGTCCATCCCCTATCTTCCCCTAAACCGTGGAGTACATCCCCTATCTCCTCCCACACAACACATGTATATAAACATAGATCATATACAATCAATCAATACATAAAGTTAATGTATTATTCCAGTCGCTATATTCGATAGCATACTCAATGATTAGTTTTAGTTTGCCTAATCATCATGCATTGTCTACAACAATCAAGACTATCCTCCACCGATAGCCCAAAGCAGTTATTTCTAAACAAAAATAAATGCACCAAATGGATATATAATCAACATTTCAACTAGGTGAGCGATGAATGAATCAACTACACCCTTTAATCCCATACACATCCAATTCCAACATTCTCAATTCAATTCCTCTTTTCTTCAAATTAATTATACCAATTAATTTAACAATGTAATTAGGACATTTCCCATAATTAACATCACAACCCTAAGGTTCCATTTTCACTAATAATCCAATATTGATCTCATTTCTCTATGCCAAACATGCATATAGGTTTATATAAACAAAACCCCATCTTTTGTAAAATTACACAAAAGACCCAAACTTCTCAAAATTACACAACAACCCCAACATATCAAATACCAAAATTTAAAGACAAAGCTCATAAAGAGGAGTAGGATATCCCTACCTCGAAGTTTGAGCTCAAACGGAGAAGAGACCAAAACCAAAATGCTCCAAGCTCCAAACTTTTTGGATCAAAACGACGCCCTCGACGATCAACACAACTTTTACAAAGGCCGAAGGAAAGGGGAACACTCTAACTAGATCAAACCCTAGAGAGAAGGGAGTTTCTAGAGAGAGGAGCTCTCAAAAATGGCTTTTTGAAAAGTAAGAGAGAGAGAGAAGTGTAAAAAGTGATTCAAAAATGCCCAGATGCCCTCTGTTATACGACAGGTCCGCTCGAGCTGAAAACACAACGCTCGAGCGTCAAGAACAAAAAGCTAGGTCCGCTCGAGCGCAATAAGGCCCGCTCGAGCTCCAAGACACAAGAGTGAAACACATCCGCTCGAGCGCGAAAAACCAGTCCGCTCGAGCGTGGATTATCCCATCCCAGAACTTTCACCAAGAATGTACTACCCGCTCGAGCGCCAACAAGCCCGCTCGAGCGTAGGAATCCCGCTCGAGCGTAGAAATCACACCTGCAGAAGTTTTGCAGGGACACAAAATGCTGGAAGAGTGTAAACCCCGCTCGAGCGCAGGAAGACCCGCTCGAGCGGAACGACCAAAAACTGGGCAACAGAAATTAGACCAAGGCTCAACCCACCTGCTCGAAACAATGCCCAACACATCCTAAAACTCAATCAAATGGACTTAAAGGATGACAACAAGATATACAACTACCAACTCCACGGAACCAAAGTCCGGATACAACAAATAAAGAAAGGGAACCCGGGATCGCTATAAAGCCAACTTCCTCCAGTCAATCTTGGAAGCCCTAATGATCCACCATCTAGTTCTTCCAAGCCCAAGTCATCCAAATCCAAGTCAAAGCTTGTTTCATCCAAGTCAACCCAGTCACATCCCAAGCCCAAGGTTAAACCTGGATCATCCAGTGATCAATTGCTCCAAATGGCCCCTCTCTTGATGGATCAAGCCCATGCCCAATTGAAGGATGAATCCTCTGATGATAAACCTCCTAAACCGGCTAAAAAGTCCAGCTCATCCAATTCAACTGAACAGTTAACCGGCTATGATCCCAATGGGTCCCAGTTCCAAGATGCTCAGGACCCATATGCTTAATACAGTCAGCAAGCCAACATTGGATTCTATATATATCTAAAATAGCTTCACTCACTACTTTCTTTTGAGAAAAGCTGCTATTTTGTATATATATTGATTCCCCCCAGTCACATGCCACCGAAAGTTATGAATAGTAAAAAGTCAACTTTTGCTGTTCACTATTCATCAATCAAGACAGCTCAACCACAGTCAAAAGCAACAATCAGCTTTGGTTAATCTGCCGAAAACAGCAGACAGCACCCATGTGCCTCATCATGCTCCTTTCCAGTCACCAGCGTCACAATCATATTCTTGCTTATAAATTAGTCATTCTAGTCAATTGAAATGCAGAGTTAGAGTGAGACCTCTGAGTGAGAACCAACACCTTTCTCTGATATTAAATCTGGTAAATTTTATTTTTGATGTTATGTATTTTGAAGCCACTCCTTGCAGTTACTTCCAGTAAACAATTGTAAGTTGAAGTTTGAATCTATTTAAATTAATAATTTTGTAGTAATTTTGTTTTGTTCGCTTTAATAATTTGTTGTTTTCTTTAATTTCTTCGTATTTCCCTGCTTACAGAATCTAATTCTGTGAATTTGGATTAATTTTCTGTGTAGTATAAATTCTAATTATAATTTTGTTTTATAATTTAGAATTCATGGCTACTGAAACTAATGCCCAAACAAGTACTAGTGTGGTGGTTGCAATTATGCCAACCCCTTCTCCTGTTATGACGGTACCGGTAAATCACGGTGAGAAGCCAGAGAAGTTCTTTGGAATTGATTTTAAAAGATGGCAATAGAAAATGTTGTTCTATCTTACAACTCCGAACTTGGCTCGTTTTCTCCGTGAGGATGCTCCTATTTTGAAAGAGGATGAAACCGACCGGCAAGTGGTTGATGCGGTTGATGCTTGGAAACATGCTGATTTCCTTTGCCGGAACTACATCTTGAACGGACTTGACAACACATTATACAACGTCTACAGTCCTATCAAGACAACAAAGGAACTTTGGGAGTCTTTGGAGAAAAAGTACAAAACGGAAGATGCCGGCTCAAAGAAATTTGTGGTTGGCAAATTTTTGGACTTTGTAATGGTTGATTCTAAGACTGTGATCAGCCAAGTTCAAGATCTCCAACTCATTCTGCATGACATTCACGCAGAGGGCATGTCTCTTAGTGAATCCTTCCAAGTTGCAGCCTTAATTGAGAAATTACCACAAGGTTGGAAGGAATTCAAGAACTACCTCAAACACAAGCGTAAATAAATGTCTTTGGAAGAATTAATTGTGCATTTGAGGATTGAGGAAGACAACCGCAATTCTGAAAAGCGGGCTGGTAAGCATCCTATGGAGTCCAAGGCAAATGTGGTGGAACATGCTTCAAAAACCAAGAAACGAAAGTCTTTTGGAGAAAGTTCATCACAAGGCTCTAAAGGGGGGGGGGGGGAAATAAAAAGTACAAGTTTAATGAAAATGTTACATCTATAACAAAGAGGGACATCGGGCCAAAGATTGTCATAGCAAAGGCAAAAGCAAAAGAAGAACAAGCAAGAAGCCTGCTCAAGCCCATATAACCGAAGTGGACAATATTTCCAATGGTGTAGATGTCATCAATCTTTCTACAGTTGTTTCCGAGGAAAATCTTGTTGGAAATCCTAAAGAATAGTGGGTGGACACTGGTGCTACTCGCCATATCTGTGCCGACAAAAAGATGTTCAGATCTTATTCTACAGTGGACAATGGTGAACAACTTTTTATAGGCAACTCCTCAACTTCCAAAGTTGATGGACAAGGGAACATTGTTCTCAAGATGACATCTGGAAATGAACTCACTCTCAACAATGTACTGCATGTACCGGACATTCACAAGAATCTTGTTTCCGGATCTTTGTTGAGTAAGAATAGGTTTAGGCTAGTGTTTAAGAGTGATAAATTTGTCCTTACTAAGAATGGGATGTATGTAAGAAAATGTTACATGTCTGATGGCCTTTTCAAGATGAATGTAATGACCGTTGTACCCTCAGTTATTAATAAAAATACAACTTCTTCTTACTTGCTTGAGTCTTCAAATTTATGGCATGGTAGACTTGGACATGTTAATTATGGATCTTTGCGTAGATTAATTAAGATGGAATGTTTACCTAAATTTGACATTGATTCAAATCATAAATGTGAAATTTACGTTAAGGCAAAATTATCCAAAACTCATTTTCATTCAATTGAAAGAAGTACGGAACCACTTGAATTAATTCATAGTGACATTTATGATTTTAAATCAATTCAAACAAGAGGTGGGAAAAAGTATTTTATCACTTTTATAGATGATTATAGTAGATATAGTTATGTTTATTTAATTTGAACCAATGATGAAGCTTTGGAAACTTTCATTCAATATAAGAATGAAGTTGAAAATCAACTTGGCAAGAAAACCAAAAAACTAAGAAGTGATAGAGGTGGTGAATATGAATCACCTTTTGGTGAGTTTGTTAAAGAACATGGAATAATTCATCAAACTACCGCTCCTTACTCACCTCAGCAAAATGGAATTGCTAAAAGGAAATATAGGACTTTAAAAGAAATGATAAATGTCATGTTAATAAGTTCTGGATTACCTCAGAACTTGTGGGGGGAAACAATACTTTCTGCAAATTATATTTTAAATAAAGTACCCCGAAAGAAAGTGGATCAAACACCTTATGAATTGTGGCATGAGAGAGTACCATCCTACAAATACTTAAAAGTGTGGGGGTGTTTGGCTAAAGTGGCTATTTCTAGTCCTAAAAAGACTAAGATAGGTCCTAAAACCATTGATTGCATTTTCATTGGTTATGCCAAGAATAGTAGTGCATATCGATTTTTGATTCATAAATCAGAATATTCCGAAATGCATGTAAATATTATTATTGAATCTCGGAATGCATCTTTCTTTGAACATGTATTTCCAAATAAGACTGGACAAGAGACTAGTAACAATAAAAGATCTCTTGATGCTAGTACTAGTAATGATCAAGAACATGATCAAGAGCAAGAGTTAGACAAAAATGAGGAAGAGGAACCTAGGCGTAGTAAACGTGCTAGAACCTCAAAATCTTTTGGTCCAAATTTTCTAACATATTTGTTAGAAAATGAGCCTTTAACTTTTAAAGAGGCTATGTCCAGTCCTGAAGCTCCTTTATGGAAAGAAGCTGTCAATAGTGAAGTTGAATCCATCTTGCAAAATCACACTTGGGAATTGGTGGATTTGCCACCAGGTTGTAAACCTCTTGGGTACAAGTGGATTTTCAAAAGAAAAATGAAAGCAGATGGATCAATTGACAAATACAAGGCAAGACTTGTGGTCAAAGGGTATAGACAAAAAAAAGTCTTATTACTTTGACACATACTCACCAGTTACTAGAATAACATCCATTAGAATGCTAATTGCTATTGCGTCTTTGTACAATATAGAAATTCATCAAATGGATGTGAAAACCGCTTTCTTAAATGGTGAGTTAGATGAAGAAATTTACATAGAACAACCAGAAGGTTTTTCTGCTCCAGGAAAGAAGAGAAAGTGTGTAAATTGGTTAAATCATTATATGGTTTAAAACAAGCGCCAAAACAATGTCATGAGAAATTTGACAAGGCAATGATGTCAAATGGATTTAAAATTAATGAGTGTGACAAATGTGTTTATATTAAAAACACAGACAAAGGTTATGTCATTGTATGTCTTTATGTAGATGATATGCTCATCATAGTTAGTAATAATGACATGATTAAAACTACCGAGAAAATGTTGAATAAACATTTTGACATGAAGGACATGGGCATTGCTGATGTAATTCTTGGAATGAAAATTACCAAAACATCAGACGGATATGCTTTGTCACAATCTCATTACATTGAGAAAATACTTGACAAATTCAGTAAAGATGATGATCATCTTGCTAGAACACCTGTAGATGTTAATTTGTTTCTATCTAAGAATGTACAGGAAAGTATTTCTCAATTAGAGTATGCCCAAATTATTGGAAGCTTAATGTACTTGATGAACTGCACTCACCCGGATATTGCTTATGCAGTAAGTAAATTAAGTAGATATACGAGTAATCCATGAGTAGAACACTGGAAAGCAATTACAAGTGTTCTAAGATATCTCCGATTTACTTGTAACATTGGGCTTAATTATACTAGATATACTCTCCAGCAGTACTTGAAGGATACTGTGATGCAATTGGATACGGATACAAGAGACTCAAAGTCCACCAGTGGGTATGTCTTTACTCTTGTGGGGGGCGCTGTATCTTGGAAATCTTCCAAACAACTTGCATGCTAGGTCTACTATGGAATCAGAATTCATAGCTTTAGACAAAGCAGGGAAAGAAGCAGAATGACTTCGTCACTTCTTTGAAGATATTCCAATATGGCCAAAACCAGTGCCTGCTATATGCATACATTGTGATAGTCAATCAGTAATAGGTAGAGCACAGAGTCATATGTATAACGGTAAGTCACGACACATTCATCGTCGACATAACACCGTAAGACAATTACTCTCCAATGGAATTATTTCCATTAAATATGTGAAGTCTAAAGACAACATAGTGGATCCACTAACCAAAGGGTTAGCAAGAGAGTTAGTTGAGAATTGATCGAGGAGAATGGTACTTAAGCCTATTAAATAAGAGTTACCACAACGGCAACCCAACCTAGTTGACTAGAGATCCTAAGATCTAGGTTCAAAGGGACAACCGAGTTGTGTATGACTCAGAAGGATCACTGGGGAGTCTAACTCCTACCCATTTCTATGATGAAATAGTGATGTCTGCAGCGTTTTAGGTTAAGTAAAATTTTAATAATTCTTATATCTAGGTAAACCTAGTGGAGTATGGCAGGATACTCTTCATAAGAATCACCTATGTGAGTGTGAACTGGGCCGGTTCTATGAGATATGTGAAGGGCTACAAATCTCTAGAGCACTCATGAAAGACTAGGTTGTTCAGGGCCAAAATAAACACAATAGTGAGAACTAAACTGTGCCTGGGGATATACTGTGTGAGTTCTATTGTCTTGGTTTACACAAACGACTGAACAGTTCAAGAAATCATGTTCACTAGTTAGCTAGTAAATCTGATAGTGTCTCACAAGGGAAGGTTCAAATCCAAAAGCTACCTATCATTTGCAGAATATTTCCAATTTCTGTACTCTCTGTAATTAGATCATGTTGTTACATTTTCTCTTCGTTAAATTCCATTCATGTGGGGGATTGTTGGAAATTTTGGTTTATAAGACTTATTTTGGGCCAACTTTGAGCCCAAAATTAAGTGGGCCCCAAATGTCTTTTGGGGTGGGCCCGAAAAGGTGACGTGTTCCTTGCTGCATGGCAAGTCACACAGTGAAGACGGTTCGTCAAAACCATTTATGAGTGAATGGGAAGTTGACGTCGTTTTCGGGTTCGTGAAATTGGACATTTAAGTTTTAAATGTGGGTTTCCTTGTGACGCTTGTCCCACATTGAAACTTGAAGAGACCACATACACCCGCCGCCGCTGCAGTCCGTCTGGCCAAGCCGTGCCGTGCTAGGCGCGGGTGTGGGGTGTGGGTTGTGGGTCGGGTCGGTTCTTGTATTAATTTTTTGGACAAAATTCATTTGAATTTTTTCCAAAAATTATTGCGAGAAATTAATTCAAAATTACAATTTAATTTTTTATGTCCATATTTTACCAACTTCAGTCCGAATTTTCAACAGGTTAACTGCATAAAACTGCTTATAACTACCTAGTAGTTACAGTTCCGAAACTGCACTGTTGGACAGGTTCACATAGTTCGAACAGATCTTCATTTCTAGCAGTTATATGTTCAGTTGTTGTTTGCACCTATTCATTTGAAACCTTACCTGTTCGGTTCAAAAACTGCACCTGTTCGGCAGTTTTGGTTGTCTATAAATACCTGCACTGTTCCAACATTTTGCAACATCCGAAAATTGACTGAAAAATTTCATTTGCTATCCTATTTTTCTCCTTTGCATTATTTATTCTTTATTCTAGTTTTAGAGAAATTTAAAGAGAGTACAGAACACAAGGTTCTAGCTCGCCGAACAAACTTGTTTGGAGTGCTACTACAAATTTGTGAAGATCAATGTATCCTGGGAGATAGACGCCACTTAACCGCAAGCACCGTAGCGGGGCGAATCTGTATTAAGCACAGAGTGTCACACACTCGACTTGATCTTTTATTTTTCATTCGATTCAATAAAAATAAATTCTGTAATTAATTTATTTTATTTTGTTTGGTTTAGTTTCAATTTATTTTATTTATACAGAAGATTGTTCCAACAAGGATTAGTACGCAAAATATACTTGAGAATTTAGGCCAATAAAACGAAAGAAAATGTACTTTTTGTTGTTTAGTGTTGTTGTGGCAATGCATTTTCTTTAATTTATACAACAATGTGTTTATATGAACCACAATCTCGTCATAGTTTAAAATAAAAGGCAAATTAGCATCTATAACCTTGGTGAAATACCACTTTCATCCATTTCTTATTTGATAATTTGCAATACTCCCCTCTTGTTGGATTTGAAAGTAGAGTAACGTTATAATAAGCATTTTTTAATAATACACCGAATAATTAAAAAAAATTGGTATAAAAAATAATTGTCTTAATATTATATACTCGTAAAAATATCTTACATCGATCTACAAAAAAAAAAAAAAAAATTAAAAAAAATACCAAGTTCTGCAAGACAATAAGACTCCAAGTTTATGTCGGAAGAATGTTTTAGATGACTTAGTTATATGAAACTGTTGGGGGAAAATTTCCATATGTCCATAATGATAACAATTACAATGACTAGTGTATTTATCACCATTGTAATTTTTGTATTATTAGTGAATTGTTTCTCACTCACTCGTGGTCGTAGACATTTTGCCGAAGCACAAAAATTCTTGTGTTGTTTTTCTATAACCATTCTATTTTGTTTTTTTTGCTTCCATTGCTTGGATGAGATTTATTCCCAATAACATATACATGTCTAGTGTCTATCAGATAAGCTTTACATTGCCAAATGCAAGGAAGCAATTATCGTGTTATTTTTCTATGACCATTCTATTTTGTTTTTACTTCCATTGCTTGGATGAGGTTTATGTTATGCTTGTTATTCTCACAGTGAATATGTGTACATGTAAATAAATATATAATAAAATAAATAAATAACAAAATAAAAAATAATTAATTCAGAAAATAATTATATAAATTAAATTCCAAATTAATTGCTTACTGAAATTATAAGTCGAGGCTTGTGTTGGACACAATCTCCTTAAAGTAGATTTTGCCCTCGTTCCAATGCTTTAAGATTTACCGGCGTCTGCTTCCAAAGATGCAACGACTAACACTCTTGATTTGCAGCACTACAAAATCGAGTCTGGCGAACCAAAACTATGCTGTGTCTCTTTTTTTTTTTTCCTAATTGTAGAATAGATGCAAAAAATAGGAAGATGGAAAGGAAAAAAAAAAAAAAGATGAGAATCTGAGGGAAAAATTGGATTAAAAGAATTGTTGGAATAACAGGCTATTTATAAGAAAATTGGTGGCTTTTCAGAACAGGTTTCAACAAATAGAAACCTGTTCAGATAGATTCAATAGATAGAAAAACTGTTCTATTGGATTCAACAGGTAGAAAACCTATCTGGATAGAAACAGATCTATTTGGTTTGAATTTCAACAGGTATAAACTTGTTCGGGATCTATTTGGGTGAAGGGCTAAAATTGGACCAAGTTATTTTGAATTTTGAAACCAAAATTAAAAATAAATAAATAAAATGCAAATGTTTTTTACCCAAAAAGATAAGTATTAGATCGGGCAAGCCTAACCTAACCTCGCACCACGCACCTGCACCCGCGACCAAGCCCAGGCCCAGCCCAGCCCAGACCGCCCGCCTGACTGGACGGACGGCGACTCGCGCATGTGTTTTTGGTTTTAGGTCCAATGGGTCTAGCCCACTTTATCCATAATCTCACCCTTCTAACAAACTTGGGTACCCCTTGGGGCCCATCCCATGTATCCCAACCTAGAGTTTATATACACATATAAATCTTTAAGCCTTTAAAATGTGGGACAAACACATTTTACAAATGTGTAGGAAACCCACTTAAAGCCATATCCACGAATCTGAAAATACGCGTTGAATTCTCATTAATCTAGAAATGGTTTTGAGTAACCAAATACACGATTTTCTTCACTACGCGACATTAAATACGAACCCAATTAGAAACGTTAAAAATAATACTTGGGTCCTACCTTAATTAATGCTCAAAGTTAGCAAAAAATAAGGTTTTTCCAAAGACATTTTCTAACAATCCCCCACATAAATGGAATTCACGATAACGAACATGCAACAAGATGCAGACACAGAAAGAGTACGTTTAGAAGATACACCACATCGACATAGGTATCTTTTGGCTTTGAACCTCCTCTAGTGAAAGCCTATCAGACTTACTGGTTAACCAGTGGACGCGATGCCTCGAACTATTCAGCTATTTGTGTAAGCCAAGACAATAGACTACACATAGTGTATCTGTAGACACAGTTTGGTTCTTATGGTTGTGTTCAATTTAGCCATGAACAACACCTGGTAATTCGTGAGTGCTCTAGAGAATTTAGTCTTCTCAATTCTCACAAAACCGGCCCAGTTCACACTCATATAGGTGACTTCTTATTAAGAGTATCCTACCACACCCCACTTGGATGTTCAAGCTATAAGAATCATTAAAAGCAAAGCTTATCCTACTAACGTTGCAGGTATCACTCTTTTTATCATAGAAATGGGTAGGAGAGAACCTCCTTAGTGATACATGAAGTCATCCATAATTCGGTTGTCCCTTTGAACCTAGATCTTAGGATCCCTAGTCAACTAGGTTGGGTTTCCATTATGGTTACTTTTAAGTGATAGGCTTTAATCCCATTCCCCTCGATAAATGGTACACTTGCTCTCTGGCTAGCCCTTTAATCAATGGATCTGCAATATTCTCTTTTGACTTTACATATTCTATAGAAGTTATTCCATGTGAGAGCAAATGCCTAATGGTATTATGTCTTCAACGAATGTGTCGAGACTTACTGTTATACATATGATTTTGTGCCCGTCCTATTGCTGCTTCACTATCATAGTGAATGCATATAGCTGGCACAGGTTTAAGCCATATTGGAATGTCTTCTAAAAATTACGAAGCCATTCGGTTTCTTCTCCTATTTTATATAATGCGATAAACTCAAATTTCATTGTCGACCTTGCTATGCATGTCTGCTTGGAAGATTTCCAAGAGACTGCAGCACTTCTCAAAGTAAAGACGTGTCCACTAGTGGATTTTGAGTCTTTAATATCCGATATCCAATTTGTATTGCTATACCCCTCGAATATTGCTGGATATTTGGTATAATGTAAGCCATAATTCTGGGTATGTCTTAGATACCTAAGTACTCTAATTATCGTTTTCCAATTATCAGACCCTGGATTACTTGTGTACCTACTCAATTTGCTTACAACATAGGCTATATCTGGCCTAGTGCAATTCATGAAGTACATCAAGTGTCCGATTATCTGAGAATACTCTAATTGTGATATACCTATATCTATATTTTTTGACAAATGAAAACTAATGTCAACAGGTGTTTTAGCAGGATGGTCGTCATGCTTTCTAAATTTCTCTAGAATCTTCTCAACATAGTGAGACTGAGATAAATCATATTCTTCAGATGTTCTAATAATTTTTATTCCTAGAATTACATCTGTTATTCCCAGATCTTTCATGTCAAATTTTTTGTTCAACATTTTCTTTGTGGATTTAATCATATCATTATTGCTTCCAATAATGAGTATGTTATCCACATAAAAACAAACTATGACATAGCCTTTGTTTGTGTGTTTAACATAGACGCATTTGTCACATTCGTTTATCTTAAAACCATCTGAAAGCATAACGTGATCAAATTTTTCATGCTATTGTTTCGGAGCTTGTTTTAATTCATAAAAGGATTTAACAAGTTTACAAAACTTTTTCTCTTGGGCGGGAACTTTAAACCCTTCCGGTTGTTCCATATAGATTTCCTCATCTAACTTGCAATTCAAAAAGGCTATTTTAACATCCATTTGATGTATCTCCAGATTATACAAAGCTGCAATCGCAATTAGCATGCGAATAGATGTTACTCATGTCACTGGTGAATAGGTGTCAAAATAATCAAGGCCTTCCTTCTGCCTGTATCCCTTAACAACAAGGCTAGCCTTGTATTTATCTATTGAACCATCTACTTTCATTTTTCTCTTGAATATCCACCAGTTCCCAAGTATGATTTTGCAAAATTGATTCAATTTCACTATTCATAGCCTCTTTCCACAATGGAACTTCAGGACTTGACATTACTTCCTTGAAGTTTTGAGGCTCATTTTCTAACAATTATGTCAGAAAATCTAGACCAAATGATCTAGAGATCCTAGTCCTCTTGTTACGTCTAGGTTCATCTGCTTTATTATCATTTTGGTCTTCACTGCCACTCATAGCAGTATCAAAAGTTCTTTTATTTGAACTTGTCTTTTCAGTTTCCTTGCAAGGAAAAATATGTTCGAAAAATGACTCATTCCTTGACTCAATAATAGTGTTTAGATGCATATTAGGATTTTCAGATCTATGAACTAAAAATCTATATGAACTATTATTATTTGCATAACCAATAAATACACAATCAATGATTTTTGGTCCTATCTTAGTTGTTTTAGGACAGGGGACTGCCACTTTGGCCAAACTCCCCCACACTTCGAGGTAATTGTAGGTAGGTCATCGACCTTTCCATACTTCATAAGGTATTTGATTGATTTTTTTGTGGGTACCCTATTAAGGATAAAGTTAGCAGACAAAATCGCCTCCCCCCACAAGTTTTGAGGTAACCTTGAACTAATCAACATGGCATTCATCGTCTCTTTAAGAGTTTGATTCTTTCTCTCAACAACTCTATTTGACTGAGGAGAATAGAGTGCAGTGGTTTGGTGAATAATACCATTGTAGACCACCCGAACTCGCTCCGCGCGCCCCCCTTTCGGAAAGGGCGCGGATTGGGTTCATAGCTACTACAGTTCGGACTCCTGTCACGGTTCTGAATCTAATCTCACAAAGTGCAATGTGAGATTGATAAATCACCAAAGAGTCCAAATCCGGCAAATCATTTTGGAAAATCGATTTTAATCAAAAAGTGCCAAACATGGACTGCTTTGCCAGATTTCAGAGTCGCTACCTAAATATTTTGTTTTGGGAAATTTAGAAAACCCTGACTTGTGCCAAAGGCCACGTGTCCGTCATCACCAAAGTTGCCTCGGCTCAGGAACTTGGATACGAGAGGGGAAGGTCCTGAAATGAGCACCCCCGCTCGCCTGATCAAAGATCGGCCTCTACTAACATGATATGTTATTTTTGAAAACACATGTGTTCTTATTCCGGTTATTAGCTAACATTACTATGTGATGCGCACAGCACACAAGTATAGACTCAATCGCAAGAATTGGAACAAAACATCTCATGTTTGCTTTTCGAAAATGGTTTGAAAGATGCTACCCTCAAGTAGGCTAAGATGCGGATTTGCCACCCTCAAATGGGCTTAGAAAACATGATTTGCCACTCTCAAGTGGGCTTAAAATGCACATTTTGATGAATTGTTCCAATTCAAGCAATGAAGCCTTCATCCACAGGCATTCATGCAGTTAAACACTTTAAGCAGTTAGCCTCATGGCAAGCATGCTATCATGGCTGTCACTTACACACATGCAAGGATGCTAAAGCAAAAACACTCACAATGTACTCCGAGCCAAAACAGAAGCTATGTTAGAAATCAATGCATGATCCTAGCTATGTTTGAAAATGCCCAATGCAACACATGCAAAATGTAACTAAGTAGGCTCGGCTATCTAAGATGGCATATGAATGCAACAATTGATACATGTATTCAAATAGGTATTGAAATACAATGCAGTTTGAATGATGCGCCGAGCCTGGTGCATGCAAGACAAATGAATGATGCATGTATGCAAAGCATAAGGTATGCTAATTGAAAAATGCCCTAAACTAACCATCAAAAGCTGATAAGTAAAAAGGAGAAAGAAATGGGGGTTGGAAGACATGCACACACACACACGCATCCTTATTACAGCATTTGCCCTCTCGACAGAGGGTTCGAATACGAGCTAAGCTAATCTAAGCCAAGCTAAGCAATTAATCTAATTAAGCTAATTAGACTAATTATTACACAACCAAATTGAATAACTAGCTACAACTAATTATTACATCACTTTAACTAATTAACAAATTAATTAAGTTACAAAAAACAAATGCTAACTAACAAGTAAACATTTAAACTAAGTTGCTCCAGCTCTGTTTGAAGAAGAAAATGATGCATGCTCGCACTCGGTTTCTCGCCTCAAAACACCTTCCGGTTTGCTCTTTCAGAGGCTCTGTTTGCAGGGTGTCCTCAAGAACTTGCTGCTGAAAGTTACCAAATCAAGGCTAAGGAATGCACCAGTGGCCTGCAGCCATGAGGAGCTACTGCCGGCCAAGAGTAGGCACTGCCGGCCATGAAAGGGAGGGTGCCGGCCACCAATGTGGCCCTGCTGACCACTGGTGTGCTGTGACACCATACTGCAACAAAGCATATGATAGAGGAAAGGGAGGGTCTCCCAAGGGTATGTACGTACTATCCCCCTCCATATCATCTCAAAACATCAAGGGGGAGGCATAATTGGATCCAAAACCATCAATCAAGCATCGCAATGCATGATGGCCAAAGATCCAACTTGTACAAATTTCAATAAATGCAATGCAAACAAGACACTAAGACCACAGCCTTATCATGAGTGATCAAAGGCAATGGAGACAAAGGGGATTGGCTCACTTTTATCACTTTGAGTATGAAGTGGACTAATCCGCTGTATGCTCATCGTAATGCCCGGTTGAACACAACGCAATGCACACAAACAACATGTTATGCAAACAATCATGCTAATCTTGACATGTTAAGATGGCATGCATGAGACTCTATCATGCAAGCAATGCATGCATGGCATTGTTTAAAGGCCAAGGCATCAAAACTAGTGAAGTGCAATAGACAAGAGGCATGCAATACAATGCTCAATGGACTAAACTAGCCCCAAACAGATCTCATGCATGCCAAAACAAAGGCCTAAACATGTTGGAATTGAAACTCAAAGGACTAGACAAACATGCATACATGTTAGGCCACAAACAAGGCACAATGCTCAACTCTCAAACACAATTAAAAAGTGATAAACATGAGAGTGTAACAAGGTGTGGAGAAGTGGTTTGGAAATACTCTTCAGATCCTGGGAGACGCTAGTGATCCTCAGCTAGTCACCTGAAAAGATACAAACACTCCGGTCGGGGTGCCGGAATTAGCACTCCGACGGACAAGTCAGTTCAGACACTCATGATAGCTTGTTTACTAAGTTAAGTGAAGTGATTCTTACATACCTTTCTCAATCCATTGTTCCTATATTTATACCTGTTCCTTTTGATCCTCGGGGCCAGGGCCTACTTTTTAATCATTGTCCTTTCTCTTATTCAGCTCTAAGGATCTACACTTATTCGGCACATATATTATATTCGGCTTCCCATTCTCGTAGGATACAACCGATTAATATCAGTCTTCTAAGGTATGTACCTTCTGATTTTGCCATTATTCGGCTCCCACAATTGCCCCCCGAACTCCCCATTGACGGTAGTTAATCGGCGTGTTTGGTCATGAATTGGAATAGTCAAAATAGGTCAGGCGGCTTCGCGTACCCCAATACAGATGTCAGAATGCGCACACCTTTTCGGTCATCATTACACTTTCCCGCCTCATTCGTGTGTTTCGCATTTATTGCGATTTGAAATTTCAGTCCTTTCGAGTACACATTTCGTCGAGTATTCGAGACTCTTGGACCGCCAGCGGGTATCCCTTCTCTGACTCACATTTTCTGCAACTCTTCTCCGTCTACCCTCGTCCCCCTTGCTCCTCGTAAGTCTTGTTCTCTTTTCTTTGCAATCCTACTTTCTGTTTGTTATTTTAATTTCGGCGAATCCTTGATTCCCCGCGAAAATGGCAAAACACTTGAAAGACCTCTTTTCTGAGGGTCGTGTTTCCGGATTCCGGCGACACTTTTCCATCCCTGACGATGTTCATCTATCTCTAGTGACAGACAATACTCTGGATTTGAAGAGAGAGGATCGAAATTCAATCGTCTTTCCTCTCCTATCCATTGCAGAGGGCGGGGTCCGTTTTCCCCTACATCCATTCCTTAGGGCCGTCCTCCGCCATTGGGGTCTGATTCCTTCTCAGCCCAACGTGAACTTTTTTCGAATCGTAATGGGGATCGTAGAGTTGAACCGGTGCCTCAGGATCGATCTTGGCATTCTGGCCATTCGGCACTGCTATGCTTTAGCCAAATCTTCCGGTCGGCTTGGGCGGTACTTTCTTAGGGCCAAGGATACTGACCATCATTTGGTAACCATGCTTGCCAGTTCTGGTAAGCGTGTGGATAACGTAATGGTCAATGTCCGAGGGAACTGGGAATTTGGCGAAGGCGAGAGTCGCCTAGACCCTATTTCCAGACGAAGGGGTGAACCAGGTTGCCGTGTGTCTCCTTGCATTTATTGAACTTTTCTTTCACTCGGTCTTCTCTCCATGTCTCTAACCCTTTGTCTTTGCAGGCAGTAAATTGAAGAAGATTCTGGTTTCTACTGACGACGCAGTTCTTACGCAGATTGCGACTGCACTCGGATACTTCGGCCGTCCAAATGTACAGAAGCAAGGGAGAGCGGCCCACATACTTCTTCAATACGAGCCTACTTATACTACTTTTTCGGCCGCTGACAACATTTCGATTCCATCCGGCGATCGACACCTTGCGGCTCTTATCTTCCCTAGCTTCAGGAGCCTTAGGCAAGTTGGTCTCGAAGCTTCTGATTCAGGGCAAGACGTGGAGCTGGTGGTAGAGGTAGTCACCGAACCAGCCAGAGAGTTCGCTGAGGAGGCCGAAGAGATTGACGAGGCCCTAAACTCGGCGTTTGAGGCAGCCAGACTTAGTCAGCCTACCTCGTCGTCCACTTCAGGCCGGGCGGAGTTTTTTTCCAGAGATATTTTTGGAAGTTTAGGAGACCTACCCGGCGATTTTTTTGAAGGTATGGCTCGAAAGAAAAATGCCGAGTGAATGGCAGCCCGGAAAAAGGCCGAGGCCGCCTGTTCTGGACCTGCCTTGATTGAGTCTTTCGAACACGTTATTGAAGAGCCGGCTCAGATTGTTGCAGCCGAAACGGCGAAAGAGGTTGAACAACAGGTCATTGAAGAACGGTTGATTCCGGAAGAGCGGGGCAAGAAGCGTAGCACCGAGGGATGGGCCGGTTCGGAAGGTAGTCCTGCTGACAAAAGGCCTCGCTTAAAAGAGTCGGACGTGGTTGTTCCTTTCATTGTTTAGCCAAAGATCAGAGACACGCCGATTTCCTCTGACGCATCCATCATTACCGACCCAGCGGTAGCCTTGAGCCTGGCGGCTTCAGTCTCCCTACCAGCTGATAAGGCATTCTTTCATGCCGTGCCGGATTTGGTGGCCGTAGCCCTATCTGCGCAGTCGGCCCTTTTGGTAGGTGAACTTGACTTGTTTTGATTTTGGTTGTCTATGGCATCTAACGATCCCAACTCGTTTTGCAGACGGTCGGCAAGGTCGCCGACTTGGGCTGTCGCCTACACGATGCCCTTGAGAGGATTGACCGTTTGCAGTTAGAAGTGCGCGATCAAAAGAGCAGGGCTGAGTTTGAGATGATGAGAGCTGCAATGGAGACTGCGTGAGCCGAAGCTGAAGTAGAAAGGGCTCGGATTGCCTATCATCTCCGTTCTGATGCCGAAGATAGGGCGAACGTGAGCAAAGAATCGCTTAGGCTAGCCGAGGAGGCGCTTAACAAGGTGGAGACTGAGTTAGCAGAGTTGAAGGCGGCCAAGGCAAAGGTAGAATCTGAGGCTTCTGCCGCATTTGAAGCAGGAAAACGCGCCGCCTTCGAGGAATACGTAGATGAAGTCCCCAAGTTTGAGAATCGGGGATTCAAACATGGGTGGCTTAAGGCCCTTGATGCTGTTGAGGTTACATTGGCCTTGCCAATTTCTTATGAGCCGGTGGACATTGAGCCACTTGAGTCTGACCCCGAGGATTGATCTGGGAGTCATTCAAATTTTATGAAATGCTTTCCCTTTTGATGCATGTCTTTGTTTTAAGGACTTTTGTTGGTTCTGAGTACTTTTCATGTATAAATTGGTTACTGTCTGCGCTCAATTTATTAATGAAAATTACCTTGTCGTTTTACTACTACTTATGCGCAGTTTATGATGTTATGTTGGTGAAGAATTTTTGTCTTTCACTACTTTAGATAAAATGATTACTCTGTTGAACTTTCTACGATTGAATATCTTGGCAATATTGACTTATCATTCGTATGCCGAATAGTTCGTGGGTATTACGCTGGTGAACCGATTCATGGGCCGGCTGGGGCACTTAATCCGAATAGATTGATTAATCTGCCCTTGCCCCAGGCGGTGCATGATCATTCGAGTGCCGAATGAGACGAACTCAAGAGCTTTGAAGTCGATTCATGGGCCGGCTGGAGCACTTGAGCTGAATAGATTGATTAATCTGCCCTTGCCCCAGGCGGTGCATGATCATTCGGGCGCCGGATGAGACGAACTCAGGAGCTTTGAAATCGATTCATGAGCCGGCTGGAGCACTTGAGCCGAATAGATTGATTAATCTGCCCTAGCCCCAAGCAGTGCATGATCATTCGGGTGCCGGATGAGACGAACTCAAGAGCTTTGAAGTCGATTCATGGGCCGGCTGGAGCACTTGAGCCGAATAGATTGATTAATCTATCTGCCCTTGCCCCAGGCGGTGCATGATCATTCGGGCGCCGAATGAGACGAACTCAAGAGCTTTGAAATCGATTCATGGGTCGGCTGGAGCACTTGAGCCGAATAGATTGATTAATCTGCCCTTGTCCCAGGCGGTGCATGATCATTCGGGTGCCGAATAGTTCGTGGGTATTACCCTGGTGAACCGATTCATGGGCCGGCTGGGGCACTTAATCCGAATAGATTGATTAATCTGCCCTTGCCCCAGGCGGTGCATGATCATTCGGGCGCCAGATGAGACGAACTCAAGAGCTTTGAAATCAATTGATGGGCCGGCTGGAGCACTTGAGCCGAATAGATTGATTAATCTGCCCTTGCCCCAGGCGATGCATGATCATTCGGGCCCCGGATGAGACGAACTCAGGAGCTTTGAAATTGATTCATGGGCCGGCTGGAGCACTTGAGCCAAATAGATTGATTAATCTGCCCTTGCCCCAGGCGGTGCATGATCATTCGGGCGCCGGATGAGACGAACTTAGGAGCTTTGAAGTTGATTCATGGGCTAGCTGGAGCACTTGAGCCGAATATATTGATAAATCTATCTGCCCTTGCCACAGGCGGGTCGATCCAGTCGGCGCCGGGCGATTGAGGTTTTCACAATTAATGAGGTTGCCTCGAGGGTGCTGCCTCTGTAAAGGATAAATGATTAAAGGTACAACTTTTATGAGCACAGTAAACAACTGACTCCAGCTTTTGAAGGTATCGTGTGAATGTCGAACAGACTCTTCTTTAACAACAGAGGGGAAGCGAGGAGGCTAGTTGAGCTGGGTGGAGACATGAATCGAGGTGGTAACCCTTCGCGCACAGGGAGTAGGGGTTCCAGGGATTGAGAGAGGCGTCAGTCTCCTCAACGTCGAAGCAGGTCGCCTAGGCGGGACAAGCAGTCGCAGGGTAGATCTCCTCAACCTCGAGTCGAGAGGGGATCTGACGCGAATCTGTGCCCATTAAGCTTTGCGGTATTTGTGGGGGAATAGACCCATGACAGAGGCAGACTCGATCATTCGAGACCCAAATGTAGCGGTCGAGTTTGCTCTACAAATTTTTCCTCCTGAGGTTCAGCAATCGATGGTAGGTCGACAGGACTACGAAGTTTTTCATGAAGGCATTCACGGGGCGGTGAAGGGGCTTTACACTGCCTATGAAATCGACATGCGGCTGCGCGCTGCCCGCCGAGAAATGGAGAAGAAGGAGGAATGTATTCGAAGTTTGAAGGCTCGCACGGAGGCGGCTGAGCACGAGTTAAGGAAGACCAAGGCGGCTCAGGCACAACCTGCCGGGCAGGGAAACCCAATTGTAGAAGAAAGGGTTATCGGTCGGCTCATCAGTACCGCGCTCGCCGATCGTGAGACGGCGAGTATGTTCACAATGGAGACCGCGAAGGGGAGGGCCTATGAAAAAGGTTTTCATGAAGGCCGAAAAGTTGGAATTGAAAAGACCAAGGAGAAACTTGCCGAAGAAGTTTGCCGATGTGAAAATCGTGGATTTAGGCACAGTTGGATAAAGGCATCTCAAGCCACGGAAGCTCTTCGAGCGTCGCGCATTGATTCGGCATCGCCACTCTACCACAGTAAACATTTTTCGTTTTCTGCTTTTGAAGTCGAAAAGAGTGAGGATGAGAGTGACGCCGTATAAGTATACCTATTGTAAGGTTGAAACGTAGATCACGTTCAAAACTATGTAATTTATTGTTTGTTTGATTGAATAAAAACGTTCTATTATAAATATTTCGTTGCAGTTCGTATTCGGCATGTACGTGTTTCGTTTTATTATATACATGTTTGAATGAATGTATAAACGTTCATCGGTCCAAGTATCTGTTAAGTGTCCAGTGATACACCGGTTTATAGGCAGGGTCGACCCATACGTGATAGCCGTTTATTCCTGAATGAGGCCATTGTAATTTGAGAAAGCCGAAAACCAATGAGTAGAGTGGCTGCGGCAAATTTGGCTCGGCTCGGGGCCCGGATTTTTGGCCAGTGCATGTGCTTCAAAAAGTCGTTTGGATAACTAGGCCGCGGCGAATGTCAACCGACGTTTGTCTCATGGAATTTAGCGTTAATGAAATCGCCTTGGGATTGGGGCCTCGAGATCGCTGCTAGTATTGAAAATAAAAGGAGTGGGCGCTTCGCGCAGATAAACAATCACTTATTATGTGAGGTGAGATAAGTGGGGATGTTAGTTAGAGAGGTTCGGATCAGCCGAGCTTGGTGTTGCAATGGAGCGCGGCAGAGGACCCATTCGTATAGGAGGTAGGGCGTCCAAAAGTTGGCATGAGTCTTCAAGTCGTCGAAGCAGATCACCCCGAAAGGAAAGGCAACGACCGTTAGGTTTATCCTTCCTTGTCCTGGATCTTTGCCTTGACATTGTCAATGGTATTAGGGGAAGTTTGGCAATGCGCAAGTCATGGGCTTGGGCACAGTTCGTCGAAGCAGATCACCCCGAAAGGAAAGGCAACGACCGTTGGGTTTATCCTTCCTTGTCCTGGATCTTTGCCTTGACATTGTCAATGGTATCAAGGGAAGTTTGGCAATGCACAAGTCATGGGCTTGGGCATAGTTGGCTCAAGGCATTGCAAACCGTGGAGGACTTCTGGGTGACGGGTGTTGATTCGGCGCTGCCGCTTTACCAATGCGTCTTTTCCCCTATTTAGCTTTTGAGGTTGAAAATGGGTATTGTAATGCTCAAATGCGGATTGCGTTTATGTAACAACTGTTTGATCAAATAAAAAGTTTTATTTCAAACATTTGCGTCTTATTCTGAATTTTTTATATGCTTAGTTAAGCACCTTATTTCAGATGTTGGCGTGTTTTGTTTTGTTTTGTTTTGTTCGTGCCGAAGGGTACTCCGAATCCGGAGACTTAATCGGCCCTAAGGTGTCATGCACTAAAGGGGGCTCCGAATCTGGAGACTTAACCGGCCCTAAGGTGTCATGCACCAAAGGGGGCTCCAAATCCGGAGACTTAATCGGCCCTAAGGTGTCATGCACCAAAGGGAGCTCTGAATCCGGAGACTTAATCGGCCTAAGGTGTCATGCACCAAAAGGTGCTCCGAATCCGAAGACTTATTGTGGCCAATCGTGATATCCACGAAGGGCGCTCCGAATCCGAAGTCTTAATCGGCCCTAAGGTGTCATGCACCAAAGGGGGCTCCGAATCCGGAGACTTAATGTGGCCAATCGTGATATCCACGAAGGGCGCTCCGAATCCGGAAACTTAATCGGCCCTAAGGTGTCATGCACCAAAGGGGGCTCCAAATCCGGAGACTTAATCGGCCTAAGGTGTCATGCACCAAAGGGCGCTCCGAATCTAGAGACTTATTGTGGCCAATCGTGATATCCACGAAGGGCGCTCCGAATCCGGAGCCTTAATCGGCCTTAAGGTGTCATGCACCAAGGGGGGCTCCGAATCCGGAGACTTAATGTGGCCAATCGTGATGTCCACGAAAGACGCTCTGAATCCGGAGTCTTAATCGGCCCTAAGGTGTCATGCACCAAAGGGGGCTCCGAATCCGGAGACTTAATCGGCCCTAAGGTGTCATGCACTAAAGGGGGCTCCGAATCCGGAGACTTATTGTGGCCAATCGTGATATCCATGAAGGGTGCTCCGAATCCGAAGTCTTAATCGGCCCTAAGGTGTCATGCACCAAAGGGGGCTCCGAATCCGGAGACTTAATGTGGTCAATCGTGATATCCACGAAGGGCGCTCCGAATCCGGAGTCTTAATCGGCCCTAAGGTGTCATGCACCAAAGGGGGCTCCGAATTCGAAGACTTAATCGGCCCTAAGGTGTCATGCACCAAAGGGGGCTCCGAATCCGGAGACTTAATCGGCCCTAAGGTGTCATGCACCAAAGGGGGGGCTTTGAATCGTCGACATGACGAGCGCTACAATGGGGTTTGAGAAATGAATTGAGCGACGGAGAAAAATGGTTTGCATTGCAGAAGTGATATATATACAAGTATCAAAGCCCACAGGTCGGGTCAGTGATAGGGTTTTCATAAAATCTCTGCTTGTGCCCATTACGGGGAGCCATGGATTTCTTCAATGCCATGGGCTGTCGAGAAGCGCACAAGCTGATGATAAGTGCTTGGAACGGCCTTCATAATATGTAACCAGGTTCGCCCCATGATGACATTATACGGCGAAGGGAGCTTTACGACCAGGAATTCTACTTCGACCGTTCTGAAGCCCACTCGAACAGGTAGTATGATCTTCCCTAATGGGTACTCAGGATTCGTATTAAAGCTGAACAATGGGTGAGGCGCCGGAGACAGATCTGATTCGTCGAAGCCGAGTTTGATGAAAGTTTTGTAATATATAACCTCTGAAGTACTCCCTGGGTCTATGAGAATGCGTTCAATGGTGAACCGATTTACGCGTAATTTGATGACCAACGGATCGATGTGGGAGGCTATTGTGCCGCTAAGATCGGAGTTATTGAAAGTAATTGTCGGAGCTTCTCTGGGCCATTCGGTCGGAATACGTTGCTTTTGGGGGATTGAATGCGATTGAATTGTGTGCACGGTTGGGGATGCAGGCAGGCTGTAGATTATATGGATCACGCCAAGTGGAGGTGAGTCCTGCCTCAAGGCCAGTGCCTTGATTGGCTTTCCCTTCCTCACGTACTGTTGCAGTCGGCCGTCTTGCACCAGTTCTTCCAGGTGATCCTTTAATGCGTAACAACTCTTGGTTTTGTGGCTGTGATCTTTGTGATACTCGCACCGCCTATCCCTTCTTTGCGTGTCGGGTGGCCCCACCATCTTTGACGGCCATTTGAAGAATGGAAGGTGTTGGACTTTGGTCATTATTGCAGTGATTGGTTCTGACAACTCTGTGTACTTCTTCTCGGCACGCCTCGAGCGCCTGCTGTCGACTTGCAGTTGTTCATTCGTCCGGTGGAAGCATTGATCGCTTGATCGGCGAGAGTCCCGCCTTTTGTCTCGTTTAGAGCGTTGTCGTGGCTCAGGGCTCGGAGGTGGCACGGAACTTATTGGTTGAGCAATTTCAGGGGGGGCCGTTTTGTTGGGCATTTGTCCGATTTTTATGCTCAAGGCATCATCTTCCACTTTGCAATACTTTTCAACTTTCTTCATCAACGCCCAGACTGTTTTGGGGGGTCTTCTGGTCAGGGAACTGCGAAGAGCACTGTCAGGATGTAGTCCCATTTTGAAGGCGGTGATGGCCATGGAGTCGTTGCAAGCATCGTCGACGAGGTTGAAGCACTCCCAATAACGCGCCGAATACGCTCTGAGCGTTTCTCCTGACTGGATCTGCATAGCCCAGAGAGAGTCGGCCTATTTCGGCTGTACCTCGTTGGTGATGAACCTGGCCTTGAAGGATTTCTGAAATTGATGGAAGCTTTTGATCGAAGCCGGCTCCAGCTTGTAATACCACCTGATAGCTAATGGCCCTAGGCTGCTGGGGGATATTCGGCACATGAGGGCTTCATTGTCTGCATGCAATGTCATAGCCTGCTTGTAGTGACGGATATGATCAGTGGGGTCTTATTTTCCGTCGTAAAGAGTGAATGACGGAGCTTTGAACTTCTTGGGCAAGGCCGCCCTTGCAATCCGTCGGACAAAAGGATCGTACTGGTCTTCTTCGTCTGAGCTGCTTCTTCTGCGCTTGTTCCTTGTATGTAGACTCTTTTCGGAGGAGCTGGAAGTTTCGGATCATCCCTTCTTGTTGAGCTCCGTGGGTAATGAGTTAGAGTCGCTATCGGTATCCTTTGGTCGGGCTCGAGGTCGTTGTCCACCTACCCTCGGAGGTCGTTCGGGATCTTGGCGCACGGCTTCTCTGGATTTTGCTACTTCCAGGGCCAAATCTTGACGGAGACGTTCATTTTCAGCGATCATGTTCTCCAGCCTTTATTCATTCTGCTTTGCTTGTTCCATGATCGCTTGCATTGTTTCTTGCGCTGAAGTCGTTGGTGAGTCGAAGTTCAAGGCGCGTCTTGCAGCGATGGTTTCCTTTCCGAGCATATTTGCTGGAGTGAGGTTATCTCTCTGTGCGGTCTCGTTAGTGGCTATCGGAGGATCTTCAGTCACACCTGCCATGGATGTATTTGAGTATTCCTACAGACGGCGCCAATTGTGGAGAAGTGGTTTGGAAATACTCTTCAGATCTTGGGAGACGCTAGTGATCCTCAGCTAGTCACCTGAAAAGATACAAACACTCCGGTCGGGGGTTGCCGGAATTAGCACTCCGACGGACAAGTCAGTTCAGACACTCAGGATAGCTTGTTTACTAAGTTAAGTGAAGTGATTCTTACATACCTTTCTCAATCCATTGTTCCTATATTTATACCTGTTCCTTTTGATCCTCGGGGCCAGGGCCTACTTTTTAATCATTGTCCTTTCTCTTATTCGGCTCTAAGGATCTACACTTATTCGGCACATATATTATATTCGGCTTCCCATTCTCGTAGGATACAGCCGATTAATATCAGTCTTCTAAGGTACGCACCTTCTGATTTTGCCATTATTCAGCTCCCACACAAGGCTATGTGCTCTAAAATTATGTATTAAATGATGCCATATCATGAAAACATCACAAGCATAGCATGCAAGAGGCCCTAAAGCATAAGGCTAATAAAAAGCACTATACAATAAGCATGCAATACATGGCCTAAACAACCAAACCAGCTCTGGACAGAGCTCAATCATGCCAAATCAAAGGCCAAAATATGCCGAAATGATGGCCGAAAAGCTTAGACAAACATGCATACGTATGGGCTCACAAACAAGGCATAAGACACATCTCTCAAAAGCATTGAATGAGTGAAACGTATGAGAGTGTGACTACACTATACACACTGAAATCATGTAAGAAATGAGGCTAAGGCATGCAATCATCACATTCAAAGCATGCTAGGGACCTCCAACACAAAGCTAGTGAAGCCCAACTACACTATAGCTATACAAAGCTAAGCATATATGACCAAGACCACTTCAAATAGACCTCAAGCATGTTAAATCAGTGGCAAAAATGTGCTGGAACAAAGCTAACACATGCTAGAATGATGAACTAAAGCATGAAGCATGTTAGGCCAACAAGCATGATTACACTACAAGTACTAAAAGCATGCAAGAGGTGACCAAACCAGCCAAAAAAAAAGTTATGGCAGGTCCAAAAAGTCACAAAAAAATGCTTGAACAAAGCCACAAAGAAGTAAAAACACATGCTCATTTGATAGGCCATCTACATATGCAAACAAGACAAGAGAAGGGGGGGACCACCCCCTCCTATTTGAGGCCTCAAAACAAGTTTTCTATCACTGAAATTCCTCTAGAATTCAGTGGTTAAAAGGCCAAAACAAGATGGTTTCAAAAGCTTTAAAGAAAGGCAAGAAGCTTAGCAAATAAGCCACCAAAGAGGGTGAAACACCCCCAACTCCAAAAACACTTTAAACTACCATTTTTAAACCTTAAACACAAAGGTTTTTGTAGTTGACAACTAGGCCAAAATCAGCATGAAAAGGTAGCCAAGGTTGTGTACAAAAATAAGCTTAAAAGAGGAAGAAGCTCACCCTTGAAGCACAGCAGCAAACAGCCAACAAACAGCCACTTTTCTTGAACCAAAACCACCTTTAGCAGCCCAAAACAAGTTCCAAGGGACCTCAGCCCAATGGTGATCAAGTCTTCTTAAGGGTTGATAGGTTGAAGATGGTTGTATGCAAGCCGTCTAGCACAAAAGCTTTGGAGAGGGTGAAATCTAGAGAGAGGTTTGAAGAGAGAGAGGCTCCCAAACTTCTTCCTCAATTGTTCTCAAACGTTCTCACCCTTGAATATGAGATATAAGGCTCTCATATATAGCAAAATATCAAGCTTTGGTCGAAATATCTCCAAAAGAGACAGCTGGAACAAGCTGGAGCAAAATATATGTCCAAAACTGCTTTCTGCTATCTGTGGCCGGCACTGTACCACTGTTGGCCGGCACCTTACCATTGTTGGCCTGAAGCACACTCCCTTGGACGGCAGGGGGCTGGCATTGGCCATTCATGGCCGGCACATGGCCCAAAAATCCCATTCATGGTCATAAACTTCCATCTCTGGTTGGACAGAAAAATCTGCTTTTTGGGCCTGACTTCGACCGGAGATATCTCCTTCACCTGGACTGCTTTTCAGGTCATTCTTCAGCCTAAATTATATCCTTCGAAGTCTTCTTTCCAATGGTGAAAACCTCACCTCAAAATTCCAACTGTGCAGCAAGTTATGCTCATTTGAGTGAAGACTGCTCAGTTTCGATCCTACCCGGATTCATGCCGAACTGCTTCTCCAACTTGTTTTCTTCTCTCCTCTCCTCTTTTCTTCAACTCCAAACCCCTAAACAAGGTGTTTTGAAAGATTTTTCAAAATAGTTCATCTCTCCTTCATTCATTTCCACTTTGCCCTTGCTCGGTTTATCGAAAAGCGCGACATTTAACAAAATATGAGTGTCGGAACATCGCAAAAGAATTTTCAAAAATATTTTGAAAGAGAGGGTTTCAAGGTCTCAAAATCTTTTGATCAAGATAGTTTTGGTCCTAAAAGGGGTATGAAGTTGGGATTTGACTCTCTCCTTGCCGAAGAAATCGACCCTTTTCACTGCACATCTTCATCACCGAGTAAACCATCAGTAGCGCCCAAGTCTTAAGGGCGGTCAAAAATGGGGTGTCTACAACCATGTTCAGAAAAAAAATTCCTTAAATGGTGCATCATACTCACCACCTCTGTCACTCCTCACTATCTTAATAGTTTTGCCAAGTTGATTTTCAACCTCAAGTTTATATTGCTTAAAAGCTTCTAAGGCTTCATCTTTACTTTTCAATAAGTAAACATAGCAATATCGAGTGCAATTATCAATAAAAGTAATAAAATACTTTTTACCTCTTCTAGCTTGAACAAATTTTAAATCACAAATATATATGTGAATTAAATTTAGAGGTTTAGTACTTCTTTCTACTTTATTAAATGATACCTTAGTGAGTTTTGCCTCAACACAAATCTCACATTTATGATTATGATCAAACTCTAAATTTGGAAAACATTCTAAAGAAATATGTCTACGCAAAGAATTAAAATTTACAAGTCCTAATCTACCATGCCATAAAAAAGAAGACTCAACAATATAAACAGAAGATGTGTTCTTATTATTAATAGCCAAATTTGGTACAACAGTTAGTACATTGAGCTTAAAAAGTCCATCATTCATATAACCTCGCCCCATATACATTCAACTCTTGGAGAGTACAACCTTATCAGATTCAAAGATTAATCTAAACCCATTCTTGATCAACAATGATCCAGAAATCAAATTCTTGTGAATCTCCGACACATGGAGTACATTGTTAAGAGTGAGTTCTTTCCCCGAGGTCATTTTCAGCACGATCTTTCCTTATCCTTCTACAGTTGATGTGGAGGAGTTTCCCATAAAAAGTTGTTCCCCACTTTCCACTACTTTGTAGATTGTGAACATTTTCTTATCTGCGGAGATATGGCAGGTTGCTCCAGTATCCACCCACCACTCCTTGGGATTGCCCATCAAATTTGCTTCAGAGACTACTGCAGCAAGATTGATGTCTGCTACTCCATCGGAAAGATAAAAATCCTCGGCTATATTGGCTTGTGCTGGCTTTTTGCTTGAACTCCCTCCGTCCTTGCGAATGTGACAATCTTTAGCGCGATGTCTATCTTTATCGCACACAAAACACTTGCCTTTGAACCTCTTGTTGAACCCGTTGTTGATCCCTTTGTTGATCTTTCTAGTGGATTCTTGTTTGGGACCATTGTCATTATGCTTCCGCTTCTTGTTGTTGATTTTTGACCCTTGTCCATGTTCCACAACATTTGCTTTAGCGTGCATGATATGGTTTCCTGATTTCAATTGTCCTCCTTAATTCTGAGACATACTATTAGTTTCTCTAATTTCATCTCCTTGCGCTTATACTTCAGATAATTCTTGAATTTTTTCTAGGATGGTGACAATTTTTCAATGATTGCCGCTACCTGAAAAGATTCACTAAGAACCATCATTTCCATATGTATGTCATGGAGAATTAATTGGAGATCTTGAACCTGACTAATAACTATCTTGGAATCTATCATTTTAAAATCCAAAAAATGGCCGACAATAAATTTATTTGTGCTGGCATCCCCTGTCTTATACTTATGATTTAGAGATTCCTATAGTTCTTTTGCAGTATTTTTGACATTATACACATTGTATGGTGTATTGTCCAACCCATTGAGGATATAATTCCGACACAGAAAATCACCATGTTTCCATGTATCGACTGCAACAACCACTTGCCGGTCAGTTTCTCCCTCGTTCAGTACCGAAGCTTTTTCATGAGTGAAGCAAGCCAAATTCAATGTCGTAAGATAAAACGTCATTTTTTGTTTCCATCTTTTAAAATCATTTCCATTAATTTTTTCTGGCTCTTCCCCATGATTTACCGGTATTGCCAGAGTTATCACTGACACGACGAGTGTAGGGGTCGGAGTAAGAACAATCTCAGTACTGTTTGTTTTAGTATTCATATTTCTGACGAAATAATAATGCACCAATCACAAATTCATACAAAATAAAATTTACACACAAAATATATAGAATAATATTTTGTAACAAAATTTCAATGATAAACAGTATATGACTACTATGTTATCAAAGAAATTATTAAATAGTATATTAGTACTATATAAGAAATTAAACAGTATATGACTACTATTTAATTACCCGAAACAAAATATTCATTTGTCTAACAGACAAATTAAAAAAATATATATATATACTTTAAGATTGTTATGTTTGTTATTCTCACAGTGGATGTGTGTACGTGTAAATAAATGTATAAATAAAATAAATAAATAAATAATAAATAATAAATTCAGAAAATAATTATATAAATTAAATTCTGAAACAATTGCTTACAGAAATTATAAGTCGAGGCTTGTGTTGGACACAATCTCCTTAAAGTAGATTTTGCCCTCGCTCCGATGCTTCAAGATTTACTGACGTCTACTTCCCAGGATGCAACGACTAACACTTGATTCTTAGCACTACAAAATCAAGTCTGGCGAACCAAAACTCTGCTGTGACTCTCTCTTTTTCTTCCTAAAAATAAATGCAGAAGAAATGCAGAAAATAGGAAGATGGAAAGGGAAGAAGAAAATCTGAGGAAAAAATTAGATTGAAAGAATTACTGGGATGGCAGGCTATTTATAAGAAAATTGGTGGCTTTTCAGAATAGGTTTCAACAAATGAAAACCTGTTCGGTTGGATTCAATAGGTAGAAAACCTGTCTGAACAGAAACAAATCTGTTTGGTTTGAATTTCAACAGGTATGAACCTATTCGGGATCTGTTTGGGTGAAGGACTAAAACTGGACCAATTTATTTTAAATTTTGAAACCAAAATTAAAAATAAATAAATAAAATACAAATGTTTTTGGCTCAAAAAAATAAGTATTGGGTCGGACAAGTACAACACAACCTCACACTACGCATCTAAGCCCAAGCCAGCACGCGCGTGTTTTTGGTTTTGGGTCCAATGGGTCTAACCCAATTTTACCCATAACCTCACTCTTCTAACAAACTTGGGTATCTCTTGGAGCCCATCCCATATAAATCTTTAAGCCTTTTCAATGTGGGACAAGCACATTTCACAAATGTGTAGGAAACCCACCTAAAACCATATCTACGAACCCGAAAATGCTTGTTGAATTCTCATTCATCTGAAAATGGTTTTGAGTAACCAAATACACGATGTTACTCACTACGCGACATTAAACACGAACACAATTAGAAACGTTAAAAGGCCTTGCATACAGAGGATTTTCCTGCTTTTGTGATGTTTTGTTTGTTGTTTGTTGTTTTTGTGTTGCTTTTGGTTGGTAGCTCATTAACTCCTAATGGCGTGCTAGTAAGGGATTGAGCTGTCATATTGGTGCCAGCCTAGTTGGGAATGGTATGTTCGCTATGATACTTGTTGCACCCATCTCTTTTCTTTTTTTGATGTAATGATTCTTTGTTCATCAATAAAGGTTTTCTTTTGCCGATCAAAAAAAAATAAAGAAAAACAAAAAAGTATTCATGAGGTTATGGATTGCAACAAATGTTACGTACCTTAATAAAAAAAAAATATTTAGTAAAATGTTTTAAATTTATAATGTGTAAATATGATTCATTCAAAATTCACTTCACACTATATCAAGTTTAATTTTACATTATAGCTTCAAATTTTGTCCGTAATATGAAACCACAAGATGAATAACAATATTTACTGTGTTTGGAAGAGGCTTTTGTTTTTATTTTTTTGAGAATATGTGAACTTTTGTTTATAATTTATTAGATAAAAATTAATTATCTAAAAGTAACCTTTTGTTTCTACTTTCTAATTACTTTTTGCTCGAGAAAAACTGTAACCAAAAACACCAAATAACTTCTTATAAGCTTCGAAATTGACATATGAAAGTAACAATTAGGATACCTTCACCTCCCCTGCCGACCTGCAAACAATTTTCAAGACTTGAAAATCATATGCTTCATAAGTGTCATTAATTCGGTTTCACTAGATTTGAGTTAACTATAGTGATGATGCGTATGCAAATGATTAGGGAGGAGAAACAAAGTTGGCAATTCAATTTCTAAACCCAAAAGGGCTTCTTGGCCAAACACACTACCACTTTCACTCACATGGACACTAGCTTATACAGAGTAGCCATGGAAGGCAACACTGAAATCCTCATCCAATACAAAAACCATTCGAAAACCAGCTCACCCCAAACAACAACACTGTCCTCCACGTCGCAGCCCAATTCGGGCACATTCAGTGTGTCATGGAGATCCTAAACATGTGTCCCTCCATGTACCGAAAAGTAAATTCACGAGGTGACACTCCGCTTCACATTGCAGCGAGGGAAGGACACTCCACAATAGTCCGAGCCTTGATTGAATACGCGAATGCGCTCGATGAGGAGCTTGAGAACGGGGTTGGGACGACCAAGGACATGATGAGGATGAGCAACGAGGCGAAAGACACTGCCTTGCACGAGGCTGTAAGGAATCACCACACAATTACAGTCCAATTGTTGACACAGGAAGATCCTGAGTTTGGTCATCCTGCTAATAATGCGGAGGAAACTCCACTTTACTTGGTGGCTAAGAGAGGGTATGTTGGATTGGTGTTTGTTATCTTGGAGACTTGTACAGTACTGGCCTATGGTGGCCCTGGTTGTTGGATTGTTCTACATTCGGCTATCATTCACAACCTTGAAGGTAGCTAACTAAAACACATTTTAGAATTCTTCAATTGGATTTAAATAGAGGATTGAAGAGAAAACACATTTTAGAATTCTTCTAAGTTGCTACTAGCATAGTATTTGTTTTGTTTTGTTTTTGTTAATAATTTGATTTATTGATTCTGTTTTAGGATGTAGATGGAAATTACTACAATGGAAGCCAGCCCTAAGCAAGGAAGCAGATGCATATAAGTGGACACCGCTTCACTATGCTGCATGCTTTGGTTATGTATTAAGAGCGAGAGACCTACTAGACGCGGATAAATCAGTTGCATACATTGCAGACAAAGACGGCAAGAACATAACTCTTCACTTAGCAGCTAGCCAAGGCCACATGCGCGTAATCGAAGAACTTATATCACACTGTATGGATTGTTGGGAGATAGTTAATGGCGGAGGCTGGAATATACTTCAAATTGCAATGAAAAATGGAAAAAAGGGGGCAATCAAATTTATCTTGCAAAATTTCCCATTGAGCAGTCTTATAAATCAGAAAGACATTGACGGGAACACACCTCTTCATCTGCTTACTGCTTCTGATTGCTACGAGGCTGGTCTTGTAAAGCACCCTAAGGCGGACATGATGGCCTACAACGACGCTAGTTTGACTCCTCTGGATGTGGTCTGCACCAAAAGTGTTGAACCGTGGGTAAGGATGCCAACTTTGCCCATTTAGAAATGATTCTGCAACATGGTATATACACTCATTAGCAAGGGTTTTTGTAGTCTATAGTTAATCCTCTTAATAGATGCTGATACACTCATACACAGTGTTACCAGAAAATAGCTATCTATGTTTTGGAGATGAGATTTCAGAACATCATACACTTTCATTCCCAATAAGTGTACTTAGCGATCCAAAACAATTTCCTATTTATTTTGCTGACATTTTTTTTTGTTGACATTTTTCTTAAGAATTTCCAAATAGGTGTGTACCTAATCTTTCATCTCCTAAACACACATTAATGTGTACTTTTTTTGGGGGGAGGAGAAAAAATGAGCAAAAAAATGATGAAATAAAATTACAGAAAGGGGAATTTGGGTGGGACAAAATATACATAAAAAGGTTGTAACGCTCTAATAATTTTGATCAAAGAACACTTGTTACCAAAATGAATTTCAGCACCATACTATCCCAGGATATACCTCGGACGTAGACAGGTATCCTAGAGCTAATAATTTTTGGAAAATGGCATTTCAAGGGTTTCAGTTTTAGCTACTCAGTATGATATCATTAAATTTTTCCAAATTGACTTCAAAACACGAAATTGCAGGGTTTCACCGAAAGAAATTTTATAAATGCGGGTGCTAATCTGGGTCGAAGAGATGTATTCAGTAGAGATAAAGATGAAATTGCAACCAAAGAGAGACATCATGTCCTTGAAAAAGTCCTACCAGCAAATATAAGAAGATCAGCAGACACCTATTTCATAGTAGCCGCACTCATAGCAACAGAACATTCACTACTAGTTTCACCGTGCCAGGTGGCTATGATGCCCGCCAAGGCTTTGACCATGGGACGACAATTCTAGCCAGAACAGCAACTTTCAAAGCATTTGTCATTACAGATTTTATGGCCATGATATTTTCGACCACTGCCATGTTAATTTACTTCGTCGTGGCTGGTGGTTCAGATAGAGATAAGCTTCTCAAACACTATGCCTCGGCTTACTATCTCATTGTCATTGCCGTGGGAGCAATGGTGCTTGCATTCATTACAGGGATGTATGCGGTGCTAGCGCATTCATTAGGCCTTGCGATTGCCTTGTGTGTTATCGGTTGCCTCTCTTTTCCTGTTAATTATTTCTTACTCAGGAAGGCATGGTGTGAATCGCGCAACTCTTGAAAGAATCAAGTGTATAGTTTTTGATTATTGCTGTAAATTAGATTTGAATTTTTTTGTTTGGCTTCTGAGAAAACCTTTGTCTTCATGGTTGTTAAACAGATTTGCAATACATATAGCACTGGGCATGAAGACACATACAAGTCCAAAGGTTACAAGTTCTTTGAAAACAATAAGAGTATTTTAGTAACAGCTAGGTCACGTGAACGAAATGACGTGGTGTGTATGTGACTCACTAATTATATATGTAGTGAAAGTGGAACCGAAATTTGAAGTGACCAAATACTCAATACCATAAGTCGAGCACAAAGGTTACGAGTTTTTTTAAAACAGTAATACTGTGTTTGGTTGGGGGATTTGGGGAGAGATTTGGAAAAGGAAAGGAAAAAAGTGTGTGAAACTAGGTGAAATATAAGTATGGTTTATTCACATTTCACCTTCTTTTTCCATTTCCCTTTCCAACCAAACACAACATAAGAGTATTTTAGGAACTGGCTTCCCTCCCTACATAGTAACATTAGTTTATCAATTTTTAATAAATAAGGCTTCGTTATAAAAGTTAAAAAATCAAAAAATCTATCTCAAACGAGACTTTTTAACTTTAGGTTATAATAGTCAAAAAGTCAACCAACTTAGTCTTGTAAAAGCATAATTATTAATTTCATATTTACGTGCTATAATTTGTTTTATTATTAAAAAGCACTTGTAAACAAAAAGCCTTTTTTTATATATAATAATAAAAAAAAATTCATGTAACTTCCCTAGATTTGATTATTTTAATAATGAGTTATTTGATTGGTAATAATTTTATAATTTTCTGAGCAAATTATACTAACGATTCCTGTAATTTTAGGCTTGTGCTAATTTGGTCTTTAATTTTTCAATTGTGATACATTTAATCTTAAATTGTGAATCTCGTTTCAAATAAAGACAATCAAAGACATTGTTGCTCCATTTTAACGGCAAAGTCATTAATTTGATAAAATATAAACTAGTTTGACAAAAATAAATGTCAAATTTTTTTTTGAATTTTAAAAATTATTTTACCCACCAAAGATAAAATTATATAAAAATGATGAATCTTTTACATTTTTATTATTTTATTTTTTTAACAAATTAATTTTTAGTATATGTTTGGATAATAATCATGTAATAGGGTGGTTGTTTTTGTTGATATTTTTGGATGATTATCATATAAATTGTAATAGATGGTTGTATTTGTTATTAACAAATATTTTTGGATGGTTATCATGTAATAGATGGTTATTAGGCTTTTAATGTGTAATCAATATGTTTAATATATGAAAAAAATTTAGTTTTGAATTTTTTGATTTACTAGATTAGTTTAATAATGACATCAAAATTATCGTCACATTTAACTTTTGAAAAAATACAAACTAATTGAAAAAAAATAAATATAAAAAAATTATTTTAAAAAATTATTTCTACCCTCCCAAAAGATAAAATTATATAAAAATGGTGTGGCTTTATTTTTTTTTTTACCAATTTAATTTTTAGTTTCTTAAAAAAATTTCTAAAAATAGATTCTAACAGAATTTTATAACCAAGAAAATTCTAACATTATTCATTAAAAAAATGTCATTACATTTTAAACAACATACAAGTTAACCAATTCAAAATAAATTGTATTACGACTTTACCCTTGAAATGAATCGTTTGCAAATGAAACATCTTTGATTGTCTTTGTTTGGAATAAGATTCAAAATTCAGAGTCAAATGTATCATAATTAAAAAGTTAAGAATCAAAATGACATAAGGCCCAAACTACAGAGATTATTAGTGTAATTCGTCCAAATTTTATTTGAAGCTTTTAATATGGGTCTTTGGGTTGGGCCTATAAGTCTGGCTTTATGTTGGGCTGCCCTTATGGGTCCTACGGTTCAAGTCCAACTTATATATTTTAAGGCTGGGTCAAAGTCGACCAAGTAAAACCAGTTGGGCCGGGTCGAACCCCACATGGAATGTGGTCTTTGGACTTTTTGATGACGTTAGGCTTTTTGGTTTGATTTTTTAAAAATTGATTTTAGATAAAATAAATAAATAAATTTTAGTAAAAAATTTTTCTTATATGTTCTATAAAGAGTTTAAAAAAAATTTACTAAAATATGAACAAAATCACTAAATATGAAAAATAAACATATTTTATTATTTTTATTTTCACCCTATTGTAATTATAAATTATTTTTCAATATATTATATCATTTTCCCTAATTTTTTTGAAAGTGGTATTAGAGAGTAGCGGTAGTGGCCTTGGTGGGAAAAGGTAGGGCAGGATGGCAAGTGGATGCAAAGACCAGAGATGGAAAGAATATGAGGGGTTAAAATAGAAAAATGAAGATTCCATGATTTTTGTTATTATTTTTCAAACTTCCATCATTGTTGTAAAATGTAGTTATAAAATATTTTCTAAAAAAAATACCACTTAGCAGTATTTTCATAAAAAAATTATAAATTGATGAGAAAATTTTAAACTTCACGTATTGATATTTACAAAATTTATTAGTAGTTTATAAATTATTTTTTAAAATATACACTGAATTATTATTTTCTTCTTTCCTAATATTATTTTATATATACATATATTTTCTTATCTCTTTTTATAAAAAGAAATTATGTATTGGAAGCCAAGAAGTTATTAGTCGGTCTTGGGATATTGTCACGTGATATTTCAATGGTGTTTTGATTGGTACAGGAGATGGAGTCTATAAATTTATGTTGGTAATTGAAGAATATGAGACGATATGAAAGTTTGGTAAGAGATATCGTCACATGACGCCTTAGGAGTACTAAATAATTTTTCACGAAAGACAATGGGGACAAATAATATTTGAACTTTTTGAGTAATTGTTCCATGTTCACGGATTGACGACTACATGACACTGACAAACACAAAAACAAATATTTATAATTTTGCCACACAAGCTGTAATAATTACTTTTCGTAGAGCATGAAACAAGTAAGTTATATTTTTTTTTTTCATATGAAAATGAGACAAGAAGTTAAGAGTTATACAGAACAAAACAAACATAGGAGGTAATCAGTCCCTCCTCGAGCTAGCAGAAACTATGTTTGCAATTAGAAAAGAAAAAACAGAGCTTGGTGGATCTTTTAGGAAAACAAGGTGCTCTATTTGATTGACCCCAATGTTTGCCCGCGTATCTGCACATTGATTTGCTTCACTTGGAATATATTGAATGCTGCAATTGCATCTTTTTAGCATGAAATTTGCATCCTCAATCACTGCTCAGTATGGCCAACACATGCGTTGTTAATTAAAAGAAGGGAATGTTATATTCTGTTCTACAAAAACAAAAGCGTAATACTATATGCACCAACCAATTAGTGTACTAATTGATAATGTGCATAATTTAAGATGTTTTTAGTATTTGTAATTTGTATAATGAGTATGGTCAATAAAAATATCATAACTAGTATTGGTACACTAGTTAGTAAACCAATTGGTGCATGTAGCACCACTCAAAACAAAATATTAGTATATGAGAAACATAAAATAATAGAAAAAAAGTTAACGCTAGACTCTTATTCTAGATTGTGTTAAACTCTTTTGTTTTCTAAAACTAATTGAGTAATTTTTTTGTTTTCTTATGAATTTTTGAAAAAAAAAAAGGTTATCTATAATAAGAACTGATTAGTTAAAAAATTACTAAAAACTGAAAAAAGAGTAAAGAATCGTTGAATGAAACAATAGTTTTTTTTTCCATTTGGCTAAAAAAATAGTTGAATGAAAATGAGTTTGTTTGTGTTAAGATAAATTTATGATCAATAATTCAATTTGAGAAAAGAGTAAATAATAGATTTTGTGTTAAATCTTATGGTCTACTCGATAATTAAAATATTTACATTGCTTGCTTAAGAGAAGAGAGAGGAACCAGACTTGAAAAGTGTATTAAAGATATAAATAATAAAATTACTCAATTAAGGCCATACGGCTCGGTTGTGAATAATGAAAAAAGTTTGTTTATGTTGACTTTTTTAATTTTTTTACTTTTTGTGGGAAAAAAAGATAATAATTATGATTTGAATGTAATTTTTTTTCTTATTGACTTATTTAGCTTATTTTATTTTTTATGTTTTTTTTTTAGCCCCAACTAAATAGCCAAACGAAGCCTTAGTGTTTTTTTTTTTTTTTTTTTTTTTTGGGTCTTTGTTTCCAGTGGTCTGGAACTTTTTTGGACTTTTATTTTTATTTATTTTTGAAAGGATTTTGAAATTAGTTGAAGCCAAAAACAAACAAAAAAAAATTGAAATTATAAAAAGTTTATTTTGATTTATCAATAATGACATGACAAATTACGTAACAACTTTTAATTGTCATAAATTCAACTATTTAAAACTCAACCTTGCTGTTATTGAGTGAATTTAAAATTTAAAATTATGAATGCTTAAAATTCTTTAAAAGAAAATAAAAGGTTAACCAAAAATTTATGACAATCAAAGGATATTAAACTCCTATCCATAATTAGTTTTTTTTAAAAAAAAACCCAATTCATAAGATTTAAATGATGGATTATGTGTTAACTTTTGATGGTCATATTTAAAACTCAATTCTATTGTTATATACTTTACAAATTTAAAATTGTAAGTTACTAACATTCCTTTAAAAAAATTAATGAAAAAAGGGCAAAAGTCAACCAAAAGCAAATATTTTAAATTTATTCATAAATATTTTAATTTTTAAGTATTTTTGGATTAAAATATGAAGAAAATTTACTAAAACAAATATGAGAACAAAAACTCAAAAATAATTTCCAAAATTAAACCAAAATATTGAGGGTTGTTTTGATTGACTTTTTATTATTTTCTTAAGGAATTTTAGAAAGAGAAAATTGATTTAAGATCCCTCCTCTACTTTTGATAGGAGGAGAGGTCCAAAATAATATGTTTTGATGGCTAAGGTCCCTCAAGTTTATTTTAGGTTATAAAGTACCTAATTTACCCTTCTTTTATAACATAAATTTGTTTGAATATTATATTGTTGACTTCACAGTGGATATTTTGGAAATTGACTTCGCGTGGAGATTTCGTCGGAGATTTCAATGGAGTTGACGAGAAATTTGTTTGAATGTTATATTGGTGAGTTCACGGTGGAGATTTAGAAAACTGACTTCGCGGTGGTGATTTCGTCGGAGATTTCAGTGGAGTTAACGAGAAAGATTGCTACGATCTTGTAGGTGTTACAGTGGAGTTGAATCAGGTATGTTTTCGATGGAGATTTCAGTGGAGTTGACGAGAAAGATTGCTACGATCGCGTAGGTTTTTCAATGCAGTTGAATCAGGTATGTTTTCGATGGAGATTCCACATGGATTTTGATTTTTGTTTTGAATTTTTGTTTAGAGAGAAGCTAGCTTGATAGAGTTGATTTTTATTTTTGGAATTAATTTTTCATTCTATGTTTTTTGATCAATTTCAAAGAGTGTTGACAGTGTAGTTGATTTTGATGTTTAGAGTTCATTTTTCGTGCTCTGTTTTTCATCAACATGTTGATCAATGATAAGTTTTGTTCTATATTTTTTCAAACCAAAGAAATTTTGTTAAACTAGAGAAATTCCATTCTCTGCATTTTTGTTGGTATAGTCTAGAGAAAATTGTAAGTTTGTTATTATAATCCAACGAAAATCACAGAGAAAATTATAAGTTCATATGGACATATTATTAGAAGTTTCTAATACAGATAGAATCTGAGAAAGTGAATGTAAGTTCATAAATTTATCTAGACTTTTATTTGTAGTTCAGAGAAAATTATAAGTTTGTTACTCACTTTCAGTTTGTAGTTCAGAGAAAATTATATGTTTGTAGAAAGTGAATATAAGTTTTTGTTTCTCTGAGCAAAAGTTATTTTTTGTGTTTTTTCTTTCAGTTTAGATGGGCAATGCAGTGTTTTTTCTTTCAGTTTGTAAATGTCTCTGGACTTTTATTTGAGTCCAGATAAAATTATAAGGTTGTTATTATAATCCAAAGAAAATTATAATTTGTAGAAATTTCTCTGGACTTTTATGTTGTTCTTGTGAAGTGTTTTTATGTTCAACAAATTATTTTTCTTGTTTTTTCTTTCAGTTTCGATGGACAGTGCAGTGTTGTTGCTGTGCAAATATGGGAATGATACTATTGTCATTAATGTTTCATGTGAATTGAATTTTGATGAATGGGTTGGCATTTTGTGTAAAACATGGGAGAATTTGAAACCTGAGACTATGTGTATTTCATATTCTATTGTGGGCCATCCGAATTGTATGGTTTGAAATAATATTAATTTTCTGAATATGTTGAGGGTTATTTGTGCACATGGTGTTGATATAGTTGATGTTTCAGTTAGTAGGTGTAGTACTTCTGATGAAGAGGATGAAGTGGGGTCTAATTGGGTAGATGTTGTGGATGGTGAATGTGATAGGCTGGTGGATATTGAAATGAATTCACTCTCTAAGTTTTGTTCTCACCAAGAAAAGGTGTTATTGTCAGCTGGTTGGCAAAATAATATTACGAGTGTTGGACAAAAGTTTGAGGGTGGTGTGGTTGAGTTCCGTACTTTTTTATGCAAGTATGCTATTGAGGTTGGTTTTCAGTTTACGTATGTTAAAAATGACAAGCTGAGGGTTACGACAGAATGTGCATATAAGGAATCAAGGGGATGTATGTGGCGTGTACATGCTTCAGTTGAAAAAACAAATGGATTCTTCTACATAAGGACTTTAAACAATGAACATACGTGTGGTGTGGCGGTTCGTACGAGTAAACATGCTAGGATGACTTCCAGCTTAGTTTCTGGGCTGATACTTAAAGAGGTAAGTGCAAAACCTTTAACTCGTCCAGTGGATGTTGTCAAAGAAATGAAAGACAAGTATGGGGTCTCAATCAGTTATAACCGTGGTTGGTTGGGGGTTGAAAAAGAAAAATGTAGTACATATGGGGATTCTTGTTTGTTATTCAATCAATTAAGGTGGTATTTTGATGAGGCATTGAAGAACAATCCAGGTAGTCATTTTGAGTTAGATTTTGAAGATAACAAGCGTTTCAAAAGAGTGTTTGTGGCTTTTCATGCATGCATTGCTGGTTTCAAATATTGTCGGTCATTGTTTTTTCTTGATGAAACATTTTTGAAAGGACGATACAAAGGAGTTATGCTTGCTGCAACGGGGAAAGATGGGAATGAAGGTAATTGTAAATATATCTAATTTTATCTAAGTATGTGAATTTTCTATACATGTAGGAATTAAGTGAATGTGATTTTTCTCTGACACTTTGAATTTTCTCTGGTTTTGGCCACTGTGTGGATTTTCCATGGTTTGTGGCCACTGTGAGAATTTTCACTGGATTTTGGTCAGTGTGTGAATTTTCTCTGAATGTTGTCATTGTGTGAATTGTATCTGTAGTTGGTCACTAAGTGAATTTTCTTTAGATATTCTGATTGTGTGAATTTTCTCTGTAGTTGGTCACTAAGTTAATTTTCTCTGGATGTTGCCAATGTGTGAATTTTCTCTGGAGTTGGGCACTAAGTGAATTTTCGCTGGATGTTGGCAGTGTCAAATTTCTCTGGTTGTTTATTGTTCTAATTTTCTCTGCATGTGTATATCTAATATGCTTGTTCCTATTTGTTTTGTAGGTTTTTTTCCTATAGCTTTTGCTGTTGTTGATGATGAGAATAAAGACAATTTGTGCTAGTTTCTTGAACATTTATGTGGAGTATTGGGATCAGAAAGGGTGATAAGTTTCATATCAGATCGACATTGTGGTATTGTAGAAGGAATTGCTAGGTTTTTCCCTAACTGCTTTCATGGATTTTGTCTTGAATATCTAAAAAGAAATTTGAGGGATAAGTTGTCATGTGGAAACACAAATTTGGTTAGGGAGACGATTGTGTCCAAGTTTTCAGAATGTGCATATGCGCCAACAAAGGCATCATTTCATTTTAAGTTAAATGAATTAAAAAGTGAGGGAGGAGACATTGTGAGTGTTTTCTTGAGAAGTTTACCATATGAAAATGGAGATGATGCATATTTTGCGGGGGGAAACGTTATGGTGAGATGTATTCAAATGTTGCTGAGTCATTCAATTCATGGATACGAGAAGCTCGGCACTTGCCAATAACAAATTTGGTGGACATGATATGGTTACAAATCATGAATATGAGGTTTGATAGGAGGCTGCTCTCTAGTAAATGGAATAAAGTTTTGTGTCCTCGTATGGATAGTGTATTGGAGAAGTCTTTTTTGGATGGAAGGACATGGAACGTGAGTTTATCATCTGATAATGTCTTTGAAGTGCATTGTTTTCCTTCGGTTATGGTTGATCTTGGGTTGAGAACTTGTTCATGTCGAAAATGGGAAATAAATAGGTATCCATGTCAACATGCTGTTACTGCAATTTTTAGGAGTGGAAAGAATTTGAATTTATTTGTTGAACCATTTTTTCATGCTAATATGTATCGTCAAGCATACTCGTTTTTGATTAGCCCAGTTCCAACCGTTGAAAAACCTGTGTGTAGCATTGAAGATGCTATGATTTTACCTCCATTGAACAAGAGACCAGCTGGGAGGCCGAAGAAGAACAGAATTGCTTCTACTGGAGAGTTTAAAAGGGTGATTAAGTGTAGTCGTTGTGAGAATATTGGTCGCCATAATAAGAGGACATGCAAGGAACCTTTGTTAAATAGTTGAGAATAATACATTTTATTGATTGAATAATACATTTGATGATTACTTTGTGTATTTTGTTTTGTGAAATGTATTTTTTAGACAGTGTATATATAATAATATCAATCAAATTCATCCAGAAAATTTTCCAATATCAGTTAAAGTGTGCATTGTGTTTGTTGATATATACTATAGGCAGTGGGTTTGTAATACCTGTCAAATTCATCCAAAGAAATTTTCCTATGGCAGAGAAAATTCTCTGTGTATTGTGTTTTGAAGCTTTAAATTCATCCATATAAATTTGACAATGGCAGAGAAAAGTACTCTGTGGATTGTGTTTTTTGAATTTGATAATTGTTTTGTACTAACACAGTGCATTACAGATTGCATGATCATATAGCTTCTTTGGCACGATACGAGTTAAATTTCTCTGTGAATTTCTGGTAACTTCATATCAGTCAAATTTAGCCATAGAAGTTTGCCAGTAGAAGAGAAATTTACTATGGGCATTGTTTTTGTTGAAATATGTATTGTGTTTTGTGAGGTCCAATTCATCTAGAGAAATTTGCCAATAGCATTGAAAAACAATGTGCATTGTGTTTGTTGAAATTTCTCTAAGTTTAAACTAGAGAAATCCAGAGAATTTCTCTGGACTTCACAGAGAAATTCTTATCAGGGAAGAATTTTTCTGGACTCACTTCAAGAAATGTGCACACCAGACAGAGCATACACAAAATTATTGCACTGAGTACAACCAAGAAACAAAATTAAGCTCTTTTGAAATTTCTCTGAGTTGAGAATTTCTCTGGACCAGGGAAGAATTTATCTAGAATCACTTCAACTCAGAAATTTTTCTCAAAGCCAGAGAAATTTTCCTCACCAACCCAGAGAAATTCCCCCTCTTCAAATCACTCAACCCAGAGAAATTCACAACTCAGAAATTCCATTTTCTGTCACCATTTGAATCCGTCAATTTCATCCAGAGAAATTTTCCACTAGCAGAGAAAATTATCTGGGCATTGTGTTTTGAAACTTCAAATTCATCTAGTGAAATTTCAGTCCAGAGCAGAGAAAATTACTGTGCGCTTTGTGTTTTGTTGAGTTTGATGATTGTTTTGTACCAACACAAAGCATTACAGATTACATGATCATATAGGCATCCCCTTAGGACGATACGAGTTAAATTTCTCTGTGAATTTCTGATAATATCATACCAGAGAATTTTTCTGCAGACAATTTTCTCTGTGTGGATTGTGTTGACAATCACAATAAAAATATATATATATATATATATTTAACCATTGATAGGTATGAAATTTACATTGTCAAAATAAAAAAAAAAATGAAATTTACATTAGTCAAAAAAGGATATATACATATATGTCAAGCATCATCATTCCTTCATATGAATGAACAAAAAATTGAATGGTTAATACTGTGCGGATATATACATATATGTGAGACAATTTTCTCTGTGTGAATATGTACATTGTCTTCCTTTCACCAGTTTCACTATTACATTTTTGGTTCTTCTTCTGGAGGTATTTCAATTGGTTCAGTCCATGACCGACCAACTTCGGTCACAAATCTCTTTATGAGTTCTGCCCTCATCAACCTTATGTTTGTGTGGACAATTTGGAGCTGATAGGTTCATGCTTGCTATATTGTTTCATTATATAGCAGACAAAGAGGCCACAATCCAGACTGCATACAAATTATAGGTATGGTTAGTTTTAAGAAACATGCAAATCAGATTATCTTATTTATAGATGTTGTATGAAACTTACGAATCACTGTCTGTGTTAGGAGCATTGTTGACATACTCAAAGTCGTAACTTGTGTTTTGTGAGTTTATCAACTTGAAAGAGGGTTGTGATTGAGCCTCTCTTTCAAGGCAAGCTTTCAAAAAATTCTCCACATAATCTTGCTGCAAAAAAATAATTTTTAAATAACAGAGAAATTTACAGACAAATCAATGGGATTCTATGAAAATTATCATCACATAAACATTATGATGGATTAGAGAAATTTGCACTCGTTACCAATTGTTTTGCATCTTTGACATATTTGTCTTCTGCATCATCCTTCCTTGGCCTTAGGGAGTTGTAGAACCTCCACAAATTGTCTTGTTTGTCCAGGACAAGCAAGGTCCAGTGATTTCCATCTGTTGACTTCTGATTACCCCCAGTATTTATTGAAAAATGGAGGAACCTGTAGTTCCTCCATGCTGTTTCAATATGCTTGTCAAATAATGAGACTCGAAAAGTTTGATTTTCCGTCATCTTGATGAAATTCTGTGGTCAGGGAAAATCAAAAAATGGTTATGTTATGAGAAAGTTGAAATGACAGGAATTTAAAATTTATATATACACAGAAATTTTATATGCACACAACTAGCCAGAGAAAATTAGACTAGTGACACAACTGGCTTCAAGAAGTATCTTAAGAAGAGAAAATAGTAAGTAAATTCCAGAGAAAATCAAATAAAATAGTAGTAACATACTAAGCTCATGGATGTGAAAAAAAATGAAGTTGGTTGTTGTCTTTCTCTCATTTGGTCACCAAAAAGGATCTCTCTATAGCCATCAATGACCTGAAAAATATGATTTATAATTGTAATATTGGTTTATAAAGGCTGATGGAACATTGAAGAGAAATTTTGATGAAAGACTTACATTGTTGGAAATTTCTTTTTGCTTTATTAGGTTTCCAATGTCTTCGAATGTAATGAGATTCAACTCACTTGTTGAAATTAAAGCCCTACAAGATGACAAAGAAGGGATTTAATTGTTGTTAATGCAATATAAGTTTGTAATTTGTTGTTTGTTATCTTCTATTTTGTTTGTTGTACTTACTCAAGTCCAGACACATTTGATATGTGCTGCAAGATGTCTTTTACATGATATTTTATCAATCTTGAAATCGGTAGAGTTTGTGGAAAGACCCAAGATTTCTGATGCTTGTAGGTTGAGGCAAGACGTATGCATCAGCATCAAGTACTTCTTTGTCCTTCATGGTTTGCTCAGTTTTCTTTGCAGCTTGTTTTGAACCTCTAGTCACTTTCGCAACTTTGGGATATTGAAATTCTGGATCGTGCTGCTTTTCCTTCCTTTCTTTTGCCTTTAAATTTTTTATCATTGATGTCGGATCTTTTTTTACTGTAGACAGTGAAAATATCAGTAAAAGTGAAATTTCTCTAAAGTAACAGATGATATTTCAATATGTAAATTTATTTGATTCAATATTTTCCAGTTACCATAGACTTTTGTCTTTTGTTTCGGTTGTTCTTTGTGTGCCATTTGTTCTTGTTGGATTGTTGGTTGTTGTTCCACTTGCATTCCAACTATACACAGTGAAAATCAAACAAGCCCCAAAAATCAAATAAGAAAATAGACAAAGAAAATCAAATGAGCAGTAAAAATCAATAGAAATAAGCGGCAGAAACTAATGTGTTCAGAGAAATATAACTTCCAGAGAAAATTACCAATGACATAGAAAATTATAATAAATAGAAATTTCTCTGAGTTATGTTGACACAAGGACAAAACTTTTTGTGGCTCAAGATTTTCACTGACCTTGGTTGTTGAAGGGTTGTTGGTGTTCGGTATGGTTGTGTTGCTAGTTGGACGGATAGTTCTTGAACTTGTTCAAAACAATTTAGCATTTCAGTTTCAAGCTCCGAAATTGAATACCTCAACTGTTGAATTGTTTTTGTATTGTCTCTTCTTTTTGAACCTCCAACATCCTTAGTTTCATTTGGATTGTGCTGTGTCCTCTTTCTTGAAGTTCTAAGTTAAGTGATGTCAAGGTTCTTATTGCAATATCCTTTTCAGCAAGCAATTCAATCTAATTTCTCTCTTCTTCTTTTTTTAGATTGAGAAAGTACCTTTAGTCTTTGACATAGATTAGCAATTTGGGCATCCTTTGATTCCTCAAATTCTTGAGGCTAATACATTGTTGAGCCACAAATGCTATCATGTTGTTGGTCCATCAGCTCATTACGTTCTTCTTTGTCACTTTCCTCCTTGTTTTCTTCTTGCTGTTCATCTTCTTCTTCACTGTCTTCTTCTTTTGTTCATTTTGTTCTTTGTCTTCTTGTTCTATTTCTTCACTTTCTTCTCTGGCTTCTGCTTCTCCCACTGCTTGCTTGATCTTTTGTCCATTGTTGGCTTCGTATTCTTCTACGTTGCCTTCTGCTTCTCTATTCCCTCATTCTTCAGATGAATCTTGTAATGTATCCTTGAATTTGACAATTGCCTTTTTTTATTCTTTCTTCGTCTTTTTACCAAGACAGAACTCATCTGATGGTTTTTGACTAGCTCCTTGTTATCTATCTGTAACAGGAGGCTCTTTTATTAGAGAAATGTTACAAAATTCACTGAGAGAAAAATTCAATAAGGAAAATAAAATTCATCTAAATGATACTAATGGGAAACAAACTTCAGAGAAAATTGTATGGGCCAGAGAAAATTATAGACAATGAGTTAATTTTATGAGGCAGAGAAAATTATGAAACAAGCAACATAATTTCGATATCAGAGAAAATCAATCAAGGCATATAAGTTAATGTTTGACTATAATTGTGTTAGAAAATTTGGATTCCAGAGAAAATTCATTAGAAGGGTAGAAATAAACAGTGTTTATCAAAGATACAAGGCACATAAGTTATGGGCCAGAGAAAATTACACACAAGGAGAAACAATTTTATGGGCTAGAGAAAATTATGAAACAACCAACATAATTCAGATATTAGAGAAAATCAATCAGGGCATATAAGTTAATGTGTTACAATTGTGGTCAGAGAAATTTGGATTGCAGAGAAAATTGATTACAATGGCAGAAATAAACCAGTTGGTACCAAAGAAGAAAACATAAATTGATAGTTCAGAGAAAATTGATCTTAATCAATCAATGCACAAGGAGGGAAACAAAGCAGTGGTCAGAGAAATTTTGGAATTTCACTGAGATTTCAGTAGCGATAAAAATCTAACCTGTCGAGGTGCAAGAGAGTGGACTGGTGTTTTCTGCAGCTGTTTCGTCAAGGTTTGCAGGTTCCACTTGGTATATCTTGGGAAGTCAGTTGTGTTACTGTCTTCCGAGTCAATGATATTTGCATGTTCACATAGCCAATACTGTGATGAAAATTAAAGTAATTAAATTTTTCTAAACACACAAATTTGTAAGTATGATAACTGCAAATTTGAATGGATATTATACTTACCAGCAATGCAATGACACACCCTGTAACTTTTCCTGAAGTTTTGTGCAATGCTATGATAGAATCAATCAATGTTGATGTGATTGCTTCTCGCCAATCATACAGTTTCATTGATTCCAGAGGTTCCACATACTTTATAAAAACCCACCCTATTGAATTCCCACTTGTTGCAAAAAATAGGGTGAGACACAAGTACAATGTAACAATGATTGCTACATATTTGAAGTCAGTTGGTTGCTTGCCTTTCATTCCTTTGACCAAGGCATTTTTAAGAACAGGACCAGTGAGCCTTGTGTCCTTTTGGAATCTTCTCCTTAGGAATGCAGATTTTGGCTTTTTAGAGTATCTTAATGACATGGCTCCTTTACCTTCTTTCAAACCAAAAATCAAGGTCATGTCATTTGTTGTAAAGGTCAAGTTCTTTTTACCAACTGTGAATGCTTTTGTTTTTTCATTGTAACATTGGATTATTGCAACTACATCGTCATCAGATTTCCTAGATTTTCTTGGATCCATCCTTCCAGTGGTTAGAGCTTGGTCAAATACCAGAATGGGGTCTTTTGAAGCTCTACAAGTTGGTTTGAATTGAATTTAAGTGTTTGAAAAAATGAGACAACAGATGAGAGGTTGGATCGGTATTGAATGCTGTAGTGAGCTCTCTTTCTTTGGAGTTTAACAGGTTTTTTTCCCCTTGAGCTTGAGTCTTTTGAAGTTGGGGTGCTCATCTGGATGCTAGTTGCTTCATCACCTTGGACTTGTGTGTTTTGGCGAGGAGTTTATGGTGTTTTGCTGCTGGTTTTTGATCTTAGATCATAAGAAGACTGAGAGAGTTGTTCTTCTTCTTGCTTGGTGTTTCCAGTGTTTTGCTGCTGGTTTTTTTATCTTAGCTCATAAGAAGACTGAGAGAGTTTCTGTTTCTTGTTTGTGTTTCCAGTGTTTTGCTGCTTTTACGTTTTGCCATTTCTAGATAATGATTAAAACATAAAAATGTCAACATTAAATCCCAGAGAAAATTGAACATGCTAGAGAAAATTGGACATGTCAAAGAAAATTACAGATAAGGGAGAAAATTACAGATAAAAGAAAATTGGAGATGTCAGAGAAAATTACAAATAAGGAAAATTACAGAAAATTGGACATGCCAGAGAAAATTGGACATTAAAAATTAAATGTCAAGAAAATCAACAAAGCATCATAAACATGGGAGAGAAATTTTCAATAATTGTTAAAATTACATATAGAAGTAAACATACCAGAGAAAATGAATGATAGAGAAAAGTAAACATGGCAAGCCAAAGAAAATTTTCATTCCACAATTAGCAAGATAAAATAAACAAAGTAATGTAAACATGCCACTGAAAATTATACCACATTGAAACCAAGAATTGAACAAAATAAACATACCAGCGAAAAATATACATTCCGGAGAAAATTACACATTCTTGAGGAAATTTCCATTCTAGAGAAAATTTCAATTCATAATATTAAAATGCCAGAGAAATTTATATACACAACCAGAGAAAATTAACCATGATAGAGACACACAAGGGAGGAAAGTGATGTGATGTGGTCAGAGAAAATTATAAATACCAGAGAAACTTAGATAGAGGCAAGAGAGTAATAGACATTCCAGAGAAAAATAAATTTACAAAGCAGAGAAATTCATAGACAAAATCACAGAAACATGTTCAAGAATAAGATCAAAACACAGAGAAATAACTTTTTTTCAAAATACACATGTCAGAGAAAATTCAAAGAAGAAACATTCATTCCAGTCCATAATATTAAAATGCCAAAGAAAATTAAACATGATAGAGACACAAAAGGAGGAAAGTGATGTGATGTGGTCAGAGAAAATTATAAATACCAGAGAAACTTAAACAGAGACAAGAGAGTAATAGACATTCCAGAGAAAGATAGACATTCCAATTAAAAATACATATTACAGAGAAATTTACAGATCATGGAAATTTATAGACAAAATCACATAAACATGTTTAAGAATAAGATGAAAACACAGAAAATTACTTTTTTTCAAAATAAACATGCCAGAGAAAATTGAAAGAAGAAACATACATCAAGCAAAAACAGAGAAAATTCAAATGCCAGAGAATTTACAGATAAAATCACACAAACATGTTCAAGAATAAGTTCAAAACACACAGAAATAACTTTTTTCAAATTCAAGTAGCTTTTTATTACGAAATTGAAACCATAATTTATGGAAGGTTAATATGAAATGCAATTAACTGTGTTTCCAGAGAAAATCTAGTTGTATTGTAGAAAAACTTACCAGAGTTAGGATGAAACTTGAATGACAAGCTGATATGGCTTGAGATGAAGATGTGACGTGACAAAGATGAACTGAGATGACGATGAACAGTGAAAACGGGGTCAGAGAATTTGTGAAAAAGAAATGAGAATGATTTTTGCAGAAGATAACGAAGCTCTAATGTCGATGGTGAAGATGATATTGAAACCCTAATTCTGCTGTTCTCTTGTTCGTGAAGATGCTGGATGCTTGGAATGGAACTCAGACGTCGGAATGGGTTTTGTTTCTGTGTTGATTTTAGGAAGGGTATTTTGGTCTACAAAATAATTTAAAACGCACGCCATGTTGTTCAGGGACCTGATGCATCACTATTTTTTTTTAGTGTCCTTTATCCTCTAAATTATTATTATTAGGGACCTTAAAAAAAATTCCCCCTTTAAAAAATCATAATTTTAAATTTTAAATTTTAAATTTACTCAATGACATTATTAGTTGGGTTTTAAATGGTTAAGTTTTTGACAATCAAAAGTTTAACACAATCTATCGTCTATCATGTCATTGTAGATAAAATGGGCAAACACATTTTATGATTTCATTTATTATTTTTTTGGCTCCAACTAATTTCGAACCCTTTAAAAAAAAATTAAAAAAATCAAGAACACTGGAAACAAAGACCAAAACAAATAAAGTCTTTGAAATTTAAAAAAATAAAAATAAAAAAGAAAAAGAAAAAGCTATAGGACAGTTTTTAAACCATGATAACTAGTTGGGTTGCTTCACAAGTTTTAAGTGGAAAAGGCCAATTGTGAGTAACTGGTGTAATAAGTTGTTTTCTTAGTGGACAACCGTATTATTTACGTTTATTCTCAATGGGATTGGGATTTGTTATCGTGCATATGTTAAGAAATTTTTAAAAAATTATATATTTTGTATGAGTAATATATAATTTTTTTTTAAAAGAAATATACTTAATTAGTGCTTAAAATGCAAAAAGAGTAATTTTAAGTGATAGTTGGTTCAATTGTAAATTCGATAGTGTTAAACTATAAATGTGGGTGTTGATTTTTGACTACACCACCAGACGGAGAACTTAGCTTGAGAGCACCGATAGAATATATTAAACCCGAACAACCTGCACAAGAAGATGAGATTTCGGCGGTGGTTCGTCCACCCGGGGCACTCCGACAATCAAGTCAGTAATCTCTCACAGATACTAAATCAAGTACTTAACTCACAAGTTAAAGCATAAAAAACGCGCCTTAGACCCACCAGGATGCCTTACTTTTATAATGATCAGTGTCCAACTTCCCCTAGAAGTCTTACTTCATAGGGATAAACTCCATAAGAGCTTTATCCTTATCCAGGCTAGAGCCCTCTCTTATCTAGGATTCCTGCTCACCTATCCACTTATTTCGGATTCCGGTATCTGTGCAGATAACCTCGGCCTTGCCGAAATCACCTCGGTTACATGACCAGTCCACATGGCACCTCGGCTGACATGTCAGCATCACCTTAGCCATGTGCTGTCATTCGCAAAATATGCCCCCACAACTGCCCCCTAGTTCCATTACCTTGGCGAACTGAGGTGATGAAATCTACCCCTTTCCTTTACATAGCATGTTAGCTACGATTTCCTCTCGTCCGAGATCATTTCTCATCGGCTTCATATAACCAAGACTCTACAGTCCGCTGTCCCAATGTTCAAGAGCCAAGAATTCAACTCTTTAAGCATCCCAGCTAAGATTGCCTCATTAGCCAAGATCCTCGCCATTATTTCAAGAATCGTAAGAGTTTCTACTGCGCATGAGCTGTCACGCATGATTGTTTCAACTATTTCTCCCACGTGTCCTTTTCTCATTGGTTCGTTCTTGACACGTGCTATTAGGTCGCGTTGCTTCTGTGCACGCCGCCTGACAGACACGTCATCCAAGGCATATTCATTTCCTTTTGCCGCCTTTTTGAGTTTCAACAAAACTCTCTCTCTCTCTCTCTCTCTCTCTCTCTCTCTCTCTCTCTCTCTCTTCGTCTTCTCACTTTACAACTTCGACTTCCCTATTTGTCTCAAGCCTTTCTCTCTCTAACCTCCATTGTCGTTTCTTCGAGCTCTCTGCAACTGCTTCAGTCACCTCCTTCGACGAGCTTTCACCATTCCGTTCAGAGTTTGTCATCGTCTGACTCCGGCTTTATTTCCTCAGATTCATTTGGTAAGTTCTTAATTTCTTCCCTTTTTAAGTTCAGTCTTTTCACTATTCTCTTAATATGTTTTCTTCTCCGCATTTGTCACATGTCTATATTGTGTTTGCCTGCTGTGATTCTTGCACATTGTCTTGCACTATATCTGAAATCATATTTGTGTCGCTATTGAATGCTTTAATCTGTCATTATCCTTGATTATCCTGTTCATGTTTTTCTTGAGTGTTTCCACTGTTCCTGCTATTTCCGTGTTGCCTTCTCTATATCTTTACTTCGATTTTCATTCTTGAATCTTGCTTGCCTCTAATTCTGAATCATGTTCCTTTCTATTTTCTTGCTTGTTTTTAGATTCCTATTCTTTAATTCTTGTTTTCGTATAGACTTAGGTCTGGGATTTGATTTAGAACCCTGTTCCTTAGGAAAACTAAAACAAGATCCCTTTAGATCTTCAAAAATCCTAGCTCCGGTGCCAGTTTTGAGTTTAGCCGAGGTCTTAAAAAACCATACTAAATATTTTTCTTGAAAGTCTGCACCAATCCTCCCTAAGCCGACATCATGGAGATGTTTAGGTGGAGAGTCGACACTCCTGCCAAGCTGGAGTACTTTAGGCAAGAGTTTTATGCCAGTTGGGGACTCCATGCCAGTTGGAGACTCCATTCCAGCAGACGTTCAGACCAGGTTGGTTGGAGAGGAAGACTCTATTATGCCAGTTGGGGACTCCATGCCCTTTTCTGTGGTAACATTTATCGAGTATGGACTTCGGTTTCCCTTAGACATCCTGTTTAGGGAAATCCTCCACTACTACAAACTTAATCCTATGTAGCTGGCCATTAAGTCCTATACTGTCATTAATGGTATAATTGCCCTAGCTCGCCGAGAAAATGCTAGGATAACACTAGCCGATATCCAATTTTGTTATACCATGTGTGGCTTAAAATCTAAAAAAGGCTACATTTACTACCTCAAACCGAGATCCACAGCCTACAAAATCATAGCCGACCTCACAGACTCCAACAAAGGTGCTGGAGATGATTACCTGATTGTCTCGGGTAACTGGGAATTTGCTCCAGATGATGATCTTCATCTCTTCCCACTGCGTCGAGGAGTCTTTAAAGAGGATGAGGGTAAGAACTAAGCGAAACTCTTCTGTTTTTACTAAGACTGTCACTTTATTTCTCTTATTTGTTCTGATGTCTGATTTTTGTTCTCGCAGTTCTCCCTCAACCCTCAAAGGATTTTCGCTAGTCCTTCTTCCCCAGCAAGGACTTGAAAAGGCTACTGGGCTTGCCAGTTGACCAGCGCAAAGCCCCTCTACTACTCAATTACATCCCAACTTACAAGTCTACATTGCTCGACTTTCCTAGGCGCGGCAAGACTCCTCCATGTACTTCAACTCCGCCAACAGCTTCATCTTTAAGGCCAGACTAGGCCTCCACCTCTGACCCAGTTGAAGCCAACCACTTATGCCTCTCAACTAATTCCTCCATCATAATGCCAACGTCGATGCCGAGCTCTAGTTTACGCTCCTGCCGGCAGAACTCGTAGTCGTAAATGCCAAAACTCTGAGGCGTCGGCTTACGATCCAGCAAACCCTCTCCTTGCACTTCTTACAATCCACTTTGGCACAAGAGTCACCGTCACTGCTACAACCGACGAAATAGGACGCAAACGTACCGTTGTTGAAGACCTCCTGGCCAACTTGCCAGGAGTCGTCACAATCCAATCCTCTTTCCCAGAGCAATCCCAGCCTAAACAAAAACCAAAAAGGGTGAAGAGGGCTAAAGCGAAAGCCTCTGCCACCCAGATTGATTCTGAGGATACATTATCGATCTCCAAACTTGTCGAGATTAAGAAAACATCCTCTTCCACCGAGAAAAGGTCTGCTGAGGTCGAGCCAACTGACATACCTCGGTCAAAGAAGCCGAGGTCCGAAGCTACGGCAACCTCAAGTGTGTTTAAATCCGACGAACCCTGGGCCCCAGCCATCATGGTTGGGGATCGGCCAATGAGGGCTGGGGACAGTGCCATTGACAGCCTCGAGGTCGGTGCCGCCCTCTCTACTGTTGTTCTCCTGTCGACAAATCTAAATCAGATAGCCGAGATCAATAAGTACGAGAACTTTACATATATGATGCAACATTCTGTTTTGGTAAGTCCTCAATATTTTGGCCTTTTATTTCAAGTTTTCATACTTAGAAATTTTCTAACTCTGACCATTTCATTTCCCCCTGGATATCTAGCATGCCCACTCCTTCACGACGAAAGTCGAAGATTTTAAGAAGGATTTGGTGAAAAAGACCAAAGAGGCTACTGGCCTCCTTGCCTTCCTTAATAACGTCGAGGCAAAAATGAAGATGTTGCTAGATCAGGCTAAGGTGGCCAAATAAGCTCAAGACCAAGCCGAAGAAAAGGCTGAGGCTGCTGAGGCCGTAGCCGATGTGCTCAGGGTCGAGGCCAAAGAGTCCAAGGCCAAAATTGCCAAAGCCGAGGTAGAACTACAAGAGGCCCTGGCGACCAAGGCGGCCAAGATCAAGGCTGCTGATGGAAAGGCCTACGCTGAAGGCCAAGCCGACGTGCGTGATGCTTACAAGGAACAAGTAAACCAAGCCTGCAATCGAGGCTTTTACCTCAGCTGGACGGTCGCTCTGAACAAGCTGTCTACTCTCATGGATTCCGAGCTCTGAGATATCAACCGACTACAAGTGCATTTCCCTCCGAATGCCAAAGAGTCCGATGAGGAAGCTGATGAGGAGGCAACCGATGAAGAGGCTAATGAAGAAGTAGTCGCCGCCGCTGGGACCAAGTCCCCAACTCTAAATGATCAAGTCCTAGACTTGACTCTTGATGAGAAGGAAGACTTGGTTTCCAGGGACGTCTCCTCCAAACCTACAACCTCTGAGGCCAAGGTCCATGCAGCCAAGATGTCACGACCCATACCCGCCCCTATAGGTTTAACGTCGTAATGGGCCAGTAATCCTTGGATGACCAAAAATCTCTTAACACAATGATATATAATTAGGGGCCGCGGAATCAAATATACAAACATACGAAGTCCATAGAGCTGTGGAGACATACATGGGACATATAATTTTAAACTTATGAGCTTATACATGACATCATGCTAATATCATATTTACACGACATCCCATATATATATGTATATCAACAAAAATCTTGTTCGAACAAAAACCAAAATAAACAAAGTCTTATACATCCACAAACACAGCCACTAGACTCGACTTAATCTGGAACCTCCTTGGAAGGCACAAAAGCTAGCTGACAAAAACTGAGACACCAGGTCCTCAACTCTGAGCCTGGTCACGTGCCTGCTCACCTACATACATAATAAATAAATAGTGAACGGGGCCCCGATGACCTGTGAAGGGACGGCCGTGAAGGCATTCCGATGACCCATAAAGGGATAGCCAGAAGGCATTTCGATGACTCGTGTGCACAGAGACGTTTCCGATGACCCGTAAAGGGACGACCACAAAAGTATTCCGATGACTCAAGTGCACAGAGATGTTTCTGATGACCCATAAAGGGACGCATATCATATGGTGCTAAGGATGCAACAAACATATTTCAAGACTTTGGATGATCATTCATTCATACAAAACATAGCATTTCAGAAAGACTGGTCATTTCATATCATCAAAAAATAATTAAAGTTAAACATAACTTTACAGAATTATTACTCATAATTAACAGATGGCTTCAAGTAAACGGACATAGTAGGTTATTCAGCTATCTTGTGGCGCGTGACCTACACAGATACAGAACGAATATATACTGAATTACACACCCAAAATCCTTAACTTAGTTCTTTCTTGTCTTGGTGTGTTTCTAATTCTTATCCCCCATTATAGTGTCATAATCTTGGCTTAGAAATGTCTAGGATGGAATAAGGATACAAAAATGCATTTGAAAACACTTAGTCAAAATGCTGAAAACAGGGGTCCCTACTCGAGCGCAACTTCCTTCGCTCGAGCGGACATGCAAAATGTGAGTGGTCGCTCGAGCGTGACTTTCGTCACTTGAGCGGTCTGTAAAAGTACTGGTTGCTAAATTTCTCCGCTCGATGCTCGCTCGACACTCGCTCGAGCGTAAGACTCATGCCCTTGCTCGAGTGCAACTATTATCGCTCGAGCGATCTGCAAAACACGCAAACTTCTGGGAGCATGCATTTTATGCTTGAGCGGACCTTTGGTCTCTCGAGTAGAGATGCAAGACACAGAGTGGTCGCTCGACACAGGTTCTGTCGCTCGAGCGGAGGGTGCAATTTCTGGAATTTCCAGATTGCATTCTGTGGACTCGCCTTTTTTCGCGCCCCCCTTTCGGAAGGTTTGAAATGAAGGCCTCACAGTTCGGACTTCCACGGTTCTGAATTGTAATAACCCTCACCACTGATTACTGGTTAACCACTGATTACTGCTAAACTGAGACTGATTATGATAAGTAATTGAATCGACTGAAATACTGAACTGACTGATTGAATGTACTAGTTTAAATGCATGTCTATCTGTTTGACTGTTTAATTATCTGTTCATGTTTTATGTTTGAACTGCAAATTGAAGGCCTTATCGGCGGCCGAATCTGAAATTGATTAGTGATATGTGTTAATCATAATTTATGTGATTTTATGGCATATTTATCTGAAATATGATATAGTATGATTAGATTAGATTAATTGGTGATAAATTGCAATGGTTGCCTTAATTACCATATTGCCATGTTAGTGGACCATTTAGGCAATACATGTTGAAGCCTTAATACATTGTTAGCAACATTTCATCAGCCATTTCTTGCACTCAACCGACTGGAGAGAGAGAGAGAGAATAGGGAGATAGCTTGATTTCTTCTTGATTTGCTTGGAGACTTAGAGATTTTGGAAGATAATTGGTTCATTGAGCTTCTAAACCTTTAATTCAAGACTTAAGGTAGAGTTTATACCTCCTTGTTCATGAATTCAAGTCATTTTGTTGCATGGTACATGGAAGTCTAGAGATTAAAGGCATGAAATAGCTTCATATGTTGAATTGAGTTAGAATTCATGCATGCATGTGTTCATCCTTGCATTGTGAGGTGGGTTTCATAGAAATCTTGCATGCATGCTCATATTTATGTTTAAGTTCATGAATTCACCATGATTTTAGAAGAATTGGCTCATTAGAGCAAGTATTGGAAGCTTTGAATTGGTTTAAACTCATGCATGTCATGTTTGAGTTATGTTCATGAAAATGTTGTTTGAAATTGGATTTAATCGAACTACCCTTTGGCTTTGATTTCTTAAATTGATCTTTGAAACATGTAATATTATGGGTTTTGAAGTATTTTCCAAAAAATTAGCCCAAGAGGATCGAATTTGTTACATTTGAAGTTGAGTTTGAGCTTCAGGTTCGAATTTGGGAATTCCAGATTTTGAACTCACGCTCGAGCGGGGTTACTGGCGCTCGAGCGTGAAAATCATGCTCCCAGTATTTTTGTTGTGTTTTGCAGTCCGCTCGAGCGGGTATTGAGCGCCCATCGAGCGTGATTTTCACACATCCAATACTTTTGCCATGTTTTGCAGTACGCTCGAGCGCGGGAAGTGACACTCGAGCGGGGAACCTTTGTCTGCATGTCCACTCGAGCGGGGAAAGACACGCTCGAGCGGGACCCTTTCTTCTGAAAATTTTGAAAATGTTTCTAAAGTGCATCTTTGCATCCTCTTTCCATTCTAGGCATTCTTAGGCCTAGTTTAAGGCTCTTAATGAGAATTATATTGATGTGAACCACACGAGGCAAATTAGGGATTAAGTAGTTATTTTCTTAACTGTGTTAGCTTAGGTGTGTGTTTCACTCTGTTAACTGTTCAGGGTCCGTGTAGACACCCCATTTTTGACCGTCCTCAAGACTTGGACATCACCGTTTGAACACTCGGTGATTATCCATGTTTGTGTTCGTTTGGAGTTCCCGGAGGTCTCGGCTACGCGCCCTGCCTCAGGATCTCCGAACTCGACCGTTTTGTGTCTGGTTTTGCACCAAACACTTGTGTTTTGCCTTGGAGGGGCAGGGAATGCCTTGTGAGGCATCCCCACACACCACCGGCAGTGGCTAGAGGCCACCGGCTGGTTTTTGTTGCCACCGGCAATGTATGTGGCCGGTCGGCACTCTTTGTTGCCGGTCGGCAGTCATTTTTGTCAAAATGACATTTTTGGCCAGCCGACTACTGTTCATCTGCTTTTGCAGATATTTTAGGACAGCTGTGTGGCATTTGGTTCCCCTCCATACACGTGTATGGAGGGATGCTCTCCTTGTAAGCTTGTTGTATAAGCTTTACAAGTTGGTTGCCTATAAGAGAAGCCCTCCTCTCTTGGCATGGGGTTAGAGAATTTTGGAGAGAAAAACACAGAGAGAAGCTCTGGTTTTAGGGTTAGGGTTGATACATATCTCCTATATCTCTTTTTCTCTCTTTATGTTCTAGGTGTTTTAGTCCATATTATTGCACACAAACACCTAGTGCTTCACCTTCCTTTGGCTACTGAGGTTCTAAGGGCTTGTTCTTGCCATTTTTGACTGGATTGAAGCTCAAGGAGGCAACAAGATCACCATTGTTGAAGAAAGTCTTCAAGGGTAAGAAACTAGTCCTTTTTACCCTATTTTTGCATCCTATTTCTACCTATCTTAGAGCTATTTTTGTGTTTAGTGTATAACATAAAAAAGTTTTGTTTTAGGCCCTCTTGATTGTTTGTTAAGAGTGTTTTGTGGTTTGGGTGTGTTTGACCACCCTTAGGCCTTGAAAGGCCCCATTTTTGTGCTATTTTGTGCAAGTTTCGAGACTTTGGTGTTTGGGCCTCTTCACCACTGAAATCTTGAGGGATTTCAGTGGTGGAGATGGTGCCTTGAAGTCTCAAAAGGGGGGGCCACCCCTCTCCTTGTTGTCCTTGAAAGGGACCATTTTTGGTCTCTTAAGGCATTATGTTTGAGTGTTTATTGGTCATGCCTTGGCTGCATTTTATGTTTATATTGTCATATATAACATGTTGTGTGTTGGTTTTGGTACACCATGCATGCCTTGCATACCTACCTTGTAATGCCTTGTTGTTGCTTTAATATGCCTTAGGTTGTTAACCATTATTCTAGCATGTTTTAGGCTTAGTCTTGTGAAGCTTTTGTGCTTGTTTTGCCATGTATAAGGTCTGTCCTAGGTTGTTTGGGTCGACCCTAGCATGCATTGTATAGCCCCTTTGTATATTTGGCTTGTTGGCCTTAAGTGCATAAGTGTATAGCATGTATTGCTTGCATTATTTCAGTGGTTTGGAACCACTTAGCATGAAATTTCAGTCCACTTAACATGTTTGCATACTTGCCTTAGAGGCTTCATTGTTGCTTTGAAAGCTTGTGTTGAATGCTCCATGTTTTGGTCATTGTGCATGCCTTTGGACTTGAGCCACTTAGATGCTATCTAGGTGCACCCTTGGCTTTGTTTAAGCCTTCTTTTGATCTGATTTAAGCCTCCTTAGTCTTGTGAGGCTTGGTGGAATTGACCTTGGTTCAAGTCTCCATGACTTGCCTTAAGTACTTGGACCATACTTGCATGCTTATGTTTGCTTCATTTGGCTTGGTTTGGCACCACATTCTAGCATGATTTTTAGAGCTTATATTGCATGTTAATTGTCCATGATATCCCCTTTCAAGTGTGCTTGAAAGTTGCTTGTTTAATGCTTAAAGTTTGGACCATCACATGTGCATGTGTGCATGTGTGTTTAGCCTTCATTTTTGGGCATTTTGGCCACTGTTTTAGGCCTATTTAGAGCCGCCTAAATCATGTTTAAGTCCACCTTTTCATTAGTTTGCATTGCCTCATGTTTGCTTGTATGCTTGCATAAGTGCCTTGCCATGCCATGTTGCATCCTTAGCTTGCATGCCTAGGTTGCATTGCATCTTGCATGCATGCCTTGTTCCTTGATTTGGTGATAGGAATTGGGCCTTGTTTTGTTTGATGGTTTGCATTTCATTTGACATGAAAGTGCACACTTGATTCTTTAGGCCATCATGCATGGAAATGCGTGATTGGTGGTCCGAGAATCGAGGCACATGCCCCTTTGAGTCAAACATGATAGGGGACATGATTGGTGCATACATTGTTTGAATTGTATTGCCATGCAAGTTTTGCCCTCTGCTGCTGTGAGTTGCAGGTTCTGCAGGCATCTTTGCCGACCGGCAGTATTTTGTGCCGACCGGCAGTAATCATCAGCCGATGGATGAATCTTGTGCCGATGACCACAATTCATTGCCGGTGGCTATTCTACTTAGCGGTGGTGTATTCCCAGTATCCTGAGAGGCATCCTTGAGACTTTGGCAGTCTTCAGAGAGCAAAGCAGGGAAAACAGAGGCAGACTATGCATGGCAGTGCGATTCCGAGCAAGTCCCGAGCATGCGCTGCATCTGACCCGCTTCCCGAGGGCTTTACTGTTTTAATTAGATTAATTAATTTGTTTAGTAAATTTAATTGATCTGTAATATTTAATTAGCTTGCGTAGTTAATTAATTTGTATATTCTTTTGGTCCCTCCGGGCGAGGGCAAATCTGTAATAAGCGTGTGTGTGAGTGGTGTGCATGTCTTCCAACCCCCACTTCTTTCTTCCCTTTTATTTACCGCTTACGATGTTAGATTAGGGCACGTTTTTTTAGCATACCTTATGCTATGCATGCGTGCATCCATGCATTTGTTGACATGCACCGGGCTCGGTACATCATGCTAATTGCATTTGTACTTCAAATCTAACTTGAATACGTGCACGAATGATTGCATTTCACATGCCATTTTAGGGTTAGCCGAGCCTATCCTAATCACATTCTGTATGCGATGCATTAGTCACTCTAACATGAACTAGGGCATGCATGTTTGCTAACTAGTTTATTGTTTTGGCATGGAGTACAATGTAAGTATTTATGCTTTAGCATCTCGCATGCGTGTGAATGTTAACATGACAGCATGATTCATGTGGCTAAGTGCTTATATGAGATAACTGCCTGATTGCCTGTGGGTGAAGGTTGGATTGTTTGAGTTGGAAAAACTCGTTGAAATCCGTATTTTAGCCTACTTGCGAGTAGCAAATTCCAAAGCATTTTTCAAAACAAACGGATATGCAATGCTTTTTCCAAATTAGGCAATCTAGTCTATACTTGTTTGCTGTGCGCATAACATAGTAATTCTAGGCTAATAACCGGAATAAGAACACATAACGTTTTCAAAAATGGATATCATGGTTAGTAGAGGCCGGTCTTCGGACCGGGCGAAAGGGGGTGCTCATAGCTGACTTTCCCGATCGTACCCAAGCTCCGAGCCAAGACAACTTTGGTGATGACGGACACGTGGCCTTTGGCACCGAGTCAGGGTTTCCTAAATTTTCCCATTAAAAAATATTTAGGTGGCGACTCTGTATCTGGCAAAGCAGTCCATGTTTGGCACTTTTTTTCAAAATCTGTTTTTTTCAAAACGATTTGCCAGAGTTGGACTCTTTGGTTCAGATTTAGAACCGTGACAATTTGAGTCCGAACTGTAGTAAACCAATATGAACGGAACGGGACTTAACCCTCCCGGGGCGTTCGCGGGGACGTCTACAGTTTCTGGCGACTCTGCTGGGGATTTTTAGAGAGCTTGACTCGAACTCGTGATATCCCGTTTTGATTTCATTTATGTGTCTTTTGCATTGCATGTGCATTGGTGCGCCTAGGACACCGTGTTTGCCATCTGCCATTCCTGAACGGTTTGCCGGAGGCTTGTCTTGTCAAGGCATGACCATAAGGCTGACTGGTTATGGGCTCTGACAGCATGGGAACACAAACCCCGATTTTACCGGGGCACCCTTTTTGACCATTCGACCTAGTGCATATTCGGAATCCATAGTGACCATTCCAAACTAGGACAGGTTGCTTACCCGATGATAGGTTGTTTGAAACCGCTGCGTGCGTAGTGAAACCCTAGCTCCTGACAAAATAGGACAGGGAAACCCTACCCCAACATAGGGGTGTATTGGCTCTCATTTACTTGCTATGTGCTTTTAGAGTGTATCTCTACAGGGAATGCATATACCAGTTTGCGAGTCCGGGTATCCGGCATGCGGGCACCAGTATCAGTGTCGTTGAGAATCAGTTATGTCTGCGCGTATCAGTTCAGTTTGAACAGTGATTCTGGGGAACAGTGATCAGTAGTAGAGTGCAGTTGATCGGCTACACCCGTGTTTGATCTGTTTGGGGCTGAAATACTGCTTGTTTTCCGTTTCAGTTCAGAGATTCAGAGAGTTGATCTAGAATAGCTAGTGTCTTCTCCTTGTTGTGGCAGGATTTAGCATGACGCAGAATTCAGAAGAGATCGTGGTCATGACGGCCGCGTTGGATCAAGGAATCACCCTACACAGTGAGACTACTGTTGATATGCCGCATCCGCCCAGGTCGCCCGCTGCGCACCCGGTTTGGACCCCTCAACTATATCAGGCTCGCGAGCCTACTACATTTGAACTAATGGGAATGATAGGTGATCTTCAAAGATCCGTGGCGGATCTCGCCTATGGAATGTCTGCTTCGCCACCAGCCGCACCGTACGCCGGGAGCTTTGTACCCCAGGAGCCCCCGCTGTTGGGCCGAATTGTTATTGAACTTAGCAAACCGGAGATGGCTTCCAGCTATGGCAACGACGTACCAACCCAAATTCTAGATCAGGCTGAGGCCCGAGACAAAGGCAAAATGAAGGCAGATGCCGATCCTATCGAACAACTGCTGTGGGCAGTAGAGGCTTTGAAAGCCGGGGGGATGAACAAGCAACAGATATCTGCAGTTGTGACAAAAGCTGTGGAGGATGCTTTCCCCACTCCGCCTGAGGGCAGTTCCAGTCAATCAGAAAACCGGGATAGGCCCCGTCATGCCAGGACAGTTCCTTCTGCTCCCAACCCTGCATCCGGAAAGGATCAGAAATCCAAAGCTGCACCCGCTGACCCGTTCGCTAGTGCATCTAGCAAGAGTGCTCAGGCTCCGAAGTACCTGCCCCGAGGGCGCAGGGTCTTCATGCTCTCTACATGCCATTGTCCAAGGCCTTCAGATCCTTGCCGAGAGGGGGCATCTTAACCCCTGGAGCCTCGACCTCTGCCGAAGAATCTCCCTGCTACGCATGATCCTGCTCAGTACTGTGCGTACCACCAGCAGACAGGCCATGCTACTGACAATTGCTTCCGCCTCCGTCATGAGGTGCAGGATTTGATTGACAACGAGGATTCTCCACCCCACCTCAGCAAAGTCCGTACTACCCAGCTATTGGATTTTGAGGATGCGGATACCGTGAGTATGTGATCAGGGTTGGACCACTTGTGAGCAGCGCCCAGTGTTTTTGATGTGGCGTCTGGCACGCATTTTTGAGCATCTTCGAATGCTAATTTTGTGAAATCTGGCTTGGGTATCGAGTCAGTCTTTGTTTTATTTTGAGTCTGTCTCATTGTCGTGAGTCAGTCCTCTTTGGTTTATAGGTCTGTCTTGTTGTAATGAGTCAGTCCCTCTTGTATAGTGTACCAGGTGATTTCGAGGGTTGTTGCCTCAAACACCGTTTTGTCTTATAATTAGTTGTTTTCGCTTTTTGAGTCTGTTGTTGCTGCGGAGCCAGTTATACCAACAAATCTGAATGAAACAGCTGCGACTATCATGTTCTCATGCTTATTGCTATTTGAGCTAGTTGTGCCGGAGGATGCGAATGGAACGACAGTACATTTCGCCTACTCTCTTGTGCCTTGAACATTGTTGTAATGACCTAAGCTTTTCGAAAAACCCTTTTCGAACACTGCGGTGATAAAAACGAAGAGGAAGCAATTCCTCGAGTTTTGCAAAACTTTGATCATTTTTGAGGGAAAGATAGGCATGCTAAGCCTTTTTATGAATGAAATCATGCTTGTCAGCGTGAGTACTGAGAAGGACCCTGGTTTGATCCAGACTGGTTCCACACTATCTTCAGCGCGAGCGATTTGTCGCTTTCTTAAAAACTTTCAAAACAAAATGTTTTGCGCGGTCCTATGAAGACTTGTGTGGAATGCTCTTGAGATTGTGCAGCCCAGCATCACTCTCAGCCTCAGATTCAACCTATCTGTTGCGAACCTGGAATCCGTTCAAAACGTTCAACAGTGCCATGAAATGCCTGTGTGGCCCAATTTGAAGCAGCCCTCGAGCAAGAGGCACCAAAGTCAGATCATGAAGATCAAATCCCACCAGGCAAGGCTCATGAAGCAACCGTGATGGACTTTTCTGCAAATCAACACAACAGTCACTCTCCTGGATACAGAGAGGCTTCAATCTCAAAACCATTTGGCATGGGCTTGCTATACTTTTACCCATTGAGAGGCTCGCTGGGCCGAAAACCCGAAAGGGCGACCCAGGCAAAAGTTAGAGCAAAGAAAAAAGAAATATAAAAAATATATATAAAATACAAAAAAAAAAGAAAAGAAAAATACAAGAAGAAGAAAAAAAGAAAAGAAAAGAACAAGAAAAAAAAAAGAGAAAAAATGAAAAGAAGAAAAACATAGCTCGCAAGGTCGAAAACCTGCAACAGGCGCCTTGGCAAAAGTTAGAGCCTAAAAGTGAAGGTTAATACCCGAGTGTACCTTAACCGGAACTACGTAAGGCTTGATTCCCATGTTTGGGATACGTAGGCAACTTCATCTTGAAGTCCAGCCCCCAACGCTTCCATAGCGTCTTAGTCCATGTCATGGTTTTGATCACTTGTGCCTCCTCCGAATCCGATGTCTCGGTTGTAGCAACCTGGAACTACGTGATCAACTTCCTCTTGAAATCCAACCACCAACACCTTCCAGGTGACTGTGTCCATATATTGATTCAAACCTCTTCGCCTCCTCCACGTCCGAGGGTCCGATCGTCATCAACGAGGACTGGCTTACAGCATGCCGCGGCATCGTCCAAACAAGGGGCAACTTTCCGTTGCCATGCATTGCCATAAGTTGCCCTGAGTTACCATCCAAACCAGGGGCAACTTTCCGTTGCCGTGTTCCCCTCCTTTTTTTAAGCCAGGGGCAATTTTCCATTCCCCCCGATCCGAGGTTGCGCATCTCGAGGGTAAGTTCCGCGCTCGTCGAGCGTTGATTGTTTGCAAAAATAGTTTTTGAAAATTTTTACTGAAGTTGATTATTTTCTCGAAAACTATTTCATTTTCCAAAACCGGACCATTTTTTCTTGGACCCAAAAGGGAAAATTTTCAGTGCTCACAGCCTGACTTGCACGATTTTCAAATCAAAAAAATCGAACGAGTATGTTAATCCAACTCTCATCTTGATCAAAACTGTTTTAAGGAGAAAACTAAAAAATGGTCAAAATGACGAACTAGGGGCACAATTGAGTCAGGTCTTCTGTCTTTTCCCATCAACATACTCGCCAGAAAGGCACCCTATCTACCAGAAGAAGTGGCTGCAAGCTAGCTGTATCGGGCATGAGCCCACAACCTCTCGTTTACCCATCAACTGCTCTGCGAAGGGATTGAAAATGAGAGATTAAAGAATAGAGAGAAGTAAGTTGAGAGAAAAGTAAGAGGAGGGTTTTGAGAGAAAAACCGAGCCTGAGGGCCGAGTGATGTGAGTATCACAAATCAGAAAGGGTGGGAAATAATACCCGGAGGAATTGGCTCCTCGAGATTTGAGGTCTTTTTGTAAACATGTCCGCGTGTCGTGTCTTTTGATTTGTCGGTCTCGATTTTGGCTTTGAGTCTTTTCCGAGTGTGTCTCGTTGTGTTCAGGTCGTGTGCCTTTTGTTTCTTTGTTTGAGTCCCTCCGCTGTGTTCTGTGGTAGGCTCGATACCCCGGTTGAAAACCCTTCTTTATTTCAAAAAATTGTTTGTGCTCAGAATGCTGTGCCATTCTCTACATTCGTGCGAAGCAAGAGAAGGAAAAGGAAAATTTGGGACGTCCGAGTGTGTTTCAACTGCAACCGTGTCAGCTTTGGTGGTCCGTCTTGTCGGATTGGGGCTGTTTGTTCAGGGCTTGCTGTGTGCGGAATGAACCGAGTGCTGTGTTATGGGCTGTATGCAGATCAATCCCCAGTAGAGTATGGGCTGTATTATTCAGTTTGAGTAGTGGTTTGTATGAGTTGTTTGCTGTTGGTTGGTTGGCTATCCGATTATCACAGTACAAGTGCTCAATCTTTAGACAACAAATCATTTTTATTTACATTGAAATGTAATATGATATGATGTAATGCGATGCAATGCATGAGATACACAAGTATAACAACTTTCAGACAAAAAGTTCGTTTCATTTCATATAATCTTTTCAAGTACATAAGTTTTGGAAAAAAAATCTGCCTGCGGCAGTACAGTGTGATCTAACTACCAAAAAGAGAAAAGGTACAAAAGAAAAAAACAAAACAGCAAAAATCTGTATCAAATGTCAAAAATGGCCCCGGGGCTGTCAGTCTGTCCTAGTCCTCTTCCTGGACAAAGGTCCAGGAGCGTCATCACCAGGGGCATCGCCGTCTGAGCTTGAGTCCGAGCCATCACCGGTCTCCTCCGCCTCTGTCTCTGCCTCAGACTCGTCATCTGGAACTGGAGCCCGCGAGCTGCTCCCGACGTGAGTGCACCCTCCTCTGGTGTGGGGATATACTCTGCCATCCCGGGTAGAAATAGGAGGTCCAGCTGGAGCGCCACCCACCGGAGGAATCTGGAAGGGAGGCTGAAAAGCATAAAAGACAAATGCATCAGTATATATGGAGCAGTTTATCAGTGCAGAATGCAGTGTATGAGTACAGTGTGGATGCCGTGAGCAGTGAATCAGTGCAGGATGCAGTGTGTAAGTATCGTGTGTATCAGATGCCTGTGAGCAGTTTATCAGGGTTGTGTGTGCATCAGATTATGTAAAGCAAAAGCAGTTTGTGTACGGTTTGAGGCTGTGGCCAGAAAGAACATACCGGAATGCTGTAAAGGGCCAGGAGGTCGAAGGTCCGCTGTAGCATCCCCATCATGGAGGCATTCATCTCCAATGACGGCCGGGTGTACTCGGAAGACGCCTGCAAAAGAATCAGATACATCAGTATTCTGCGGAATATCAAATAAACTGAAATGAAATAACTGTACAAGAATGAAGTAATACATACATACGGAGGCAAGTCGGGGACACCGACAAACTCGTGATCAGCCGGCGGAGGAGCAAAAGGAATCTGATAGGTCGCCCCACCCTGCCCTCGGAAAGTCAATGAAGCGGGCAGAGCAGGCCAACCGGTCCCCCGTCCTCGCTGAACTCCGCCCCTGCCACGGACTCGAGCTCTCCTCGACGCTCCCCCTCCAGCCTCCGCTCCCACTCCAGCCGCTGGCGCCGCTGGTCTCTCTCTCTTCGCTCGGCGGCCGCCGCTCAGAGGTCGCATGATGAAGGTCCGGACGTACTCCGAGTAATCGCCCTCGCCTCTGAAATCGTCTGCCTCCCAGCCAATAGTGTAGTCCGCCATCTGCTCGACGGTGAATCTCTCGGTATCCCTCATATGCTCAGGAGGGTGCACCGAGACTGTCTGCTCCGGTAAACCTAGGGTCTGACGCAAGAAACGCTCACCCAGGTACCAAGCCCGACAGACCGGGCCCTCTAGCAGAATCCGGAAACGCGAGGTCTCATCGGCACCGGCAAACCGATCCCGTGTCACGGCTGGCAAAGGAGCCCAAGGCTGCCAGGTGATCTGAAAATGAAATACAGTTTGTTATCTACTGTTATCGAAACATGCAGTGGAAAGACGAAGCTTAAATGAACTGCAAGTAAAACATACCTCGGCGGGGGTGATGGTGTCAAAGTAACGGCGGGGAAAAAGCTAAATGTCTCTCGGCCTCCGCACGCACCTCCCGTCGAAACGGCTTGAGAACGGGACGACCAGAGGGGTCTCTGCATCGGGTACGGGAGCAAGCCTAGGAAAGTAGGCATAAACCCACACTGCAAGGCAAATACCAGTGCATTTATCAGATAAAGCAGAATACAAAAGTAAAAGCAGAAATAGCAGAGCCGTGTGTTGTGCAGTGTATTGGTGAGAGTGTACAGTGTGAGCAGTGTACAGTCAGTATAAAGCAGAGTATGTGTGTGTGTGCGTGTGTACAATATACATCAAGTATAAAGCAGACTACAGTGTGTGCAGTGTACAGAGTACAGAAAATATAGGACAGAAATGAAAGGCAGAAAAAGAAATGTACCTCCCAAACACGCCAGTAGCCCCCAAGCAACTGTCCGCTGCCGCGGGAAGCTGAGCTCATATATCCATAGAGAGTGGCCAGAGCGGCGCCACCCCAGTCGTAATGCAAGATGTCCCTGACGTCCACCAGTGCGCTGAGCAGGCAAAGAGGCACGGTGTTCGCCCGGTCGGCGAAAATGGTCGTCCCAAACAGGAACATGAGGAAGCCGCGTGCGTATCTCTCCACGGCCTCCTGAGTCTCGGGGGGGCTGCACAAAAGGGGTGGGCTGGACCCTGAACTGCACCTCAAACCAGGAATATCGGACGAAGTCGGGACGCGCAAGAGGCGGTGCCGCGCCGAGCAAGTAGACCTGAGCCGCGGTCCACTCGTCCATATCAATGTCAAAGGGGATCGGATCACCCCCTACCCCGATGCCTGTGAGCATCGAGAAATCGTAAGGGGTCATCGTCATGTCCCCTGCCGCGGAGAAATGGAATGAATCGGTGGTGTCCCACCACCTCTCCACCAGAGCGGCGAGGAGGGGTCTGCATGTAGTAAGCCTGGAGAGTCCTCTGCAGAATGCGCCAAAGCCGGCCTGGTCCATAATGTGGCGAACTGCGTCGGGAAGATCGGCGTACCACTCACGAGCGACAGTGTTCCCATACCCGCGGATGGTATGGGAATCTCCCTGTTTTCAAACAAGTAGTTGCGAAGCAATATAAAATGTACAGTTTTGAAGAAACAGTCAAAATCGGTGCAAATGTGGCATGCGTGCAAGTTTTTCATATTCAAATAGATACCGAGTGCCGGTGTGCTTACAGTGAACTGCAACGTGTGATGCGTCAGCGTGTTTGAGTGGTTCGGTGCAAATGTGGCATGCGTGCGTATTCAAATAGATACCAAGTGCCGATGTGCTTATAGTGAACTACAACGTGTGATGCGTCAGCGTGTTTGAGTGGTTCAGTGCAAATGTAGCATGCGTGCAAGTTTTTCAGATTCAAACAGGTATCAGGTGCCGATGTTTGCAGTGAAATACGGTGTGTGCCGTGTGTTTGAGTGGTCCAAGGCTAGTGCAGTGTGTGTACACGTGTGAGTCTTAAACAGATAATCAGTTGCAAGTGCGTCTGCAATCACTACAATATACAGTGCATCAGAGCATCAGAACTAAGCAATTAAAGACTGTAATCAGCTATGGCAGTTGCAGTTAACAGTTAAAATTCTACATTGCAGAAAGTAAAACAGAGAGAAAAAATGTTACCTCGGAAGCGCCGAAGGATAGGTGAGAGGCAGGCTCACGTAGCAGGAGCTCAGGATCCAACGCCATGTCGAAACTCCTGAACTGGCGCAGTCCGTCGGGTGGCAGAACATGAATCGCCGGCCGGTAGGTCGCTGGGTCGAACGGACGCTCGCTCAAAGGTAGGAGCTCAACCCCGGGATCCATCTCGTGATCCGAGGAGTCCCACCGCGCGGAATGTCATCGGCCATGTCAAGAGTGATGAGAAAATGGTCGGAGAATGAAAATCGGGTCGGAATACGAAGAGTCAACCGAAAAGTCAACTCCCGGGAGGGTGGAAAATGGCCGGAAAGGTCGGGATGTGAAAGGGCACGGAAATGGAGAGGAAAGTGAGGGGAACAAACCCCAAAAAGGAAATGGAAGGCAAAAGAGGCACCGAAACAAAGATTTGTTCGGTTGAAAATGTCCGAAACGCGAAGGAAATCGCGAATCGACGACGAAACGGGCTTAGAACGCGAAGAAAACAAGGGAATGAGGAAGAAAAGACTCTAGAGAGAGAGAGGGGTCGTTTTCGGCGAAGGATAATGAAAAGAATAGGGTTTGGAACCCTATTTTAAAACACCCATGGTGAAATGTCGAATCTGCCCCGATCCAGGAACTTTTGCGGTCGGCAACATTTTGTGCCGGCCGGCAGAATATTGTGCCGATGGAATTATTTTGTAGCCGGTGGACAGCCGGTGGCTTCCCCTTCCGGCCGGTGGTGTTCCCACAACCTTGTTTAGGCCGTATGAGTGGTTTTTGGTCTTCATAGCTCGAGAAAGTGCAAGAAAGTGTATCTCCGACGCTCAACCGGCCTTCGTTTTGACCTCGGACCGCGTCTTCTGTGCGTAGCACTCAAATTCATGCATTGATGTATCCTTCTGTATCCTTTTGTCTTTTACAAGATTTAAAAGTTGCCCCGTGTGCGTTGCACGCGTTCATCGCACTATTTCGGTGCATTGCATCGCGCCGTCATGCGCCTCACAGTTGCATTGTTATGCACATACTACATGCGTTGTAACACGCACCCCTTGCATTGTCATGCACATCTCTCATGCATTTTCATTGCATTTTTATTACAAGCATTGTCATGTATTTCAATACAACGTCGCCTCGCGCATCGTTCGCGTTGTCGTGCATTCCTTACAGCATTTCATGCTCCGAAACACGTGCGTTGTTACGCATTTAAGTACACTGGTATCATTTCGCATTTCAATGAGGCATGCGTGTCTCATTTACATTTTACATTCCGTGTGGCATGCGTGTCACACTTGCATCATTTTGCATTTCAATGAGGCATGCGTGTCTCATTTACATTTTACATTCTATGAGGCATGCTTGTCTCATTTGTATCATTTTGCATCTTATGAGGCATGCGTGTCTCATTTGTATCATTTTGCATCTTATGAGGCATACGTGTCTCATTTGTATCATTCGCATTGGCACGTGTGCCTCATTTTCATCGGCACGTGTGCCTCATTTTCATCGGCACGTGTGCCTCATTCTCATTAGCACGTGTGCCTCATTTGCATTGGCACGTGTGCCTCATTTTCGCATCGGCACGTGTGCCTCATTTTCGCATCGGCACGTGTGCCTCATTTGCATTGGCACGTGTGCCTCATTTGCATTGGCACGTGTGCCTCATTTGCATTGGCACGTGTGCCTCATTTTCATCGGCACGTGTGCCTCATTCTCATTGGCACATGTGCCTCATTTTCGCATCGGCACGTGTGCCTCATTTGCATTAGGCACGTGTGCCTCATTTGCATTGGCACGTGTGCCTCATTTGCATTGGCACGTGTGCCTCATTTCCATTGGCACGTGTGCCTCATTCTCATTGGCACGTGTGCCTCATTCGCATTGGCACGTGTGCCTCATTGCATTGGCACGTGTGCCTCATTTCCATTGGCACGTGTGCCTCATTTCCATTGGCAGCGTGTGCCTCATTTTCGCATCGGCACGTGTGCCTCATTTTCGCATCGGCACGTGTGCCTCATTTGCATTGGCACGTGTGCCTCATTTCCATTGGCACGTGTGCCTCATTTGCATTGGCACGTGTGCCTCATTCTCATTAGGCACGTGTGCCTCATTCTATCGGCACGTGTGCCTCATTCTCATCGGCACGTGTGCCTCATTTGCATTGGCACGTGTGCCTCATTTCGCATCGGTACGTGTGCCTCATTTGCATTAGGCACGTGTGCCTCATTTTCATTGGCACGTGTGCCTCATTCTCATTGGCACGTGTGCCTCATTTGCATTGGCACGTGTGCCTCATTCTCATCGGCACGTGTGCCTCATTTTTGCATAGGCACGTGTGCCTCATTTGCATCGGCACGTGTGCCTCATTTTTGCATAGGCACGTGTGCCTCATTTTCATTGGCACGTTGCCCCATTTTCATCGGCATGCGTGCCTCATTTTCATTGGCACGTGTGCCTCATTTGCATTGGCACGTGTGCCTCATTTGCACTGGCATGTGTGCCCCATCTTCATCGGCACGCGTGTCTATTTCCATTGGCAGGTGTGCCCCATCTTTTCATCGGCATGTGTGCCTCATTTCCATTGGCATGCGTGTGTACATTTCGTTGGCATGCGTGTCGTCATTTGCAATTAGCATGCGTGCCTCATTTGCATTGTCATGCATGTTGCTAACGACATTGTACCTGTTAAGTTTGTTTTCTTTTCAGGCACACGATATTGTATGTACGGTTCATTTGAGGCCGGTGCAACCGGACGAGCCGCACAGGTATTGTATCCTCCGCGTGAGACGTACAGAGAATTACATAATTCTCTTACATCCTTTGCTGTATGTAGTGTAGTCTGGTGTATGCTAGCTTAAAACCGTTGCATGTGTGCTTCGTTACAACTATCTTTGCATGATCATAAGTTATGCTCGGCTTCTTGCATTTTCAGTTGCATTTTGCCCCTGCCTTCGGGCGCATACCTTGTTTGTCTTGCATGTTTGTCCAAGTCTTCGGCCTTGTCAAAAATGGGTCGTCTCTGGGCTTTGACATTCACTCCCGTCATTGTTATGACTTTTGAGTTCTGTCAAAGAGGGGCAACTGTAGACACCCCATTTTTGACCGTCCTCAAGACTTGGACATCACCGTTTGAACACTCGGTGATTATCCATGTTTGTGTTCGTTTGGAGTTCCCGGAGGTCTCGGCTACGCGCCCTACCTCAGGATCTCCGAACTCGACCGTTTTGTGTCTGGTTTTGCATCAAACACTTGTGTTTTGCCTTGGAGGGGCAGGGAATGCCTTGTGAGGCATCCCCACACACCACCGGCAGTGGCTAGAGGCCACCGGCTGGTTGTTGTTGCCACCGGCAATGTATGTGGCCGGTCGGCACTCTTTGTTGCCGGTCGGCAGTCATTTTTGTGAAAATGACATTTTTGGCCAGCCGACTACTGTTCATCTGCTTTTGCAGATATTTTAGGACAGCTGTGTGGCATTTGGTTCCCCTCCATACACGTGTATGGAGGGATGCTCTCCTTGTAAGCTTGTTGTATAAGCTTTACAAGATTGGTTGCCTATAAGAGGAGCCCTCCTCTCTTGGCATTGGGGTTAGAGAATTTTGGAGAGAAAAACACAGAGAGAAGCTCTGGTTTTAGGGTTAGGGTTGATACATATCTCCTATATCTCTTTTTCCTCTCTTTATGTTCTAGGTGTTTTAGTCCATATTATTGCACACAAACACCTAGTGCTTCACCTTCCTTTGGCTACTGAAGTTCTAAGGGCTTGTTCTTGCTATTTTTGACTGGATTGAAGCTTAAGGAGGCAACAAGATCACCATTGTTGAAGAAAGGCTTCAAGGGTAAGAAACTAGTCATTTTTACCCCATTTTTGCATCCTATTTCTACCTATCTTAGAGCTGTTTTTGTGTTTAGTGTATAACATAAAAAAGTTCTATTTTTAGGCCCTCTTGATTGTTTGTTAAGGGTGTTTTGTGGTTTGGGTGTGTTTGACCACCCTTAGGCCTTGAAAGGCCCCATTTTTGTGCTATTTTGTGCAAGTTTCGAGACTTTGGTGTTTGGGCCTCTTCACCACTGAAATTTTGAGGGATTTTAGTGGTAAAGATGGTGCCTTGAAGTCTCAAGAAGGAGGGGGCCACCCCCTCTCCCTGTTATCCTTGAAAGGGACCATTTTTGGTCTCTTAAAGGAGCTTATGTTTGAGTGTTTATTGGTCATACCTTGGCTGCATTTTATGTTTATATTGTCATAATATAGCATTGTTGTGTGTTGGTTTTGGTACACCATGCATGCCTTGCATACCTACCTTGTAATGCCTTGTTGTTGCTTTAATATGCCTTAGGTTGTTAACCATTATTCTAGCATGTTTTAGGCTTAGTCTTGTGAAGCTTTTGTGCTTGTTTTGCCATGTATAAGGTCTGTCCTAGGTTGTTTGGGTCGACCCTAACATGCATTGTATAGCCCCTTTGTATATTTGGCTTGTTGGCCTTAAGTGCATAAGTGTATAGCATGTATTGCTTGCATTATTTAAGTGGTTTGGAACCACTTAGCATGAAATTTCAGTCCACTTAACATGTTTGCATACTTGCCTTAGAGGCTTCATTGTTGCTTTGAAAGCTTGTGTTGTATGCTCCATGTTTTGGTCATTATGTATGCCTTCGGATTTGAGCCACTTAGATACCATCTAGGTGCACCCTCGGCTTTGTTTAAGCCTTCTTTTGACCTGTTTTAAGCCTCCTTAGCCTTGTGAGGCTTGGTGGAATTGACCTTGGTTCAAGCCTCCATGACTTGCCTTAAGTACTTGGACCGTGCTTACATGCTTATGTTTGCTTCATTTGAGTTGGTTTGGCACCACATTCTAGCATGATTTTTAGAGCTTATATTGCATGCTAATTGTCCATGATATCCCCTTTCAAGTGTGCTTGAAAGTTGCTTGTTTAATGCTTAAGTTTGGACCATACATGTGCATGTGCATGTGTGTTTAGCCTTCATTTTTGGGCATTTTGGCCACTGTTTTAGGCCTATTTAGAGCCGCCTAAACCATGTTTAAGTCCACCTTTTCATTAGTTTGCATTGCCTCATGTTTGCTTGAATGCTTGCATAAGTGCCTTGCCATGCCATGTTGCATCCTTAGCTTGCATGCCTAGGTTGCATTGCATCTTGCATGCATGCCTCGTTCCTTGATTTGGTGATAGGAATTGGGCCTTGTTTTGTTTGATTGGTTCGCATTTCATTTGACATGAAAGTTGCACACTTGATTCTTTGGGCCATCATGCATGGAAATGCGTGATTGGTGGTCCGAGAATCGAGGCGCATGCCCCTTTGAGTCATAAACATGATAGGGGACATGATTGGTGCATACATTGTTTGAATTGTATTGCCATGCAAGTTTTGCCCTCTGCTGCTGTGAGTTGCAGGTTCTGCAGGCATTCTTTGCCGACCGGCAGTATTCAGTGCCGACCGGCAGTATATCATCAGCCGATGGATGAATCTTGTGCCGATGACCACAATTCATTGCCGGTGGCTATTCTACTTAGCCGGTGGTGATTCCCAGTATCCAGAGAAGTATCCTTGAGACTTTGGCAGTCTTCAGAGAGGCAAAGCAGGGAAAACAGAGGCAGACTATGCATGGCAGTGCGATTCCGAGCAAGTCCCGAGCATGCGCTGCATCTGACCCGCTTCCCGAGGGCTTTACTGTTTTAATTAGATTAATTAATTTGTTTAGTAAATTTAATTGATCTGTAATATTTAATTAGCTTGCGTAGTTAATTAATTTGTATATTCTTTTGGTCCCTCCGAGCGAGGGCAAATCTGTAATAAGCGTGTGTGAGTGGTGTGCATGTCTTCCAACCCCCACTTCTTTCTTCCCTTTTATTATCCGCTTACGATGGTTAGTATTAGGGCACGTTTATTTTAGCATACCTTATGCTATGCATGCGTGCATCCATGCATTTGTTGACATGCACCGGGCTCGGTACATCATGCTAATTGCATTTGTACTTCAAATCTAACTTGAATACGTGCACCGAATGATTGCATTTCACATGCCATTTTAGGGTTAGCCGAGCCTATCCTAATCACATTCTGTATGCGATGCATTAGTCACTCTAACATGAACTAGGGCATGCATGTTTGCTAACTAGTTTATTGTTTTGGCATGGAGTACAATGTGAGTATTTATGCTTTAGCATCTCGCATGCGTGTGAATGTTAACATGACAGCATGATTACCATGTAGCTAAGTGCTTATATGAGATAAACTGCCTGATTGCCTGTGGGTGAAGGTTGGATTGTTTGAGTTGGAAAAACTCGTTGAAATCCGTATTTTAGCCTACTTGCGAGTAGCAAATTCCAAAACATTTTCAAAACAAACGGATGTGCAATGCTTATTTCCAAATTATGCAATCTAGTCTATACTTGTTTGCTGTGCGCATAACATAGTAATTCTAGGCTAATAACCGGAATAAGAACACATAACGTTTTCAAAATGGATATCATGGTTAGTAAGGCCGGTCTTCGGACCGGGCGAAAGGGGGTGCTCATAGCTGACCTTCCCCGATCGTACCCAAGCTCCCGAGCCAAGGCAACTTTGGTGATGATGGACACGTGGCCTTTGGCACCGAGTCAGGGTTTCCTAAATTTCCCATTAAAAAATATTTAGGTGGCGACTCTGTATCTGGCAAAGCAGTCCATGTTTGGCACTTCTTTTCAAAATCTGTTTTTCTCAAAACGATTTGCCAGAGTTGGACTCTTTGCTTCAGATTTAGAACCGTGACAATTTGAGTCCAAACTGTAGTAAACCCAATATGAACGGAACGGGACTTAACCCTCCCAGGGCGTTCGCGGGGACGTCTACAGTCGGCATCTAAGGAGACGCTCTAGCTTATCTGTAGCCCAGAACTCTATGAGTAACAACTGTGTAAAGATATGTTCAAATATGAATATCTTCTGAATGGTTAAACTGTACTGTTTCTGAATTGATACTGTTAACTGAATGAATATATGTCCTCTATTCTGAACTGTATTGTGGCATCCATAGCAACTACTGTTACTGTTACCGCTACTGTTGCAGAGATCTCTGTTAGTTCCTATCTTGGAACTTCTGTTATGATGGCTATCATTGACTGCTCGGTCTTTCAAGACCTACTGTTTACTGTACTGTTCTGCTAATGGATGTACCACATATGACTGTTATGACTGAATGACTGATATACTGAATTAATTGACTGTTTTCAATACTGAAAGGACATTCATTCTTAACCTCTTTACGCATTATGTTATTCACTGGGCTTTAGCTCACTGTTTATATATATATATATATGTAGGTGTTCAGGCACCAGACCGGAGTTAGGAGCGTAGGTTAGACTCCCTTTTGTCAAAGCCAACTACTGTGCCTCACTGCAAGGTTCCGAGCTTGTCAAGCTACGGCTTTGGGGTGTTTTAGTTTCTCCCATCTGTCTCTGTATCTGTTTTGTAATACCGTATCGACTGATAGCACTATACTGTACTGTCTTAATAGGGATTAAGTCCTTGATCGGGATTATTGTAAATATTGTGCATACTGTTTTGGTACTGATAGTATATATGTTATGAAAAGTCTTTTTGCATACAGACTGTCACAGCTCATTAGACATTGTTTAATTACTGTTTTGGCTTCCGCCATGCCCCTATACTCTGTAATACTGTCTTACTGTTAAGTAGGCCTTCGGTAATCACAGATTACTGGCCGGTTACGGTGCTAAACCCATAGGGGCGGGTTTGGGTCGTGACATGAATCTAGTCTTACAAGTGCAATGTGAAACTAATAAACACCAAAAAATCCAAATCCGGCAAATCTTTTTGAAAAATTGATTTTAAATCAAATAATGCCAAAATTGGACTACTTTGCCAGATACAGAGTTGTCACCTAAATATTTTTTTTTATTTTGGAGAAATTTAGGAAACCCTAACTCGTGCCAAAGGCCACGTGTCCGTCATCACCAAAATTGCCTCGGCTTGGGAACTTGGGTACGAAGGGGGAAGGTCATGAATTGAGCACCCCCGCTCACCCGATCAAAAGATCGACTTCTACTAATCATGATATGATTTTTATGTACATTATGTGCTCTTGTTCTGGTTATTAGACTAGCTTTACTATGTGATGCGCACAAGCAAGTATAGACTAGTTTGCTCAATTTCGAACAATTCAACTCATGTTTGTTTGCGAAAAATGGTTTGAATTTGCCATCTCAAGTGGACTTAAAGATTGCGGATTTGCCACCAAACATAGTGGGCTTAAAACATGATTTGACACTCAACAAAGTGGGCTTAAAACGCACATTCGTTGAGTCATTCCAATTCAAACAACAAGCCTTCATCTACAGGCATTCATGCAGTTTAGCATTTAAGCACATAGCCTCATGGCAAGCATGCTAGACAGGGCAACATTCACACTTATGCAAGCATGCTAAAGTATAAAAACTTACCTAGTACTCCATGCTAAGAAGACATGAGTTAGTAAAATATGCATGATTCCTAACTATGTTAAGTGTCTAATGCAACATATGCAATATGCAATTAATAGGCTCAGCTACTAATATGGCATATGAATCGATTTGAATAACATGCGATTAAACACGTATCTAAAGAAGTATTGAAATGGCAATGTAGTTTGAATAATGCGCCGAGCCTTGGTGCATGCAATACAAAATGAATGGATGCAAGCATACGATATGCTAATTAAAACATGTCCCTAATCGAACCATCAAAAGCGATTAAATAAAATGGAGAAAGGCGTGGGATTGGAAAACATACACACACGCACACACACTTATTACAACATTATGTCCTCGCGAAAGAGGGTCCGAATAAATAAAAGCTAACTAGCTACGCTAATTAAGCGAAGCTAATTATTACAAAACTCGAAACTAATTAACTATTCTAGTTAACTAATTATTACAAACCGAAATCAAATAACTAGTTAAACTAACTAATTATTTACAACACTTAATTAGCTACAACTAATTAATTACAACATGCATCTAAGCTAGATAATTAAGCGATAAGTAAACTTGGAATACAAGGGAGGCTTATGCATGTGCTCGGTTTTCACTCGAAAAGGCACTGTCTTGCTACTGTATGTCTCTGTTTGCACATTTGAATACCAAAGAAGCTGTCCACTTCCAGAACATCTCTGCTCCACCTCAGGAACACACTGTGCAAATTTCATTGGTGGCCGACAGGGGGCCGATCGGCTACCAATGGTGGCAGGTCGGCCACTAGTGATGGTTGTCGGGCACTGATGGTTTGAAGCTTCCTTGCTGCAACAGAGAGAAAAACAGAGCACAACAGAGCATTTCTCAAGGGTTGTTTGCATACTTTGCCTCTCCTTTTTATGGGGAAATCAAAAGAGGGACAAGCTTTGGTTCACAAACCATCAATCAAGCAATTTCATTACATGATAGCTTGTAAAACCAATTGTGCAAGATTAATGTATGCAAATACACTACCAAAAGGACCATCACCCTATCATGCATGATCAAGGACAATGGAGACCAAGGAAAGTGGCATATTTCATCACTTTTGAGTATGAAATGTCCCATTTTCCTTGTGTTTGAATTAACGTCTGATTCGAACACATGCAATGCAACACGAAAGATGCTTATCTTGCCTCTTTTACTTGTCAATTTTTGTTTACTCATTTTAATTATCAAACCATTCCTTAACCCAATTATCCATTGGTGAGTGTCCTTTAATGGAAAGAGGACTCAAACCCCAAGTTGCTTTAGGCATGAAAGAGGCATTACACTGTTGGTAATGAACCCCCTAAGGGATTAAACCATTAGATGTAACACCTTCATTTCACACTTAGGCAAACAAGTGGTTTGAAACCACTTTCAAAGCAAATCAAAAGTGAAGAATTGAGGGGGATTGCAGAGATTGATTAAGTGCTGGAAATAAATGATAAAAGCACTAGAACATGCAACCAACTCACACCAATAAGAGTTAAAGCCTTAAAACACTAAGCTAGTGAAGGAATTAACACTACAACCATGCCATACAAGGCTTAAATGAAACAAATAACCAAAAACAGAGGCAAAACAACCCTAAATATGGTCTAAACATACTGGACTCAAGTCATGAAAAGCCAAAACATTAAGCTAATGCATGGGGTTGCACTACAACTATACGAAACGAGGCTCAAACAAACTAACCAGCCCAAAACAGAACTAAAACAGGTTATTTCAGAAGCTAAGACATGCTAGACTTGAGCTAAGTTAGGCTAAAAAAAATGCTCACATATGAAGCTAACTAGGCATGCAAACAAGACACAAGGAGGGAAGGCTAACCCCTCCAATTTTGCACTTCAAGATGAGTTTTTTACCACTGAAAAACCTCTAAAATTCAGTAGTTAAAAGGCCCAAAAAAGTTGATTTGGAAGTGATGAATAAAGGCACAAAGCTTTACAAACTAACAAACAAGAAAAATGAACCACCCTCTAACTTAAAAACGGTTCAAACCAGCACTTTTAGGCCACAAAAACAAAGTTTTTCTCAGCTCAAAACCAGCCCCAAAACAGTAAGAAAAGATGGTAAAACAAGCTTGCAAAATAAAGTAAACAAGACAAGTATACTATCTTTTGAAGCAAAGGGGAATTCTAGGCACAAGAACAAGCTAAAACCACCTTCAAGGGCTCCAAGATGACCCCAAATAACCTCAGCTCAAAGGTAAGAGGATTTGATTTAGGATGTGTATGCAAAAGTGTAGAGAAAATGAGCACTTAGGCACAAAATTGAAAGAGAGAGAGAGAGAGAGAGATTTTTGCTCTGAATTTTCTCACCCTCAAAAATGGGAGAGGAACCCCCTTATATATAGAAAAACATGCCTTGGGCTTAGAAACATCCTGCCACATACATGTAGGAAGATGCAGCTCATTGTGCTAACAGCTGGCACAGCTGGCAACAAATATCAACAAATATTTGGAAAAAGAGATTGGTGGCCGTCGGCCACCACTGGTAGCCGACCGGCCACACCAGTGGCCGACATGCACAAGCCATAGCCGACAGCCTCTGGTGGTGGCCGACAGGTCACCATAAGGTTCCAGGCACCAAGTTTTCATCCAAAACAAGGCACAAAAAGGACAAGGTCCAAAGGCTCAAAGACAGGGCGTTTTGCCGAGGACTTCGGCACTCAAAACAAACACAAACAAGCATAATCATCATATACACAAGTGATGACGTCTCAGTCTTGAGGACGGTCAAAAATGGAGTGTCTACACACTCTCAAGTCCAAAACTCAACTTCAAAGCTACAAAACTCATCCAGTTGGGCCAAAAACCTAAGGAATCATATGTGAAATTGGAAAACATTGAGAATTCTAAATCATCGCAAAATCAATGCTCAAAAACTTGCCAATTATACAAAACAAAACCCAATTCCTAGAAAACATAGCATGAATGTATTTCTTTGACTTGAAGACTTCCAAAACATGATCTAGTGACTCAAAATGACTTGAAACTTTATGAATTCCCAAAACTAAAGTGATTTAGTACCATGCATGAGGAATTTCTTGGAAAATAACTTCAAAAATACTATGAAATATGCATGCATGGTTGAATTCTCCCTATATTCATCTTCCTTAGCTTAAATCATGACTTGAATCTTTATAGTCTTTTGAATTCTTACTGTGGGAGCCGAATAATCTTGGATCAATAGACGAGTGGACCAGTCCGATCCAGAACATAACCTCTATTCGGCACTGGCCTTATTCAATTGAAGAGCTGAATAAAATAGCCAGAATTCCTATCAGTGGAACAAAGGCTGAGTAGAAGTACATGTGAAGGATCAGGGTTGGGCCAGGCCCTAAGGCCCAAAGAGAATACTACAAATACAAGATCCTCAGTTCAAGAAAGGCATGTGAGAACTATTACCCTTAACTTAGAATATAAATAATCTTGAGTGTAGAGATTGACTTGCTCGTCGAAGTGCTAATTCCAGCACCCCCGACCGGAGTGTTTATTCATTTTCAGGTGACTAGCATTGGATCACGAGTGTCCTCCAGGATCTAAAGAGTATTTCCAAACCACTTCCCCACACTTACATTAGTCATCTTAAATACACAACCAAAAGGTTGAATTCTTACCTTAGTTCTCCAATCTAGCTCCAAATGGTGAATTCACTAAAATCCCATACCAAACCTTTAAATCCAAAGCCAATTTCTTTCACTCTCTAGTATTTCCTTTGTTTGATCACAATTCTCACCTCTCTCTCTCTCTCTCTCTCTCTCTCTCTCTCTACGTTTTTGAGCTCAAAGGATAAGGAAAGGAAGTGTAAAATGTATACAAAATGGTGGTAGTGGCTTTAAGTGGGCTTACTTAGGAAAATTAATTAAGTTAAGTTAAGAACAACTAAGTGAGATCATTTATTATAATTATTTGGTTCCGAATCGAATTTCAATTGAACCTACTACAAAATTCTAAAAATTCTAACTAACACATAATTCAAGTCAATTTTGTGATCAGATGCCTATGAGGCCTTCGATTTATAGAATAGAATAGAAATTCAAACAGATATGTCTACGATGAACAGATAAAAACACCAATAATGCAACACATATGCAATTAATTCAAAATCTGATCTTAATAACTTATTAGGTATATTAAATCATGGATTAACGTTAATCATGGGTTGGGGTTTTTACACGAGAAGAGCCTGGACCAGACTCTACTTGAACTTGATGTCGAGGTTGCGGCTGAGAAGAAAGCAGCATTGCCAACCAAGGCCGATACAACGTCGATAGCCGAGGTTGAGCATTCTGAGGTCAATGCCGATGCTGCTAGGACTTAGGAACCTGCTTCTTCACTTAGGAGTTTTTTCTTTTGAATTAGTTGTAATCTTTTTGTTTTGAACAATGTTTTAGCTTTATCTGGCCGAAGTGCCACCTTTGTAACTGAAAAAGCAACCTCTCAGGCTGATGCGCCTTCTGTTTATAAATTGAACATGTATTCTTTTGAATGAATGCCTTCCTCTCTTCTGAGTGTTGAATGTTTGTTTCCTTAAGCTTTACTGCTTTTCTTCTATGCCTTGCATGCTTCCACACGTAAAATATTTTTGCACTTCTACAATCTCTCTTGTATGACTACTTCTGGTTAGGACACCTTGGACGAGTATCAACTTGGACCGCATCATCTCGGGTGCACCCCCAGTTGGTCACCTTAGTCCAACAATCTCGGGGTTCTCTTTTTACCCTGATCTCGGTCCAACCACACTTAAAAATATTCCGTTCAAAATATATTTAATAGTGTTCTTCCTTTGCAAGACTTTACCCTTTGCAGCCTTTTCAAGCCTGACAGCTTGGTTGATTGTCTCGGGTAATCAATAACTCGGCTAACTTCGACTTGTAAATTGGTCTGAAATTTCAACAAGTGTCATGCCCGTCTTAACTTATAAATTTTTCTTAAAAAATTTCAACAAGTTCCAAGCTCTCAAGCTTATTTACCATTTCTATTCCCTACCCCCTAATGTGAACCTAAGTATCACTTACGTTCACATTAAGCATGCATCTTCGATTTTGCCGAAGTTAGACTCAAATAAATCGTAGCTCGGTTTACTACCTCATTGCCTCTGTGAACCTAATTAACCCTGTTCAATTCTTCCGACATGGTAAGTCTGATTGCATTCAACTTAGTTCAACTCTATTATGTGCAAATATAATTCAACTCTGCTACATAACAAGTCTATGTTACTCATTCAACTTAGTTCAACTGTATTATGGGCAAGTATAATTCAATTCTGCCACATAACAAGTCTAAGCTACTTATTCAACTTAGTTCAACTTTATTATGTGCAAGTATAATTCAACTCTGCCACATAACAAGTCTAAGTTACTCATTCAATTTAGTTCAACTCTATTATGTGCAAGTATAATTCAACTCTGCCATATAATAAGTCTAAGTTACTCATCATGTTTTAATCGGAAACATCGTCATAAGACCATTTCAGTCCTATCAAACAAGTGTCAACAATAACCTATGGAAAATCAAATCGAGCTAGTGCTTTATTGAAGTTTGGCTAATTACATAAATATCAAAAGACAAAACTAATGAAAGAAAAACTTCAAATTGCAAGTGTTCTAGGGTCTTGGCAACTCTTTGCCATCACTGCCCTCAAGCCGATATGCCCTATTGCCGGCAACATAAATAATTCTATAAGGCCCCTCCCAGTTTGGGCCAAGTTTGCCCTCTCTAGGGTTCTTTTTGTTACAGAAAACTTTCCTCAGGACGAGGTCCCCAACCTTGAACTTTCTTGGGTTGACCTTCTTATTGTAAGCTCTCGCAAGCTGTTGCCGGTATGCCCCCAGCCGAATTGCTACTCTTTCCCTTCTTTTTTCCAGCACATCTAGATTTCGGCTAAGAATACCTCATTGGTCCTATCCTCTACTCCCTAGGTTCTGATTCCAGGGATGCCGACCTCTAGTGGGATAACTGCTTCAGTGACATAAGCCATGGCAAAAGGAGATTCCCCAGTTGATCTTTTCGGCGTAGTCTGATATGCCCATAGTACATTGAGCAACTTTTCCACCCATTTTCCCTTGGCTGCTTCTAGCCTTTTCTTGACCCCATCCAAGATGGTCTTGTTGATACCTCGGCCTGACCATTACTCTGGGAAAAACTTGGGGTGGAGTAATAATTCTTTATCTTGTACTTGGCGTAAAAACTCTTGATCAGCTTACTGTCAAACTGGGTGCCATTGTTTGCAATGAAAGCTCTTAGAATCCCAAATCTGGTGATAATGTTTTTCCAGATAAAGTTCTGCACATCAATATCTCTAATCTTCACGAGGGGTTTTGCCTCTACCCACTTCGTAAAGTAGTTAGTTGCCACTAATAGAAATTTTCTTTGTCTAGTTGCCTAGGGCAATTGCCCAACAAGATCCATGTCCCATTGGGCAAACAGCCAGGGACTGGATACTGGATTTAAGTTTGCTACTGGCTGGTGTATCAAGGGTGCAAACTTCTGGTATTTTCTCACATTTCCTGACATAAACCTCAACATCTTTCTGCATGTAGGGCCACCAATATCCTTGAGTTATGGCCCTATGAGCAAGTGACCTACCCCCAGCATGGCTTCCACAAACCTCTTCATAAATTTCATACAAAAAGTCCTCTACCTGAAAGGGATGCACACATTTGAGCAAAGGTTTAGTGAAAGATCTTCTGTACAAGTAGCCTTCTACTGATAAGCAAAACCTGGATGACTTCAGCCTGATCTTGTGTGACTCTTTTCTGTCGTCTGGCAGATTGTTATTCTTAAAAAATGTTACTATCACATCTATCCAACTTGGACCCATCTCTATGCACATTGCCTCGTATTCTGTTATTAGAGGCTCCACACTTGGTCCTGTTAAATAATCTACCATGATTGTCCTTGGTTTCCCTGACTTTATTGTACCAGCCAATTGGCCAAGGCATCGGCATGACTATTGTCATCTCTGTTAACTTATTGTAATCGATAGTTCTGGAACAATGCTAGTAGTCTGATGACCTCTTTGACATATGCTATCATTCTTTCATCTCGGGCTGCATATTCACCCGTTACTTTGTTCACAATGAGCTGGGAGTCAAAGAAGACTACCACCTCATCGGCTTCCATTGCTGCTACTAGCTTCAATCCAGCAATCAGTGCTTCATACTCCGCTTCGTTGTTTGAGGCCTTGAACCCCCAAACGAATTGATTGCTCAATCATTTACCCATCTGGCGATACCAAAACCACTTCTGCCCTCGCCCCTTGCCGATTTGGACTTCCATCAACAAATAGGCGGAATGAGTTGTCAATGTAGATGTTGCAGGGCTTTGGTTGCTCTGTCTTTTTCTGCTTTTCTTGGGTGGGATTCTTTAGCCCCAACTGGGTCTCTTCTGGACCTGTTGGACATCCTAGGCCGCGGCTCTCTGGAGCCCGACGTGGTATGGCACCAGGTGTGAATTTGGCCACAAAGTCAGCCAGAACCTGACCCTTGATTGCTGTTCTTGGCCTGAACTCCAGGTCATACTAGCCTAGCACTACTGCCCTCTGGCTATTCTACCTATCAGGTCTCCATGCTGCAACAGGGACTTCAAAGGATGCTCAGTCAGTACCATGATCTTGTGGGCTTGGAAGTAGTGGTTCAATTTCTTGGAAGCCATTACCAAGGCTAGTGTTAACTTTTTCAAGAGCAGATACCTAGTTTCCACACCAACCAGGGTTTTACTCACATAGTAAATCGCCTTTTGTTCTCCTTCTTCTTCTTGGATTACTACTGCACTGACTGCATGCTCTGAAATAGCTAAGTATAGTTCTTCTCCTGGCACAGGAGTTGACAAAACTGGTGTTGTTGTCAAGTATGTCTTTAGGTCGGTGTAGACGTCCCCGAACGCCCCGGGAGGATGAGTCCCGTTCTGTTCATCTTGGGGTCACTACAGTATGGACTCAAATTGTCACGGTTCTCAATCTGAACCAAAGAGTCCAAACCGGCAAATCGTTTTGAGAAAACAGATTTTTGAAAGAAATGCCAAACATGGACTGCTTTGCCAGATACAGAGTCGCCACCTAAATATTTTATTTTTGGGGAAATTTAGGAAACCTTGACTCATTGCCAAGGCCACATGTCCGTCATCACCAAAGTTGCCTCGGCTCGGGAACTTGGGTACGATTGGGAAGATCACTTCGTGAGCACCCCCGCTCGCCCGATCAAAGATCGGCCTTTACTAACCATGATATCTTGTTTGAAAACGTTATGTGTTCTTATTCCGATTATTAGCCTAGATTTACTATGTGATGCGCACATCATAAAGTACAGACTGGGTCGCCTGAATTGGAATAAAACATTTCCTGTTTATTTTTTAAAGTGGTTTGCTACTCGCAAGTAAGCTTAAAATGCAGATTTTGCCACCCTCGGGTGGGCTTAGAAAACATAGTTTTGCCACTATCTAGTGGGCTTAAAACTCAAGTTGAATGATTGTTCCAATCCAAATAATCCAACCTTCACCCACAGGCATCCAGGCAGTTATATCACATAAGCATATAGCCTCATGGTAAGCATGCTATCATGACAGTCACTCACACGCATGCAAGGATGCTAAAGCATAAAACTTACCGAGTACTCCAAGCCAAAACAGAAGTTATGTTAGAAATCCATGCATGATCCTAACTATACAGAAATGCCTAATGCAACACATGCAAAAAATGCAACTACGATAGGCTCGGCTATTCTAAAGATGGCATGTGAAATGCTACAACTAACAAGTATTCAACTTTGGAATTGAAATACAATGCAGTGAGTATGATCCGCCGAGCCCGGTGCATGCAAAACAGATGAATGAATGCAAACATGCTATCATACTGTATGCTAATTGAAACATGCCCTAATCTAACCATCATAAACTGGTAAATAAAAGGGAGAAAGACGTAGGGTTGGAAGACATACATCACACGCACGCACACTTATTACAACATTGCCCTCGCGCGGAGGGTCCGAATAAATAATACAGTCCCAAATAAATAATACAGTTCGAATAAGTACAAAAACCTAATTAATTAACAAATTAATCTAGGAAAGCAGGTAAATTAGCATGCAAGCTATAGACTGCCTCGGCTCTATTCTGAATGATGAATGATGCGTGCTTGAGTTGCCTTGCGCGGAAATCCATTGCGATGCCCCAATTAGCCTCTGTTTACAATTAAGCCCGGAATACTACACGAAGCTCCAAAAGACTGTCGGTTTCTGATTTGCTGCAACAGAGAGCAAGAAAGAGGCATGGCACCCACTCAACGAGCATAGAACCCACTCTCGAGATGCACAACCTCAGATCCGAAGGAAAATTGCCCCTTGCTTGAAGAGAGCTGCATGGCAACGGAAAGTTGCCCCTTGTTTGAACGGCACCGCGGCGCATTGAATGGCAACGGAAAGTTGCCCCTTGTTTGAATGGCACCGCAGCGCATTGTAGTCAGTCCTCGAAGTGACGAACACAACCAAATTCTCGGATACAGAGAAGGCGAAGATGATCAAAACCATTACATGGGCACAATCAAATTGAAGTGTTTTACGGCTGGACTTCAGGATGAAGTTGCCTACGTATCCCAAAGATGGGAATCAAGCCTTACGTAGTTCGGGGTTAAGGTACACTCGGGTATTAACCTCTCCTTTTGTGCTCTAACTTTTGCCAATGCCGCCCTTTGCGGGTTTTCAACCTTGCGAGCTATGTTCTTCAATTCTTTTTCATTTCTTTTCTTCTTTTTTTCATCTTTTTCTTCTTTTCTTTTTTTTTTTCACTTTCATTTTTTGCATTTTCTTTACTTTTCTCTCTCTTTTTTTTTTGAGTTTTTCTCTTTTGTTCTTTTCTTTTCTCTTTTTCCTCGCTCTAATTTTTGCCTAGGTCGCCCTTTCAGGTTTTCGGCCCAGCGAGCCTCTCAAGGGTAAAAGTGTAGCTTGGTCCATGTCAAATGGTTCTGAGATCTCGAATCCATCTAAATCCAAGAGAGTGACTGCTGTTCGCTGACGATGCAGGAGTCCATCCCATGGGGGCTGAATTTGTCCCTAGTGTTGTAGACAGGAACTCAGTTGTTCTTTAGCAATACTTTCTTCTTTTTTCTTTTCTGGGATTTGGCATTCTCGCCAGTCTTCATTTATTTGCAGGATGATCCATCTTCGGCTCTTCGAGCACATCTGACATTTTTCAGCCCCTAGGTCGAGGGCTGCTTCGAATCTGGCCACACAGGCCTCACATTGCGGTTGACCGTTGAACATTCTGAGTTAAGGTTCAAGGTCGGAAAGAAAAAGGGGGTCGAGTCTCAAGGCTGAGAGCGATCCTAAGCTGCACAATCTCAAGAGCGATTCCACACAGGTCTTCGCGGGACTGCGCAAAACATTTTTTTGAAATCTTTTAAGAAAGCGACTAATTGCTCGCGCGGAAGACAGTGTAGAACCAATCTGAATCAAGCCAGGATCCTTCTCAGTACTCACATTAACAAACATGATTTCATTCATTAAGGGCTTAACACGCCTCTCTTTCTCTCAATTGATCAAATTTTTACAAATCCCGAGAATTCTTTCCTCTTCGTTTTCATCACAGTGTTCAAAAGTTTTGAAAAACTTAGGTCAATGCAATGATTCGAGGCACAGAAAAGTAGGCGAAAGCACTGCCATTTCATTCAGAACTTCTGGCACAACTGGCACAGGCAGAAGCGAGCACAAGAATGTGAAAATCACTGCTGTTCATTCAAATCTGTTGGCATTACTGGCTCCAAGGCAGAAACAGACTCAAAAGAAAACGAAAAGACAAACCAAAACAAACAAAAAGTGATGTCCGAGGTAACAACCCCGAAATCTCCCGACTCCAACAAAATAGGACTGACTCAGTACAACAAGACAGACCCAATTGACTCAGTAAGAAAAAGACTGACTCTATAACAAAACAACAAGATTGACTCAATACCCAAGTCAGAAAGCACAAAAACTGGTGTTTGCATATTGCTCAGAACAGTGCGTGCCATTCCCACGTCTGGAGTTAATCGAGCGCCACCCGTAGCTGGTTTATCCCTCGATCACATGGTCACATTATCCCCCAAGTTCACCGATCCAGTGCCGATAAACTTTGCAGAGCTTGGCGCGGCAATGACCCCGTTGTCAATCAGATCTTGCACTTCGTGGCGAAGACGAGAGAAATTGTTGGTGCCATGACCGGTTTGCTGATGGTACGCGCAGTACTGGGTAGCATTATGCGTAGCCGGAAGAGGGTTCGGGAGCGGCCGAGGCTCAAGGGGTTTGAGATGCCCTTGTTCAACAAGGATTTGGAGAGCCTTGGACAAAGGCATATAGAGGGCATGGAAGACCCTCTATCCTTGGGGTAGATACTTCGAGGTTTGTGGATTTTTGCTGGACGCACCAGTAAAGGGATTGGCAGGCACTGACTGGGTTTGCTGATTTCTTCCGAGCACGGGATTAGAGCTGAAAGGAACATTCTTGGTACAACGGCCCTTCTCCCGGCTTGCCCCTTGATTCAAACTGCCCCCAACTTGAGTGGCAAAAATGTCGTCCACAGTTTTTGCAACAACTGCGAGCACTTGCTCTTTGTTCAGTCCCTCGGCTTTCAAAGCCTCAACAGCCCACTGAAGGTGTTCATGGGGACCCATGTTCGCCCCTATCTTGTTCTTTCCACTCGCCTCCACTTTGCCAAGGGATTGGCATTCCTCAAATGTAGCCCGTTCCAAGACTGGGGAGCCTTTTGACATGAACTCCTTGGTATGTGATGTGGTTGACGACGGAGCCAAAACTCCAAAGGCCAGATCTGCCGCAGTTCTCTGAAGATCTTCGATCATTCCCTTCAGCTCAGAAGTAGTGGACTCACAGGTTTGAGATGATTGGGGTCCAGGTGCATCCATCATGCATAAGTCCATGCTTTCTGGAATGAACACCTCAGGCTTGGGTAGATGGGCCGGGGTGATGTACATGCTGGGGTCATAGGTGGACGGCAGTATATGGATGAGGTTGAGACGTAGAGGTGACGGGTCAGTACTAACCTGAGGTCATTTTGGTGGAGCTAGGGTCTCTTCGTCAATAAGATCCTGAATCTTATGACGGAGGCGGATGCAACGGTTCGTATCATGACCGTGCTGTTGATGGTAGGTACAGTATTCAGTTGGGTCATATCTTGGTGGAAGAGGGTTTGGAAGGGTGTTGGGTTCTAGAAGTTCTAGGTGCCCTTCATTCTCGCAGCTTTTTCAAAGCTTGAGAGAGACTCATGAAAGAGGATGGAATTTTCGGGCTTGGGGCCGAGTTGAAGTGGTTGGTTCTTGGCCATTGAGGGAAGTGGTGATAGTGTCTACTTCTGAGCATTTCGCAGCTGTGCTACCATCAGTAGTAGCATTGGAACTGCGAGCAACATTCTTCTTCAAAGGCTCATTATCTTCTGCAAAGATCCCTTGTCTGATGGCATCCTCGATTTGAACCCCCATTTCATGAAGGGTTGGAAAGGTAAACAGAGGTAGAACGACCATCTTTTGCAGCAACTTGCCATGCAAATTCCGAACAATCATCCTGATCTGATCTTTGTCGGAAGGCCTTATAGTGATCATTGAGGCCTTTGCTCTCCATCTCGTCACGAATTCTGAGAAACCCTCCTTTGGTTCTTGGCGGGTGACTTCGAGATCACGAGTTGTGACCTCGATCTGTGTGTTGTAGGAGTATTGAGCAATAAAGGCCTCAGCCAGCTCTTCCCAGTTCTGTTTCACAGAGCTCTCCAATTTTGCATACCAGATTATGGCTATCCCAGACAAGGTTCGGCCGAATAGTGACAATTTCTGGGCTGTGGTCAAACCCATTGGCCTCAAGATATCAGAAAACAGTTGGAGGTGCACCATTGGGTCTTCAGAGCCATCGAATCGATCGATATGTGGCATCTTGAACCGATCCGGTAATGTCACCACTGAGTCGGTATAACCATCCTCTATATCAGGAATAGAGTGGGCCCCCTGAGACTTTTTGAACAATTTCTCAAGCTTGCTCACTTTCAATGCTGTGGGGTTCGTCTCGAACTCAAAGGGGGAGTCTGGTAGGTTGGTGGGTGTTTTAGATAGCTAGGGTAGAACCAGGGGCGAAGCTGGCCCGCCTGGAATGTCCGTATCATCCTGGACGTGGGTTGCCTCCCCGAGTATGGGAACTCTTGGTGGGGGAGGAGCCTAGTGTGAAGTAGATACTCCAGTTTGATGCTCTAACCTGGCAATTGTCTCTGCCTGTTGGGCTATGACCACGGCCTGTTGCTTGGCGAATTCCGCTTGACGGACAACGTCTTGCTGCATGGCTTTCATACTATCCTGGAGCTGGCGCACCATCTCTTCTAAGCCTGACATACTGTCCTGATCTGATTGAACCACCAGTATATCTATCTCTACAGTAGACTCGAAATCTCAACTTGGCTGTTCAAAGACCACTGAGCTGGTAGCTACTGTACTGGTGGTCTGTGCCTGACCGACCTTTTCACCCTGCCTCTGGCAAAGGAACACTGATTGCCCTTGAACTGAATCTCTGACCTGACAAAGTCTATCAACACAAGTTCGGTGTACCCGGGGGATATTGGAGCCTTCTGAAGCTATGGTTCCAAGACTACCTAGCAAAAGAGAAAATAGACAGCATCTCAGCCTGATTTCACCTGAACAGATATGAGCGTAGTTGAATGAGTGTGCTCTCTACTGAATTCTGCCCAAAATTCTGCCGGTAAACTGATACCCTCAGGTAAAACTAATTCTTCCAAATACTGATGCCCGTAGGCCTGATACCCAGACTTGCAAACTGATACATGCATTCCTGTAGAGAAACACTCTAAAAGCACATAACAAGCAAGTGTAACAAGCCCGCGGGGGACCTCGCTACAGCTCGGACTCGATTTGTGTCACGGTTCTTAATCTTGAACCAAAGAGTCCAAATCCGGCAAATCATTTTTGGAAAACAGATTTTTGAAAGAAGTGCCAAACATGGACTGCTTTGCTAGATACAGAGTCGCCACCTAAATGTTTTTTAATGGGAAATTTAGGAAACCCTAACTCGGTGCCAAAGGCCACGTGTCCGTCATCACCAAAGTTGCCTCGGCTCGGGAACTTGGGTACGATTGGGGAAGGTCACTTCGTGAGCACCCCCGCTCGCCCGGTCAAAGACCGGCCTCTACTAACCATGATATCAAGTTTTGAAAACATTGTGAGTTCTTATTCCGGTTATTAGCCTAGGTTACTATGTGATGCTCGCAGCAAACAAGTATAGACTGAGTCGCCTGAATTGGAACAAAACATTTCATGTTTGTTAGTTTGAAAATGGTTTGATGGTGCTACCCGCAGGTAGGCTAAGACATGGATTTGCCACCCTCAAGTGGGCTTAGAAAACAATGGTTTTGCCACTATCTGGTGGGCTTAAAACAAACATTTGATGAATTGTCCCAATTCAAGTAACACAACCTCCACCCACAGGCATTCAAGGCAGTCATATCACATAAGCACATAGCCTCATGGTAAGCATGCTATTCATGGCAGTCACTCACACGCATGCAAGAATGCTAAAGCATAAAACTCACCGAGTACTCCAAGCCGAAAACAGAAACTTATTAGAAATCATGCATGATCCTAATTATACAGAAATGCCTAATGCAACACATGCAAAAATGCAACTATAGCAGGCTCGGCTATTCTAAACACGGCATATGGAATGCTACAACTAACATGTATTCAATTTGGAATTGAAATGCAAATGCAGTTTGTATGATGCGCCGAGCCGGTGCGTGCAAAACAGATGAATGATGCAACATGCTGTCATACTGTATGCTAATTGAAATATGCCCTATATCTAACCATCATAAGCGGGTAAATAAAAGGGAAGAAAGACGTGGGGTTGGAAGATACATCACACACACGCACACTTATTACAATTATGCCCTCGCGCAGAGGGTCCGAATAAATAACAGTCTGAAATGAAAGAATAATACAGTCCGAAATATACAGTCCGAATAATATACAAATTCCTAATTAATTAACAAATTAAACTAAGAAAAACTGTAAACTGGCATGCAAGCCAGGGGCTGCCTCACTTCCACTGAATGATGTATGCTGGGCTGCCTTTTCGGAAATCCACTGGGATGCCCCAATTAGCCTCTGTTTGCAATGTTCCTCGAAATACGTGCCAAGCCTCGGAAGACCGCTGATTCTTGATATGCTGCAACAGAGAGCAGGAAAGGGGCATAGCAATGTATTTCACAAATATATGCATGCCTCGATCCTCGTGCCACCAATCACGCATCTCGATGCATGATGGCCGAGGAGTCGGATTGCACAACTCGATATAGGATGAATGCGTATGAATGCTACAATAAAACCTAACTCCATCATGGGTAATCCGGAGTGTCGATGACTTGGGAATTGAGACCCGTTCCGTCACTCGGAGTACGAAACGCGCCTCGTTTCCCGTGCCCGGGCTAACTCCTATCCCGAACACGATGTAATATGCATGATATGCATGAAATGTAGCTAATATGCAATCCTAACATACACGATGTCATGGAATGGCATACACGCTATACGAGGTAATACACAACCGGGCATACACAATGCCATGGATGAAATGGCATACGCAATGCAATAATGGGCTTACGCCAACATGAGAGAGCCTCAGCCACACTCACATAGGAGGCCATCGGATAAAAAAATGAAGTGCCTCGAAATGCGTGCACACGGGTACGCAAACCGAGACAGTGGCATACAGAATGCAATGATGCTAAAATGATATGCAAAATGCAAAATGGACTTACACTAACATGAGTGAGCCTCAGCCACACTCACATAAGAGGACGTCGGATGAAAATGTGATGCCTCGAAATGCGTGCACACGGACACGCAAACCGAGGCAATGGCATACGCCATGCAGAATGGACTTATACTAACATGAGTGAGCCTCAGCCACACTCACATAAGAGGCCGTCGGATGAAAATGAGATGCCTCGAAATGCGTGCACACGGGCGCGCAAACCGAGGCGATGGCCCTAAGGCATGAAATGGCATGAAACATGATATACAATGAGACTAAAATGAGATGTCTCGAAATGCGTGCCCACGGGCACGCAAACCGAGAAAATGGCATACGGAATGCAACAGGACTAAAATGAGATATGCGATGCAATATGGGCTTACACCAACATGAGAGAGCCTCAGCTACACTCACACGGGAGGCCGTCGGATGAAAATGAGATGCCTCGAAATGCGTGCACACGGGCGCGCAAACCGAGGCGATGGCCCTAAGGCATGAAATGGCATGAAACATGATATACAATGAGACTAAAATGAGATGTCTCGAAATGCGTGCCCACGGGTACGCAAACCGAGAAAATGGCATACGGAATGCAACAGGACTAAAATGAGATATGCGATGCAATATGAGCTTACACCAACATGAGAGAGCCTCAGCTACACTCACACGGGAGGCCGTGAGATGAAAATGAGATGCCTCGAAATGCGTGCACACGGGCGCGCAAACCGAGGCGAGGGCCGTAAGGCATGAAATGACATGGAAATGATATGTAAACATGCAAATAGAATTTCAGCACTGAAATGTGGGGGAAAACAGTCCCGAAACATGGCCAAAGTGCACCCGAAGCATGGACTGATCCCGAAATGCAATATTAGGCGCCCGAAATGGCCTATAGCCATGCAATGCATGCACAATATGGACATGGAATGAAAATACAGTAGCAAGGCAGCCCCAAGACAAGCATTTTTCAGTCATAAAAAGGGCCTAAACAGCAAGCACTCATAGGATTAGGCAAGAATGCAAAAATGGCCCCGCAAGAGGGGTATTGAAGCAAGTGATACATGCGATGCCCAAATGGAAAAGTTCCCTTCTACAACACTGATGAGGGACTAAAAATATGAACATTTACAGTAGATGACATCCCCCAACTCAGTATGAAAACATGCTAAAAATGTCATGGAAGAACTAGGATACATAAGGCTATAACATGAGGTACCCCAAATATTCATCAAAACAGAAAAGACCCTTAATGAAATATGTCAATAAGGTCAAAATATGACTCTTTCCAGCTCTGATGATGGCCGAAAACAGAAGCTAGATAAGCTTAAAAAAGCATGCAAAAATGGGGGTCAAGAGGGTATAATGACAAGTATAACATGGAGACCCCCAACAAGGTTGATCCCTTCTAAAATGTTGTAGAGGGACACAAAATAAGCTTACTCACAGTTCATGACATGTTCCAAAACAATTTACATATAGGCCAAACAAATCATGCAAATTTACGGTAAATATGAGAGATTATGAAGCAAGTGCATGATAGAGAGGCCAAACAGGGTTGAGCCCTTCTTCAATGTTGAAGAGGGCTCAAAATAGGCCCACTCAAAGTTTACATTATGCTCGGAAACAGATCACTCATAGGCTATAAAAAGCATGCAAAATATTGACATACAAGATGATATTGAAACAAGTGCAAGATGGAGGGCTCAAACAGGGTTGAGCCCTTGAACAAACATTAAGAATAGCTCAAAATAGACCTAGTTTCAGTTAAGGTTAGAGCCTAAAAAAGTGAGCAAATAGGCTTAAAAAATGAAGTAAGAAAATGCTACAAAAGAGGGAAATGGAGACTTACCCTTGAAGACCACACTTTTGCTACCTCTTGGCTTGAGGAATGTTGCCCTTAAGAACCTCTCCTTGCTGCTGGAAATGGAGTGGTGATGGTGGTGCTTGATGATGAAGAAGAAATGGCACCAAACTTGAGAGAAATGAGAGAGATGGAGATGGATATGTGTTTCTATGCTCAAAGCAAGTGTTCTAACTCTTGAGGGAAAGAGAGAGAGATGTATGCATGCAAGAATGGTTTTGCCAAAGTGTGTGAAAAAGTGTAGCCTTAAGGGATTAAGTTCCCTTGCATACAAAATATCCCCCGAAATCAGATCTTTTGGGGATACAGCTATACAGCTGTGAAACACACCTCCCAAGAAGCATGGCCGGCCTGCCACTTTTGTTGCAGGTGGCCGACCGGCCACCCCCAATGGCCGGCCGGCCAAGGGGAAAAAATGAAACAATGAATTGCTGGCCGGCCACCACACATTGGTGGCCTCCCATATGTGCTGAACAAGACCCTATGGTTGGAAATTGGCAACTCTGAAACAAGAGAGACAACAAGCCACTTTTAGAAGGGGTTCAAAATGGACCAAAGAATTACTGGCCGGCCATGTGTTTTTAGGATCCTCCCATGTGTGTACAACACAAATATGTGGTTTTGGCTCGAAGAAAATGGCCCTAGAGTGTTCAACATTAGCCCGGAAGTGAGAAAAACGGGCGCCGGGGGGCGCCAAAAGAGCATAACTGGTGTTGCTGAGACAATTGCTAGCCTCCCACCCTCCAGTGATCTTCCTGGTGATAAAACAGAGGTACCTGCCAAAAATGAACGAAAACCGATGCAAAACGAATGCTCGGGGGCCAAAACACGTAGTTCGGGATCCCGAAAATAGGCCGTTAAGCACGAAAGTGGCATTCGGCCACGAAGTGGGTATCTAAGACCCCAGTGTCCCTCGAAAGGGAGTAAATGAGATGCATGCCAAAATCGAGGAAGGAATCGAGATGGTTGGGTGGTCCCGAATCGAGGCACACGGCCTGACGGCTCCGAAAACCGGGAACCGGGCTCCGAAATGGGCAAAATGGCCTACGGCCACAAAATGTAGCCCACGGCCACTGAGAGATGGTCTACGGGACCTCTCCCTCCCTCAGAAAGAAAGAAAACAGAGAAAACCGAGTCCGGTTCGCAAACCGAGGCAAGGCACAGAAGAGAGTTCGGAAGTCCGGAGGCAGGGCACACGGCCGCGACTCTGAGACTTCTGAACGAGCACAATATGCAACATCACCGAGTGCTCCATCGGTGACGTCTGACTCTTAAGGTCGGTCAAAAATGGGGTGTCTACAGCAAGTGAGAGCCAAAACACCCCTATGGATGGGTAAGGTTTCCCTGTCATATTTTGTCAGGAGCTAGGGCTTCACTACGCACACAGCGGTTTCAAACAACCTATGATCGGGTAAGCAACCTGTCCTAGCTTGGAATGGTCACTATGGATTCCGAATATGCACTAGGTCGAATGGTCAAAAGGGTGCCCTAGTAAAACCAGGGTTTGTGTTCCCATACTGGCAGAGCCCGTAACCGGTCAACCTTACGGTACGCAGCCTCAAGCTAACCGCTCAGGAATAGCAGCTGGCAAACACGGTGTCCTAGGCGCACCAATGCATATGTAATGCAAAGAAACACATAAGTGTAGTCGAAACCAGATATCATGAGTTCGAATCAAGTTCTCTAAATCCCCAGCAGAGTCGCCAAAAACTGTAGACGTCTCCGAACGCCCCAGGAGGATGAGTCCCGTTCTGTTCATCTTGGGGTCACTACAGTACGGACTCAAATTGTCACGGTTCTCAATCTGAACCAAAGAGTCCAAATCCGGCAAATCATTTTGAGAAAACAGATTTTTGAAAGAAATGCCAAACATGGACTGCTTTACCAGATACAGAGTCGCCACCTAAATATTTTATTTTTGGGGAAATTTAGGAAACCCTGACTCGTTTCCTAAGGCCACGTGTCCGTCATCACCAAAGTTGCCTCGGCTCGGGAACTTGGGTACGATTGGGGAAGGTCACTTCGTGAGCACCCCCGCTCGCCCGATCAAAGATCGGCCTCTACTAATTATGATATCTTGTTTTGAAAACGTTATGTGTTCTTATTCTGATTATTAGCCTAGATTTACTATGTGATGCGCACAACATACAAGTATAGACTGGGTCGCTTGAATTGGAACAAAATATTTCCTGTTTATTTTTTAAAGTGGTTTGCTACTCGCAAGTAGGCTTAAAATGCAGATTTTGCCACCCTCGGGTGGGCTTAGAAAATATGGTTTTGCCACTATCTAGTGGGCTTAAAACTCACAGTGAATGAATTGTTCCAATCCAAATAATCCAACCTTCACCCACAGGCATCCAGGCAGTTATATCACATAAGCATATAGCCTCATGGTAAGCATGCTATCATGGCAGTCACTCACACGCATGCAAGGATGCTAAAGCATAAAACTTACCGAGTACTCCAAGCCAAAACAGAAGTTATGTTAGAAATCCATGCATGATCCTAACTATACAGAAATGCCTAATGCAACACATGCAAAAATGCAACTACGATAGGCTCGGCTATTCTAAAGATGGCATGTGAAATGCTACAACTAACAAGTATTCAACTTTGGAATTGAAATACAATACAGTGAGTATGATGCACCGAGCCCGGTGCATGCAAAACAGATGAATGAATGCAAACATGCTATCATACTGTATGCTAATTGAAACATGCCCTAATCCAACCATCATAAACTGGTAAATAAAAGGGAGAAAGACGTGGGGTTGGAAGACATACATCACACGCACGCACACTTATTACAACATTGCCCTCGTGCGGAGGGTCCGAATAAATAATACAGTCCCAAATAAATAATACAGTCCGAATAAGTACAAAAACCTAATTAATTAACAAATTAATCTAGGAAAGCGAGTAAATTAGCATGCAAGCTATGGACTGCCTCGGCTCTGTTCCGAATGATGAATGATGCGTGCTTGAGTTGCCTTGCGCGGAAATCCATTGCGATGCCCCAATTAGCCTCTGTTTACAATTAAGCCCGGAATACTGCACGAAGCTCCAAAAGACTGCCGGTTTCTGATTTGCTGCAACAGAGAGCAAGAAAGGGGCATGGCAATGTATTTTCACATATGTATGCTTGCCTCGATCCTCGTGCCATCAATCACGCATCTCGATGCATGATGGCCGAGGAGTCGAATTGCACGACTTAATATGAAATGAATGCACATGAAAACATAACAAGGCCTAGACTCCATCATGAATAATCCGGAGTGTCGGCGACCGGGAATTGAGACACGTTCCGTCACTCGGAGTACGAAACGTTCCTCGTTTCCCGTGCTCGGGCTAACTCCTATCCCAAGCACAATGCAATATGCATGACATGCATGGATGCAATCCTAACATGCAATCTAGCATACGCAATGCTATGAGATGTCATACACAATGCACAATGTAGCAAGACATACACAATGCTCTAACATACAACCTAGCATACGCAATGCTATGAATTGAAATGGCATACACAATGCATAATGGACTTACACCAACATGAGTGGACCTCAGCCACACTCACATCAGTAGCCATAAGATGAAAACGAGACTATCGAAATGCGTGCACACATGCACGCAAACCGAGGACCGAACCTAAGGCACCAAATATCACTCTAACAAGGCATGGCAAAGCATGAAATATGGCATACAAGCATGTAATTTCCAGCACTAAAACATGATGCTAAATGGCCCCGAAACATGGAAACATGGCACCCGATGCATGAGATGAGCCCCGAAACTCAAAACTAGGCACATGTATTGACTTATAGCTATACAAAGCATGCATTATTTGACCATGAAGCACAAAGACAGAGCCAAGGCAGTCCCAAAACACGAACATTTCTAGTTCAAAGCATGACCAAAAGATGCTAGCATGATGGACTAAAATAGCATGCAACTTTGACTAGCAAACATGGTTTACATGGCATGTATGTGAAGCATGTGAGATCTCACCAAACCAGCAAAAATCAGTGAACAAAACATGTGAAAATATGCCCAAATAATCACTGAAATGCAGCCAACACATTCAAAAATGAGGGGCTTCTTTAAAGGGCCATACAAGGGGTTATTAAGCACCTATAAGATAGACACTTAGCAAGGCCAAACCAACTCTGGAAATGGGTTATGACAGTCCTAAAACCCACCAAATAGGCCCTGAAATCAGTCTCAAAAACATGCAAAGAAAGGCCTCTTTGAGAGGCCTTGAATGGGATTGCTCTACATGTGTATCATAGACATAAAATATGGCCAAAGGGGCCTTGGACAGAGCCAAGGCAGACCCCAAAACCCACAGAATGAGGCCTGAAACATGACTTCGATCCATGCGAAATAGAGTCCCTTTGGATGGCCAAACATGCTAGTAAAGAGAATGAGGGGTGAGAGGGTCACCCCTCTATGATTTCAAAACTCAAAACCTCATCAAAGTTACTGAAAATCCACTGGATTTCAGTGGCTAAGAGGCCAAAACAAGACTTATGCAAATGCTCAAATGCATGGCTCAAAGCATGTGGAAATGAAGCATGCAAGGAAGGAGATGACTCCAAACAGAAAAGTAACCTCAAGAAAACTTAAAGAGGAGGTCAAAACAAGACTTTTTCCAGTTTATATCAAGCCTTGAAAATATTCACAAGTAGGGCTAAACCATGACCCAAAAATAACCCTAAAAGAGAGATAGAGGGCAAGCGGCAGCAGATGGCCTCAAATAGTAAAGAGCCCTTCAACAAAGTTGAAGAGGGGCTCAAAATAAGATACTTTACAGTTTATGTTGAAGCCCAGAAATGTAAACAAAAGGGGCTAAGAGATGAAGCAAAATAAGGCTAGAAAAGGGAAAAATAGGACTTACCCTTGTAGCACAGCAATGCAGCAACTTTTGGCCCAAGAAAATGAGCTCCTAACCTCTGAAAATCAGCCTCAAGGTGTTGGAATGGAGGATGGAGGTGGTAGGCTATGAGTTGGTGTGTAAATGGTGCAAGAACAAGGGTGTTTTGAGGCTTGGATGAGAGAGAGATATGGAGTTGTATATATAATGCTCCAGCTGGTTTTTCTAACCCTTAGAAATGAAGTAGGGCGTTGGTTATATAGAGGGAGAGGAGCCAAAGAAAAGAGGGGAAAAACCAATTCAAATATCCCCCCAAAAGAACAGACCCTCGGGCAGAGAGTCTGGTGCAAAACAGCTGGCACAGCTGGAATGCACCAGGAGAGAGAAGAATGGCCGGCCAGGTGCAAAAGGTTCAGATGGCCGGCCGGCCACCTCCCGTGGCCAGCCGGCCAGGGGTCAAAAAGGTCAAGAAGGATTGATAGCCGGCCACCCCAAAAAGGTGGCCTCCCAGATGAGTGCAACACTGCTGTATGGTCAAAACCCAGAAAATGTGAACCAGGAGAGAGAAAAACCAACTTTTTAGAGGGGTTCAAAAGGGTCAAGAGCAATTACTAGCCGGCCTACCCATATTGGTGGCCTCCCAAGTGTGTACAACACAATGGTGTGGTGAAAAGTCAGAAAAAGTGGCCCGGGAATGGGAAAAACCAGCTTTCTAGTGAAGAAAACGGGCGATGAAGAGCGATGAAGAAATAAAACTGGTTTCAGAATAATTTCTGGCCTCCCACCTTCCTACAACCTTTCTAACAATGAAAATAAGTCCCTGCCAAAAACGGACCAAGACGGATGCAAAACGAAGGTTCGGGGGCCAAAACGCGCAGTTCGGGGCCCCGAAACAGGCTGTTAGGCACCGGGAGTGGCGTTCGACCACGGAGTTGGTCTCTCGGGCCATAGTGTCCCTCAAAAGGGGGGAAACAAGGTGTGTGCCAAAAACCAGAGCAAACGGAGGTAGTTAAGCGGTCCCGAACCGAGGCACACGGCCGACGGCTCCGAAAATCGGGAACCGGGCTCCAAACGGGAAAAATGGCCTACGACCATGAAACGTAGCCTACGGCCACTGAGAGATGATCTACGAGACCTCTCCCTCCCTTTGGGAAGAGAAAATAAAGAAAACAAGGTCTGGTTTGCAAACCGAGGCAAGGCAAAAGAGTCCGGAAGTCCGGAGGCAAGGCTCGCAGCCGTGACTCCGCAACCTCAGAACGAGCACAGTATGCAACATCACCAAGCGCTCAATCGGTGACGTCTGAGTCTTAAGGTCGGTCAAAAATGGGGTGTCTACAGTCGGCCAGGAAGGCCTCACACTCTTCTGTCCACAAAACATCAGTAGCTTTCTTCAGCAAATTAAAAAATGGTTTGCACTTATTTGAACTTCGGCTGATGAACCTATTCAAGGCTGTAGCTTTTCCAGTTAATATCTGCACTTGCTTGGCTGATGTCGGGCTCTTCAAATCTAAGATGGCCTTGATCTGATCTGGGCTTGCTTCAATGCCCCATCCCAGGAACTTACCAGACTCAACTCCAAATGCGCACTTCAAAGCATTGAGTCGGAGCCGATATGATCTTAGGATATCAAAGACTGCTTTCAAGTCGACGAGATGATTCTTAGGTTCTTTGGTCTTCACGACCATGTCATCCATGTACACTTCCACTGTTTTGCCAATCAGATGTCTGAACATCTTGGTCACCAACCTCTGGTAGGTTGCTCCCGCATTCTTCAACCCAAAAGGCATCACTCTGTAGCAATACAGCCCTTTCGAGGTAATAAATGCAGTCTTCTCCTTATCAGAGGGATATATTACTATCTAGTGGTGTAGACACCCTTTTTGACCGACCTTTAGACTCAGACGTCACCGGTTGAGCGCTCGGTGATGTTGCATACTGTGCTCATTCAGAAGTCTCAGAGTCGCGGCCGTGCGCCCCGCCTCCGAACTTCCGAATCCTCTTTTGTGCCTTGTCTCGGTTTGCGAACCAGACTCGATTTTCTCTGTTTTCTTTCCTGAGGGAAGGGAGTAGTCCTGTAGACTATCTCTCGGTGGTCGTGCGCTACTTTTCGTGGCCGTAGGCCATTTTGCCCATTTCGGAGCCCGGTTCCCGGTTTCCGGAGCCGTCAGGCCGTGTGCCTCGGCTCGGGACCGCCCAACCATCTCCGATTTCTCCGATTCTTGGCTAGTACCTCTGTTTTATTATTTTAAGGCACACTGGGGCCCCCGATGCCCACTTCGTGGCCATATGCCATTTCCGGCACCTGCAGCCGGTTTTCGGGACCCCGAACTGCTGATTCGGGCCCCGAGCATTCATTTGCATCGGTTTCTCCAGTTTTTGGCGGTACCTCCGTTTTGTCATTCCGAGGAACACTGGGGCCTCTGATACCCACTTCGTGGCTGAACACCACTTCCGGTGCCTACAGCCCATTTCCGGGACCCCGAACTGCGCGGTTTGGGCCCCGAGCGTTCATTTCTCATTAGTTTTTGTTCAATTTTGGCAGGTACCTCTGTTTCAGCATTAGAAAGATCATTGGAGGGTAAGAGGCCAGCAATTATCCCAGATAACCAGTTTCGCTCCTCCGGCGCCCGTTTTGCTCACTTCCGGGCTAATGTTGAGAACCCTAGGCCCATCTTCTTCCAACCAAAGCTACATATCTGTGATCAGGGGACATGGGAGGACCCTAAAAACTACTGGTCAGCCAGAAATTCCAGGTTTCATTTTTGAGCCTCTCCTTCCAGCTCTATGTTGTGGCTCCCGCTTCAGTGTTGCCAATTTCCGACCTTGGAACCTTGTTCTACACATCTGGGAGGACCCTAAAAGTTGGTGGTCGGCCAGCAATTCTTGATTTCATTTTTTGAGCCTCTCCTTCAAGTCCTATGTTGTGGCTCCTGCTTCAGTGTTGCCAGATTCCGACCTTGGGGCCTTGTTCTACACACATGGGAGGACACCTTTGCATGGTGGTCGGCCAGAAAATTTTCAGTTCATTTTTTGACCATGGCCGGCCGGCCAGGGTGTGGCTGGCCGACCAGGTGGGGTGGGCCGGCCGGCCACCTCCCAGAAATTCACCTGGCCGGCCAGCTTTCTGCTTTCCAGCTCTTTACAGCTGTCCGGAATATTTTTCAAATATCTCCCCCCCATCCGGGGGATATTTTGGGAGGGAATGCTTGGATGCAATTCCCTCCCCTTTTACACCTTTTCTTCCCTATTTGAAGCCATAGCCTCCTCCTTTGTTGGGGTTACAAAAATTTGCTTCAAGAGCTCCTCTCCCAAAACCTTGATTTCCATAGCCAAAAACTCCAAAAAACTTTCAAGTTTCTAGTCCATTCCTTCATCAACCCTAAGCATCACTATCACCACCTCCATTCCAGCAGCAAGGGAGTGATTTCCAGTGGCCAAGGATCAACAAATTCAAGCCAAGAGGTAGCAACACTTGAATCTTCAAGGGTAAGTCTCTAAATCCATTTTTTGTAGCATAATTTTCCATCAACTTTTTACCCTATTTCCTTTTTTTCTGGGCTTGACACCTACTGGTTTTGTGCTTATTTTGAGCCCCTCTACAACATTGTAGAAGGGCTCAACCTCATTTGGTGTCTCCATGATATACTTTCTTCAATATCACTTTTTAGGCCATTATTTGCATGCTTTATTTGCCTTATGAGTGATCTGATTTCGAGACTGATGTAAACTGTTAGTGAGCTTATATTGAGCCCCTCTTCAAATTTAAGAAGGGCTCCATCATGTTTGGTGACTCTAGCATGCACTTCCTTTGAAATCCTTCCATTTTACCGTAAAATTGCATGATTATTTTGGCCTATTTGTGATCTGATTTGGAACTTGTAATATACTGTGATTGTGCTTATTTTGAGCCCCTCTTCAACATTGAAGAAGGGCTCAACCTGGGTTTCTTGCTCTACATATCACTTGCTTTGAATTCTTGTTCCACTCCCATTTTGCATGCATTTTTAAGCTCACCATGCTTCGGATTTCAGCCTTCATCAGGCTTAGAGAGTGCCTTATTTTGGTCCATTATTTATTCTTTGTTAAGGGTCTTAGGCCATTTGATGACTTGTTTTGGTACTTGTTTTGTAATCCTTCAATTTACCGTAAAATTGCATGTTTGGTTTAGGCTTGCTTAGTACTGATTTGATTTGAGCCTTGATCAGGCTTATAAAGTGTCTTATAATTTCCTATTCTTCATCTTTTGTCAAGGGTCAAAAATTGTTTGATGCTTGTTTATGGTACCTCATGTTGTAGCCCTTATTGGCTCATTTTTGCATGCCATTTGAGCATATCTACACACTGAATTGGAGGATCTCATCTTCTGTAAAAATGCATATTTTTAGCCCCTCTCTAATGTTGTAAAAACTGAGTTTTTGGGTTTAAGCATTTTAGATACCACTTGCTTTGTAATTCCTCTCTTTTTCCGTATTTTTGCAAGCTATTGTTGCCATACTTGTGATCATAATTGGGCCTTGTTTTGTACTGAAAAAATGCCATATTTGGGGCTGCCTTGCTACTGTTTTGCTTTGTCATGCATCAATTTTGCATGTTTGCATAGCCGTAGGCCATTTCGGGTACTTAGAATCGCATTTCGGGATGATTTCATGCATCGGTTGTCATTTCGGGACTGTTTTCCCTTCATTTAGGTGCTGAATTTGGTTTGCATGCTTGCATGTCATTTCCCGTGCTATTTCATGCCTTCGGGCCATGCCTCGGTATGCGTGCCTGTGGGCACACATTTCGAGGCACTTCGGTTTTATCCGATTTCCATTTCATCATCACTCGGGGTGTGCGTGCCTGTGGGCACACATTTCGAGGCACTTCGGTTTTATCCAATTTCTTCATTCATCGCCTCGGTGTGCGTGCTGTGTGGGCACACATTTCTGAGGCACTTCGCGTTTTATCCGATTTTCATTTCATCATCGCCTCGGTGTGCGTGCCTGTGGGCACACATTTCGAGGCACTTCAGTTTTATCCGATTCTCATTTCATCATCGCCTCGGTGTGCGTGCCTGTGGGCACACATTTCGAGGTACTTCGGTTTTATCCGATTTTTCATTTCATCGCCTCGGGTGCGTGCCTGTGGGCACACATTTCGAGGCACTTCGGTTTTATCCGATTTCTCATTTTATCATCGCCTCGGTGTGCGTGCCTGTGGGCACACATTTCGAGGCACTTCGGTTTTATCCGATTTGCATTTCACATCATCGCCTCGGTTTGCGTGCCCGCGTGCACGCTTTTCGAGGCGTCTCGTTTTCGTCTCATTTTTCATCAGCATTGTGCATACTAGGCTGTATCTTAGTTGCATTTCATGCATATCATGCATATTGCATTGTGTTCGGGATAGGAGTTAGCCCGGGCACGGGAAACGAGGCACGTTTCGTACTCCGAGTGACGGGACGGGTCTCAATTCCCCAGTCGCCGATACTTCGGATTACCCATGATGGAGTTAGGTCTTTGTTGTAGCATTCATCTGCATTCATCCTATATTGAGTTGTGCAATCTGACCCCTCGGCCATCATGCATCGAGATGCGTGATTGGTGGCACGAGGATCGAGGCATGCATATATTTGTGAAATACATTGCTGTGCCCTTTCCTGCTCTCTGTTGCAGCAAAATAAGGAATCAGTAACTTTTCGGAGTCTAGCGCGCATTTCGAGAAACATTGCAAACAGAGGCTAGATTGGGCATCCCAGTGGATTTCTGCGCAAAGACAGTCCAGCATACATCATTTATCAGGAGCGGGGCAGCCCCCTGGCTTGCAAGCCAATTTTAAAGCTTTCTTAGTTTAATCAATTAGAATTTGTAATATTTATTCGGACTGTATTATTATTCATTCGGACCCTCTGCGCGAGGGCATAATTGTAATAAGTGTGGGTGAGTGTGATGTATGTCTTCCAACCCCCCACTTCTTTCTTCCCTTTTATTTACCTGCTTATGATGGTTAGATATAGGGCATATTTCAATTAGCATACAGTATGACAGCATGTTTGCATCATTCATCTGTTTTGCACGCACCGGGCTCGGCGCATCATACAAACTGCATTTGTATTTCAATTCCGAGTTGAATACATGTTAGTTGTCGCATTTCATATGCCATCTTTAGAATAGCCGAGCCTGCTATGGTTGCATTTTGCATGTGTTGCATTAGGCATTCTGTATACTTAGGATCCATGCATGATTTCTAATCGGTTCCTGTTTTAGCTTGGAGTACTAGGTGAGTTTTATGCTTTAGCATCCTTGCATGCGTGTGAGTGTTGCCATGATAGCATGCTTACCATGAGGCTATGTGCTTATGTGATATACCTACCTTGAATGCCTGTGGGTGGAGGTTGAGTTATCTGAATTGGAGCAATTCATTAACTGTTTGTTTTAAGCCCACTAGATAGTGGCAAAATCATGTTTTCTAAGCCCACCCGAGGGTGGCAAATCCACGTCTTAGCCTACCTGCGGGTAGCACCATCAAACCATTTTCAAACAAACAAACATGAAATGTTTTGTTCCAATTCAGGCGGCCCAGTCTATACTTGTTTGCTGCGAGCATCACATAGTAACCTAGGCTAATAACCGGAATAAGAACTCACAATGTTTTCAAAAACTGATATCATGGTTAGTAGAGGCCGGTCTTTGACCGGGCGAGCGGGGGTGCTCACGATGTGACCTTCCCCAATCGTACCCAAGTTCCCGAGCCAACTTTGGTGATGACGGACACGTGGCCTTTGGCAACGAGTCAGGGTTTCCTAAATTTCCCATTTAAAAAATATTTAGGTGGCGACTCTGTATCTGGCGAAGTAGTCCATGTTTGGCACTTCTTTCAAAAAATCTGTTTTCAAAACGATTTGCCGGATTTGGACTCTTTGGTTCAAGATTAAGAACCGTGACATTTGAGTCCTTGAACTGTAGTGACCCCAATATGAACAGAACGGGACTTAACCCTCCCGGGGCGTTCGGGGACGTCTACAAGTGGTATCCCTTGTAAGCGTCCAGGAAGCTCATCTTTCAATGTCCTGAAATGGCATCTACTAGCTGATCAATCTTGGGGAGTGGGAAATTGTTTTTGGGACAAGCCTTATTCAGGCTAGTGAAATCCATGCAAACCCTCCACTTCTCATTCTTCTTTTTTCACAGCAACTGTGCTTGACAACCAAGTTAGGTAATTTACCTCTCAAATGCTTCTGGCCTCCAACAATTTGTCCACTTCCTCCTCTACTGCCTCCACATGAACCAACATCGGCCTCCTTGCCCACTGAATGACAGGTTATGTCGACCTGTCCACATTTAATCTATGGCATGTGACCTCGCGGTCAATGCCAGGCATCTCGTATGGCGTCCAGGCAAAAACCTCTATGTTTGCTCACAAGAATGCTTCTAATTCCCTTTCCTCCTTCTCGGCCAAGCCTAAGCTGAGAAGGAAGAAGCGCTCATCATCTCCTTGTTGGACTATAATTTTCTTCAAGGCTTCCTCGCTTTTGTTGGCTGGTTCTTTGCCGACGTCATCCAGGACCTCCATATCCTCATCTTTAATTTCTACTATTTTTGTTTCTAGCATGTTGCAAGTAGATTTCATTGCTGCCATGGAGTAATTTTTTGCTTGCACCTGATCTCCTCTAACCTCTTCAATTCCATACTCCATTGGGAACCGCAATAGCTGATGTAATGTTGAGGGAACAACGCTCATTGCATGCAACCATGGCCTTCCCAAGATAACATTATAAGGGGATGGAGTGTCAATTACTGTGAATTTTGTGCTTACCTTGCTGCCTGCCTACACCTCTAAATTTGTTGCTCCTATAGGCCATGTTGGCATTCTATTGAACCCGACCATTGGGCTATTGGACTGCTCTAAATCATTTCGGTGAAGGCTGAGCTCCTTGTAACACCTGACATACATGATGTCACAAGAGTTGCTTTGGTCAATTAGAATGCACCTTACCTTGCATTCTCCAATTTTGAGGGTTACTACCAGAGTATCGTTGTGTGGATGTTGTACCATATCTAAATCGGCTTCAGTAAAAGAGACAATCGGTCCCTGATACTCATGCACTCTGGGCTTCTTCTGTTGAACCTGGTACACATGCTGCAGGTGTCTCACTTTCTGTGTTTCCCCCTTTAACTTCATTTTCATTTACTCTCGAGTGAATCATGTTTATCACCAGGGGTCCATCTGCTTGTTGTGGTGGCGGTGGTGGAGGTGCTGCCAGTATTAGGGGAAACCTTGCATGCTCTTCTCTTGTCCTAGTCTCGTCCACCAGGTCTCTCAGATGACCTTGCCTGACCAAGTCCTCCAAGTAGGTTCTCAGGGCCCTGCATCCTTGTGTAAAATGCCCAGCTCATTGTGGTATGCGCAGTGCTTCCCGATACTTCTTCCCATAAACTTGTCGTGAACTTTCTCTAGCGCTCTGTAATACGGACAGTTTCTGATCCTCTCCAGGACCTTGTGGATCGGGATCTTGAATACTGAAGTAACTGCCTATGTAACCCGTAATCTGACCTCCTGCCTGTTAATGGTGGTATTACCTCGGCCTCGCTTTGGCAAGTCGTTTCTTTTCTCCTACTTCGACACTTTTACTCCTGGTGTGTCCTCTTCTGCCCTGGCATATTTTTCTATTCAAGCCATTAGCTCTTCCATACTCTTTGGTAGAGTTTTTGCTAGTGACTTTCGAAGTGGGCATTCATCCTCCAGGTTGTTTTTAAATGAAACGACTGCCACCTCCTAATTACATGCTAGTATCTGGTTGAACACCTCATAATACCGCTTGGCATAAGCCCTTAAACTCTCATCCTCGCCAATCTTTAAAGCCAGCAGGGAGTCCACCCTCAACGGTTGTAGTTTATTTGTAACAAACCTGGCCACGAACATCTCGGCTAGGCCTTCCCAACTTTTCACAGTTCCTTTCGACAACTTGTAAAACCAATCCAACGTGATTTCTCCAAAAGATGAGGGGAACATCTTGCAAAGAAACTGCTCATTCCCACTGTACAAGGCCATTGAATTTAAATACAAGAAGACATGAAAGTTCGGGTCAGACTTACCGTTGTATATCTGGAATCTCAGCATTTGGAATCTCTTCAGAGGCTCGAACTTATCTAGCTCCACTGAGAACGGAGTCCTTGGCTTGACATGGGATGTTACCTCGGCATTGAGTCGTTTCCTCTGGAGGTAGTCTCTCAAATCCTCCTTCTCTCGTCCGGGAGCTCGGCTATCAACGGATTTCAGCCTTTTTGGGGCACTGCTCACAGTGTCATTATTTGTCCTCTTGGACCTCCTCTCGTCCGCTGTGTCAAAACAAAGTTCCTTCTCGTGGATACGCTGAGGTTCCCAGATGTAAGTCCCCTTCGTTCGTGTTGTCTTTTGTGACTGACCTCGCATTAATTCAGTGTGGCCGACATCCCGTGATGGCCGATGGGAGCACTTCTTTTCCCTACCATGTTCCAGGACTACTGGGATTACTTTTTGCCCCTCTTTCTGGGCGTTAGTCCTGGCTATTGGCCCTGGTGTGTCTTGTAATAGGAATGGTGGTTACATTACCTTGTTCTGCATCATGAAATTGACAACCGTCTGAAGGTTCGCCAACTTATTCGCCATTCCTTTCATCTCGTCGTCCTTTTCTCAAGCATCGATCCCTCTATACCTGGAGGTCGCTCTCGTTGTAATAATCATCTCGGCTACCTTTCTTCGGGATGTTATCCTCTTTGCCGACATCCTTCTACCCAGGATTCAGATCCTTTGCGCCTTCATTACGTGGTTCTTTCCCGACGTTAGGATCTGCGGGCTCCTCATTTTCGCTGTAGACAGCGTCCCCAATCTTTTCTTCTTACCCGTTGTTAGCCATTTATTCTCCTTAAGTTTCCACAAACGGCGCCAAATTGTGGGTGTTGATTTTTGACCACACCACCAGACGGGGAACTCAGCTGGAGAGCACTGTCAGAATAGATTAAGCCCGAACAACCTACACAAGAAGATGAGATTCTGGTGGTGGTTCATTGTCACGACCCAAACCCGGCCCTATGGGTTTAGCACCGTAACCGGCCAGTAATCCATGATTACCGAAGGCCTGCTTAACAGTAATACAGTATAACAGAGTGCAGGGCCTGGCGGAAGCCAATACAGTGAATAACTAGTGTCCATTGAGCTGTGAAAATCGATATGCCAAAAACATTTTTCATGCATTCATACGGTTCAAAACAGTACAGTCTATACAATCATACACAACATTCAGTACGGGGACTTAACCCCTCAACAACAGTACAGTAGAACAGTAGCGGTCTATACAGTGATACAAAACAGTGAGGAGACCGATGGGAAAAACTAAAACAAAATCCCAAGGCCATAACGTGGCAACACGGAACCTCACGGTGAGGCACATAGGCTGGCTTGACAAAACTGGGGACCAACCCACGCTCCTAGCTCTGGTTTGGCTGCTGAGAACCTACATATATATATAAACAGTGAGCTAAAGCCCAGTGAATAACATAAAGCGTAAAGAGGTTTAGAATGTAATGTCCTTACAGTAATGAAAACAGTTCATTTTGATCAGTATTACAGTTGTTCAGTACAATAAACAGTCATATGTGGTACATCCGTTAGCATAACAGTAACAGTAGGTCAAAAAGACCGAACAGTAATGATGGCCAGTCATTCAGTAAACAGTATGGTTCCACAAGGGAACCGACAGAGATCTCTGTAACAGTAACAGTCAGTAACAGTAGTGCTAAGGATGCCACAGTACAGTTCAGAAATAAAGGACATACATTCATTCAGTAGATAATATCAGTGCAGTAAACAGTTCAGTTCAGTATTCAAAAGATAGTCATTTTGAACATATCTTTACACAATTGTTACTCACAGAGTTCTGGGCTACAGTGTGCTAGAGCGCGTCTCTCCAGTCGCCAACCCTATACAGTTAACAGGATGAACACACTCTAAGTTTCACAGTTGGGAGAGATAATCATTTAATCTCTAATTTGCCCCGGTGTGTTCTACATCTAAATCCTCATTAAGATGTCTTAAACTAGGCCTAAGAATGCCTAGAATGAAATGAGGATGCAAAGATGTGCTTAGAAAACACTTTCAGAAATTCAGTGAAACAGGGTTCCGCTCGAGCGCAGGTTTCTCCGCTCGAGCGGACAAGCAAACAAAGGTCCCCGCTCGAGCTCCAACTTCCCCGCTCGAGCGTGACACACAATCCTCCGCTCGAGCGTACATTTCCCCGCTCGAGCGGTCTGATAAACAATGCCAAGTACTGGATGTATGATTTATCCGCTCGAGCGCGCATTTATCCGCTCGAGCGGACTGTAAAACAAGTCGAAGGAAGTGCTGGGAGCATGATTTCCCCGCTCGAGCGGCACTTCCCCCGCTCGAGCGGACTGCAAAAATCTGGAAAATCCAGGTTTGTGTTCCAAGTTCAAAACTCAACTTTGATGCTCCCAATTCGATCCCCTTGGGCCTATTTTCTGGAAAATCCTTGCAAACACATAGAATATCATGTTTTAAAGCTCAATTTGTAAAATCAAAGCCCAAGGATGTTTCAAACAAACTCAATTTCAAACCCATTTCCATGATCAATGCTCCAACATGACATGCATGAATTTCAAACCAATTTAGAGCCTCAAAGCTTGCTCAAGTGAGCTCAAATCTTTGAAAACAAGATAAAATCATGGTCTTATACATGAATATGAGCTTGCATGTTAACCATGTGCCCTGAAATCAACTCAAAATGCATCAATACTAGCATGCATGCATGAAATGGGCTTCAATCCCACAAATTAAACTAATTCATGCCTTTAATCTCTAACCTTCCATGAACCATGCTACATATGACTTGAATGCATGAACAAGAAGGTACAATCTCTACCTCAAGTCTTCAATTAAGAGAATACAAGCTCAAATATGCAATCTATGCCTCAAATCCTTCAATTTCCAAGCAATGCCAAGCAAAAGGAGATGAAATCAACTCTCCTAATCTCTCTCTCTCTAAATTCGGTGGGTTGAAGCAAAGAATGAGGCTGAGCAAATGTTTTGGTGTGGTAAATGCAAGGCTCAACAAGATTAAACAAAGGCTCCACTCAAAGGCAAAGTTGTAATTTCGGCAAACTCTTAAATTGGCTTAAGTTAATCTAATTTAATCATTCCTAATAAATTTTCAGGTAAATATACCATAAAATCAGATAAATTCTACTGATCATGGAACACTAAACGGTTTTCAATTCGGCCGCCGATAAGGCCTTCAATTAGCAATTAAACACACGAATTCAAACAGATAATCAATCAATCAAACAGATGCAATATGCAATTCAATAAATAAACTTATTCACTTTCAGTTTCGATTTCAATCAGTTTATTCAGTAACTCAATTCATTCAATTATCAGTCATTATCAGTTCAGTTTAGCAGTAATCAGTATATAATTCAGTGGTTTATCGGTAATCAGTACGAGGGTTGTTACAGTCTCCCCTCCTTATAAGGAGTTTAGTCCTCTAAACTCGAGTTACCTTCAGTTTGGAAGAAAACAGGGTTCAGTGGGAACAAATCAGGATATCTTTTCGCCATGTCATCTTCCCTTTCCCAAGTGGCATACACACCACCATGATTCTGCCAGTCAACTTTCACTAGTGGGATCTCTTTGTTTCTCAGTTTCTTGATCCGCCGGTTTACAATCTGTATAGGCCGTTCCTCGTAAGTGTAGTCATCACTCAACACGATACGGGTAGGCTCAATCACATGAAACGGATCTCGAAGATAGTCTCTCAACATCGAAATGTGGAAGACGTTATGCATATGCTCCATTTCAGGAGGAAGTGCAACTTGATACGCCGGATTGATTTTCTCAATCACCTCATACGGTCCGACATACCGCGGCGCTAACTTGCCTTTGACTCCAAAACGAGTCTGGCCTTTCATTGGTGTCACTTTCACAAAAACGTGATCACCCACTTCATACTCTCTATCCCGCCTTCTGATATCCGCATAACTTTTCTGTCTACTCTGTGCAGTTTTCAATCTTTGCTGTATCAGTTTGATCTTTTCAGTCGTCTCAGAAACAATTTCAGGCCCAAGCAACGGCCCATCTCCAACTTCTGCCCAGCAAATTGGAGACCTACACTTTCTGCCATACAACGCCTCGAAAGGCGCCATACCAATACTCGAATGGTAGCTGTTGTTGTAGGCGAATTCAACCAATGGCAAATGACTTTCCCAGTTTCCCTGAAAATCAAGGACACACATTCTCAGTAGGTCCTCTAGAGTTTGGATGGTCCGTTCTGGCTGTCCATCTGTCTGAGGATGATAGGCGTTACTCAGCCTCAATTCAGTACCCAATGCAGTCTGTAGGCTTTGCCAAAACCTCGATGTAAACTTCGCATCCCTGTCAGAAACAATAGACACAGGCACTCCGTGTAGTCTAACAATCTCATCAATATAGATAACAGCCAATTTATCCGCATTATAGATTGTCTTGACAGGTAAGAAGTGAGCAGATTTGGTCAGTCTATCAACAATAACCCAAATAGAATCCATACCTTTCCTGGAGCGAGGTAACCCCACGATAAAATCCATCGTGATATGCTCTCATTTCCACTCTGGTATGGGTAAGGGTTGCAGTAAGCCTGCGGGTCACTGATGTTCCGCCTTAACTTGTTGGCAATGGAGGCACTTGGACACAAAGTCGGCAATTTCTTTCTTCATTCCCGGCCACCAGAAATTCCGTTTTAGATCTTGGTACATTTTTGTGTTCCCCGGTGAATAGACAATTTTGAATTGTGGCCTTCTTGGAGAACTCTTCTTTTCAATTCGGTGTCATTTGGTACACACAGTCTATCTTGAAATTTCAGTACATTGTTGTCAAATTTGAACCCCGGTCTCGGTTTTGAATCTTTATCTTCAATAACCTTTTTCAAGAAATCATCTAGTTGCTGTTTCTCCTTAATCTCTTCAATCAATGCTGGTTGAGCAGTAATGGCAGCTAAGGTTCCACCTTGTTCCTTCAAAACAATTTCAATCTCAGACTTTTCAGATCATGAAGCAATTCTTTCTGCCCGGTGAGCAAACAGGCTATGTTCCCAATCGATTTTCGGCTCAAAGCATCGGCAAGTATTGGCTTTTCCCGGATGATACAAAATCTGTAGGTCATAATCTTTGATCAGTTCAAGCCATCTCCGTTGTCTCATATTCAGTTCTTTCTGGGTGAAGAAATACTTCAGACTCTTGTGGTCGGTGTATACTTCACATGTCGCCCCATACAAATAGTGGCGCCAAATTTTCAATGCAAAAACCACTGCAGCAAGTTCAAGATCATGGGTTGGGTAATTCTTTTCATGCGGTCTCAACTGTCGGGAAGCATAAGCAATAACTCTCCCATTCTGCATTAAAACACATCCCAAACCTTTATGAGAAGCATCACTAAAAACAGTGTAACCATCTGTACCTGAAGGTAGAGTCAAAACTGGTGCAGTCACAAGTCGGGTTTTCAACTCTTGGAATGCTGATTCCCTTTGGTCAGTCCAGTCAAATGATGTCCCCTTCTGTGTCAACTGAGTCAGTGGTAAGGCAATCTTGGAGAAATCTTTGACAAATCTCCTGTAATACCCAGCCAATCCCAAAGCTTCGGACTTCGGTTACATTCGTTGGTTTAGGCCAGTTCACTACGCTTCAATTTTCTGCGGATCAACAGAAATTCCATCTTTGCTAATAACATGCCCCAAAAACATCACATGATCAAGCCAAAATTCACATTTAGACAGTTTAGCATACAGTTTCTGTTCTCTTAAGGTCTGTAGGGCAAGTCTTAGATGGTGTTCATGTTCTTCATAGTCTTAGAATAAATCAGTATGTCATCAATAAATATCACAATGAAATCATCAAGGTATGGTTTAAAAATTCTGTTCATAAGGTCCATAAATGCAGCTGGGGCATTCGTGACTCCGAATGGCATAACTAAAAATTCATAATGTCCATACCTTGTTCTAAAAGCAGTCTTATCAATATCTCCCCCGGTTTAACCTTCAATTGATGGTACCCCGATCTAAGATCAATCTTGGAAAACACTTGTGCACCCTGTAACTGGTCAAATAAATCATCAATACGCGGTAATGGATATTTATTCTTTACAGTTACCTTGTTCAGTTCGCGGTAATCAATACACAGTCTCAGTGAGCCATCTTTCTTCTTTACAAACAAAACAGGTGCACCCCACGGTGAAGTACTGGGTCTAATAAACTTTTTGTCTAACAGTTCTTGCAATTGCACTTTCAATTCCTTCAGTTCGGTTGGAGCCATTCTGTAAGGAGCTTTAGACATTGGTTGTGTACCCGGAATCACATCCACAGTAAATTCAATCTCCCTGCCAATTAAATCCCCTGGTAGATCATTTGGAAACACATCTGGGAATTCTCTGACTATAGGATACAATTCACATCAGTTTTAAAACACTATCATCAGTAGACACAGTCAGTACAGAACACAGATATCCCTTACACCCCTTTCTAATCAGTTTAACAGCTTTTACAGAAGAAATCAGATACGGTGGGGGTACTACTCCAATCCCATTAAACACAAATTCCGGTAAGCCCGGTGGACGGAAAACTACTTGTTTTGTTACACAGTTATAGTGGCATGATACTTTTGTAACCAATCCATCCCCAATATTACATCAAAATGATCGATATTCAATGGTAGTAAATCAATAATAGATGCATATCCCCAACAATAATCTCACAGGCAGGATACAGATATGCACATGTCATAGATCCCCCCACAGGTGATGATACAGCTAGCAGATAGTTCATGGGTTCTAAGGGTCTATTCAATTTACGCGAAAAAGCATGCGATACATACGAATGTGTAGACCCCGAATCAATCAATACATATGCATTTTGAGCACAGATGGAGAGGATACCTGACACAACTCAGTCTCAGTGGTTGCACGTCTCCCGGTACTAGGGCAAACACTCGGCCCGCCTCATAGGCTCTTTCCCGGTAGCTTTGGGGTTAGGCTTCGGTGCTACATTTGATGCTGCTACGCTCGGTGCAGCTTTACTACTGGATTGCGGGGCAGAGGGACAGTCTTTAATTCTGTGGCCCACCTTGCCACACCTGAAACAAGCTCCAGAAATCTGATAGCAAACCCCTTTGTGCTTGTTGCCACATATGGAGCAGGGTGGAGTAAATCCACTCCCTTGGCTGGGGCTAGTCGTCGACCCCGTATTCTGTTTCTTGTTTGCTGGGTTATGCTTGCCTTTCTTAAATTTGAGACCCTGCCTTTTTCCTTGCCACTCAGTTGTTGGTGTTTCAGTTTCCAGTGCTTCAATATTTGATTCGGCCATCAAGGCCCTGTCAAGGACACCCACATAAGTTGGCAATTTCAACATGTTGACTCGGTCAAGGATAGCAACATTCAGACCACCTTCCAATCTCCTGGCCTTCTTATAATCGGTGTCCACCATGTGTGGTGCATACCTAGCAAGTTCGGTGAATTTCTTCTCATACTCGGCAACAGACATTTTGCCCTGTTTCAGTTGCTCAAACTCCGTTACTTTTCTGTCTCTGATGCACTGAGGAAAATACTTTTCAAAGAAGGACTCCTTGAACTGAGCCCAAGTCATAATAGCATTTGCATCGCGGGTCAACATCCACCACCTTCTTGCTTCTTCTTGAAGGGTGAAGGTTGCTAACAACACTTTGTTGGCTTCGGAACACGGAAACACTTCAAATAATTTCTCTGTTTCAAGTACCCAAGCTTCAGCCTTCAACGGTTCAAGGCCTCTCTGAAAGGATGGCGGTTTTAGCTTGCTGAATTTCTGGGTAAGAGCAATAATATCCCCCTCGTTTACATTCACATTTTGCACATTCTGTTCCGGTTGCACCGGAGGAGGAGGTGGGGGCGGTTGGTTCTGTTGTTGATCCAATCTTTCAATTATCAGCCCCATCATTAGTTCAAGTCTGGCCATTCTGGCCTCAGAGGATGATGATCCAGTTTCATTCGCAGTGTTTATGTTATCCATTTCACTATAAGCAGTTATAACAGTTATCATTATAAGCAGTTGTATAATTAGACAGTTTAACATTTAACATGCAATCAGTCAGTCATAAGCACACACTTTTCAAATTCATGAGATGCCCTAATTACTTTTCTAGGACACCCTATCGCTCATTTGGACACGTGTGTGCGGTATAACTCGTGGTTAAGTATCGCTCTGATACCACTCTGTCACGACCCAAACCCAGCCCTATGGGTTTAGCACCGTAACCGGCCAGTAATCCGTGATTACCGAAGGCCTGCTTAACAGTAATACAGTATAACAGAGTTCAGGGCCTGGCGGAAGCCAATACAGTGAATAACTAGTGTCCATTGAGCTGTGAAAATCGATATGCCAAAAACATTTTTCATGCATTCATACGGTTCAAAACAGTACAGTCTATACAATCATACACAACATTCAGTACGGGACTTAACCCCTCAACAACAGTACAGTAGAACAGTAGCGGTCTATACAGTGATACAAAACAGTGAGGAGACCGATGGGAAAAACTAAAACAAAATCCCAGGCCATAACGTGGCAACACGGAACCTCACGGTGAGGCACATAGGCTGGCTTGACAAAACTGGGGACCAACCCACGCTCCTAGCTCTGGTTTGGCTGCTGAGAACCTACATATATATATAAACAGTGAGCTAAAGCCCAGTGAATAACATAAAGCGTAAAGAGGTTTAGAATGTAATGTCCTTACAGTAATGAAAACAGTTCATTTTGATCAGTATTACAGTTGTTCAGTACAATAAACAGTCATATGTGGTACATCCGTTAGCATAACAGTAACAGTAGGTCAAAAAGACCGAACAGTAATGATGGCCAGTCATTCAGTAAACAGTATGGTTCCACAAGGGAACCGACAGAGATCTCTGTAACAGTAACAGTCAGTAACAGTAGTGCTAAGGATGCCACAGTACAGTTCAGAAATAAAGGACATACATTCATTCAGTAGATAATATCAGTGCAGTAAACAGTTCAGTTCAGTATTCAAAAGATAGTCATTTTGAACATATCTTTACACAATTGTTACTCACAGAGTTCTGGGCTACAGTGTGCTAGAGCGCGTCTCTCCAGTCGCCAACCCTATACAGTTAACAGGATGAACACACTCTAAGTTTCACAGTTGGGAGATAATCATTTAATCTCTAATTTGCCCCGGTGTGTTCTACATCTAAATCCTCATTAAGATGTCTTAAACTAGGCCTAAGAATGCCTAGAATGAAATGAGGATGCAAAGATGTGCTTAGAAAAACTTTCAGAAATTCAGTGAAACAGGGTTCCGCTCGAGCGCAGGTTTCTCCGCTCGAGCGGACAAGCAAACAAAGGTCCCCGCTCGAGCTCCAACTTCCCCGCTCGAGCGTGACACACAATCCTCCGCTCGAGCGTACATTTCCCCGCTCGAGCGGTCTGATAAACAATGCCAAGTACTGGATGTATGATTTATCCGCTCGAGCGCGCATTTATCCGCTCGAGCGGACTGTAAAACAAGTCGAAGGAAGTGCTGGGAGCATGATTTCCCCGCTCGAGCGGCACTTCCCCGCTCGAGCGGACTGCAAAAATCTGGAAAATCCAGGTTTGTGTTCCAAGTTCAAAACTCAACTTTGATGCTCCCAATTCGATCCCCTTGGGCCTATTTTCTGGAAAATCCTTGCAAACACATAGAATATCATGTTTTAAAGCTCAATTTGTAAAATCAAAGCCCAAGGATGTTTCAAACAAACTCAATTTCAAACCCATTTCCATGATCAATGCTCCAACATGACATGCATGAATTTCAAACCAATTTAGAGCCTCAAAGCTTGCTCAAGTGAGCTCAAATCTTTGAAAACAAGATAAAATCATGGTCTTATACATGAATATGAGCTTGCATGTTAACCATGTGCCCTGAAATCAACTCAAAATGCATCAATACTAGCATGCATGCATGAAATGGGCTTCAATCACAAATTAAACTAATTCATGCCTTTAATCTCTAACCTTCCATGACCATGCTACATATGACTTGAATGCATGAACAAGAAGGTACAATCTCTACCTCAAGTCTTCAATTAAGAGAATACAAGCTCAAATATGCAATCTATGCCTCAAATCCTTCAATTTCCAAGCAATGCCAAGCAAAAGGAGATGAAATCAACTCTCCTAATCTCTCTCTCTCTAAATTCGGTGGGTTGAAGCAAAGAATGAGCTGAGCAAATGTTTTGGTGTGGTAAATGCAAGGCTCAACAAGATTAAACAAAGGCTCCACTCAAAGGCAAAGTTGTAATTTCGGCAAACTCTAAATTGGCTTAAGTTAATCTAATTTAATTATTCCTAATAAATTTTCAGGTAAATATACCATAAAATCAGATAAATTCTACTGATCATGGAACACTAAACGGTTTTCAATTCGGCCGCCGATAAGGCCTTCAATTAGCAATTAAACACACGAATTCAAACAGATAATCAATCAATTAAACAGATGCAATATGCAATTCAATAAATAAACTTATTCACTTTCAGTTTCGATTTCAATCAGTTTATTCAGTAACTCAATTCATTCAATTATCAGTCATTATCAGTTCAGTTTAGCAGTAATCAGTATATAATTCAGTGGTTTATCGGTAATCAGTACGAGGGTTGTTACATTCATCCACCCCGAGGCACTCCGACGATCAAGTCAATAATCTCTCACAGATACTAAATCAAGTACTTAACTCACAAATCAAAGCATAAAAAGCGTACCTTAGACCCACCGGGGTGCCTTATTTTTATAATGATCAGTGTCCAACTTCCCCTAGAAGTCTTACTTCATGGGATTCAAGCTCATCATGCTTATCTTGGACCCCTAACTAGATAGGGATAAACTCCCTAAGAACTTTATCCTTATCCAGGCTAGAGTCCTCTCTTATCTAGGATTTCTACTCCCCTATCCGCTTATCTCAGATTCCGGTATCTGTGCAGATAACCCCGGCCATGCTGAAATTACCTCAGCTACATGATCAGTCCACGTGGCACCTCGGCTAACACGTCAGCGTCACCTTAGCCACGTGCTGTCATTCGCAAAATATGCCTCCACAATAAAGTAACAAGATTGGATTTTTATCTTTTTTTAATTTGTAATGATTTCTTCTAATCTTAATATATGAAAGTAGATTTTAGTTTATAATTTTAATAATTATATATGTAAGTAATTTTTTTGTGACTAACTAACAAATAAAAAAAATTACTCATCATTTTATCTTAATTTTTATTTTTATTTTTATTTTTATTTTTTATAAGAAAAAATGTAGGAGCGACTCATTTTCGGAGTTCTCTAAAGGCCCCATAAATTTTGTCCAACCCTGATTTTAATGTGTATTTTTAGTGTTAGCATTTTAGATAGAAAAACCATATATGCAAAATTAGAGAAACAAAAGTAAATTTTTTAAGAAACTATGGTGTTATGTATATATTCATTAATTTACTATGCATGAATAGATAAAATGCCCGTGTGAGGTGAGTTACATGTGATATTTTTTTTATTTAAAATATTAATAATAATTGATAGAGAGATTATATTAATAGTGCAGGTTCAGGGTTTGCTTCTGGGGATTTGTTTTTAAGATCCTTAATATTAAGATTTTAGTAGATAAATAACATATAATATTTTTATAATAGTTAAGGTCCTTTAACATTTTCACAGAGAAAATTCGACTCAGAGAAATTTCGTCATACTCAGAGAAATTTCAGTTCGACGCAGAGAAATTTTAAAATTTGTTTAGTATTGTGGGGATATAATTTTTGAATGACAACACGTGGCCGAGGTGTCACCGATGTGCCAGCCAAGGTGCCACGTGTCCTGGTCATGACGCCGAGATGATTACACGTGGCTAGGTTGAGGTTATCTACGAAGAAATCGGAATCTGGGATAAGCGGATAAGGGACAAGAGTCCTAGAATGAGAGAGGACTTCAGTTTGGATAAAGATAAGACTCTTAGAGAGTTTACCCCAATCCTACTGGGAGTTCAAGATTAGCAGTAATCCTGAATCTATTGAAGCTAGGCTTCTATTGGGATTAGGTAAGTGTTGGCTATAAAAGAGAGGCACCCTCATGGTTCTAAGGTATACTTTTATGCTCTGAATAGTGAGTTAAGCTTCTTTCCGTTGTAGCGGAAAAAAAAATAGTGAGTTAAGCACTTTTGCTATCTTTGAAAGATAACTAACTTAATCGTCGGAGTGCCCCCGGGTGAACGAACCACCGCCGGAGTCTCTTCTTTTTGTGACAGGTCGTTCGGGCTTAATCTATTCTGCCAGTGTTCTCCAGCTGAGTGCTTGATTGGCAGTGTGGTCAGAAATTGACACACAATTTGGCGCCGTCTGTGGGAAAGAAAGGAGAATAGATGGCCAACGACGGACAGAAAGAGAAGGTTGGGGACGACACCCCTACTGAGAGTAGGAAACATATTGACCTTGACGTCGAAGAAGACAACTGCAACGAAGAGACTCGTGATAAGAATCACGGAGGAAAGGACGTCGGCCAGGAGGGCGGCGTACCGAACAAATCGGACCGGAGTGGGTATTATAACGAGGACGACCTCTAGGTATGGAAAGATAGATGCTTGCGGAGGGACGACGAGATGAAGGAAATGGTGGACAAATTGGCGGACCTGCAAACGGTTGTCAATTTTATAATGCAGAACAACGTCATGTAGTCACCGTTCTCTTTACAAGATACGCCGATTCCAGCAGCCAAGAAAGATGCCCAGAAAGGGGGGCAGAACACAGTTTCTGCAGTCCCTCAGCACGACAAGGCAAAGGGGCATTCTCACTGGCCTTCACAGGAGGTCGGGCATGGAAAATCAAAGAGGGCTGGAGAATGATGCTTGGGAGTTGGAATTTACAAGCTAAGGTTGGTTTAACACTTGTTGAAATTTTAAAAATTTACAAGTTGAAATTAAACCGAGGTCATGTTTAACATTTGTTGAAATTTAAATTTACAAGTTGAAGTTAAACCGAGGATGTGTTTAACACTTGTTGAAATTTAAATGTACAAGTTGAAGTTAAACCGAGGTCCTGTTTAACACTTGTTGAAATTTAAATTTACAAGTTGAAGTTAAACCGATGACATGTTTAACACTTGTTGAAATTTTAAAAATTTACAAGTTGAAATTAAACCGATGCCATGTTTAACACTTGTTGAAATTTAAATTTACAAGTTGAAGTTAAACCGATGACATGTTTAACATTTGTTGAAATTTTAAAAATTTACAAGTTGAAATTAAACCGAGGTCATGTTTAACACTTGTTGAAATTTTAAGAAAAATTTACAAGTTGAAGTTAAACTGAGGTCATGTTTAACACTTGTTGAAATTTTAAGAAAAATTTACAAGCTGAAGTTAAACCGGGGTCATGATTAAAGGAAGGAATGATATAGGTTCCATCACCTCAGGATGCCGAGGTAATAAAACCTAGAGGGCAGTTGTAGGGACATAATTTTTGAATGACAACACGTGGCCGAGGTGTCACCGAAGTACCAGCCGAGGTGCCACGTGTCCTGGTCATGACGTCGAGATGATCTCAGCTAGGCCGAGGTTATCTGCGAAGAAATCGGAATCCGGGATAAGCGGATAAGGGCCAAGAGTCCTAGAATGAGAGAGGACTTCAGTTTGGGTAAAGATAAGACTCTTAGAGAGTTTACCCCAACCTACTGGGAGTCCAAGATTAGCAGTAATCCTGAGTCCATTGAAGCTAGGCTTTTATTGGGATTAGGTAAGTGTTGGCTATAAAAGAGAGGCATCCCCATGGGTCTAAGGTATACTTTTATGCTCTGAATAGTGAGTTAAGCACTTTTACTATTTTGAGAGATAACTGACTTGATTGTCGGAGTGTCCCTAGGTGGATGAACCACCACCGGAATCCCTTCTTTTTGTGACAGGTCGTTCGGGCTTAATCTATTCTGCTAGTGTTCTCCAGCTGAGTACTTGATTGGCAGTGTGGTCGAAAATTGACACACACAGGTATGATCACAGAGAAATTTTATCGAGAAATCTTAGCTAATTAAAAAAAAAAAGTATCTTGGATCTCTTCTACTATACAAAGTTGGAGTGTGATTTTTCACTAATTTTTCCTTTGCTTTTTTGTGACTTTTCTGATAACTTATTTTTATTTTTAGTAAACTTTTAAGAAAAGATAAAAAAAAATTTGGGCTTCTACATTTTACTTGACGAGACGAAAATTAATATTAAAAAAATTTTTAAATTTCAAAAAATTTAGAAAAAACAAAAATAAGTTAAAAAATAATAGATTTTTTTGACTTTTTAATATATATATATTATACTTTTTAGATTTGTTTATAGAAGTCGAATTGAAAATGTAATTTTCTTTTATCATTATTTATAAAAAAAAGATTAAAGGTAAATTTATTTATTTTTAAATGTGGCTTATTTTTGTGTTCCCAAACCCAATTGAAAGTAAAGACTTTAAATTAACAAAATTGAAACTACCCACATGAAGTGAAATTTTCCCTCAAACAAGAAAAATCATAATTTAATATGCCAAATGCTTAATATTTATCCTTAAAAAATTCATGTTAGATTCATAGCCACAAGAACAAATTACAGATTGCCCGGTATGCCTATAAAAATATCAAAATTTGACGAAAATTTTTAACCAATATTATCAAATTATGATATCTTCACATTAATAAGTGAAAAAAAAAAATAATGAAAAAACTTTAACATTATTATTTTAACGATAGTCACTGGAGTTGCTCTTAAACTGGAGGACACAATTGAACAAGATTCACTCCAAATATTTATTCCTGAAAAACTAGTACCTGTTCAAAAGGCGCAAAGAGAACTGCATTGTAGGGAAGAAGATACGCAAAGCAAAAGTGAAATGTGTTGTACTTAAAAAAATGAGGCATATATTGTTGGAGTGAGAGGGACAAAAGGCAGATGTGATTTTGTCTGCTGAGCATCAACTACAGTGTGCTACTCTAGATTCTTGGACATAACAGAAGGGTCTCGTTATAGTAGTTTTGTGGTTCATTTTGTATTCCTCAAGGGGATATGAAATTTTTAAATTTTAGGGTCTGTTAGTAATCATTTCGTTTTTAATTTTTAGTTTATATTTATAAAAATTTAAAAAATTGTCATAAAAAATTATTTGATAATTATTTTAGTTTATAAACGGTTGTCTCCGTTTATAAATTTGAGGAAAAAACGTAAACTCAAAAAATGAGTTTACGTTTTCAATTTTCGGTTTTTTTTTTTTCAATTATTTTTTTTCAAATAATTTTTTCTTTCAAATAATTTTTTTCCAATTATTTTTTTTCAATTTTTTTTTTTCCCAAATAATTTTTTTTCAAATAATTTATTTTCAATTATTTTTTTTCAAATAATTTTTTTTTCAATTATTTTTTTTAGTTATTTTTTAAAAATTTTTTTTTTCAATTATAACGTGCGTGATCCCATTGTCATAAATAATAAAAATAAATATAAATATTTTAGGTCTGAACAAACATATTTTTTAGTTTATATTTTTAAAATTTTTTAAACATTTTGTTCAAACCAAACGCGTTTGTAATTTATGTTTTTCTAAAAATAAACAAAAACCAATTTATAAAATTTTTGTAAACATAAACAAAAAACGTAAACGTTACCAAACGCTACCTTAATGTTTTTAAAGGCTAGGAGTGGCCTCCAGTCAAACCATCAAGATTGGAAGATCCAGTTCAGTCTATTAGATTCACTTTTTGATTATTTTTTAATAATTTAAATTATTCATATTTTAGGTTTTGTTGAATACATTATCTCTGTAAAAAATCAAGAGAATCGGATAACAGATACTATGTATTTGGATCACTTTTTTATGAATCATTAATTTTTTGACCATTCATTTTTTACAAAAGTGATCCGAATACATAGTATCCGTTATCCGATCGACGTGATTTTTTACAGGAATAATGTATTCAACAAATTTTAAAAGGTGAATGGTTTTGATTATCAAAAAGGGACCCAAAAATGGGTCCAATAAGCCGAACTGGATCGGACTGTCCCAAATTCTGGATATCGTCCGAACCCTTTTTAAAATATATTATTTATTTAAAAAATTATATTGATAGGGCATCTGAAGTCATTTGTTTGAATCATATTTATTTATTTTTTAAAGATAATAAATTATAAATATATTTTTTAAAATTTATTTAATATATTAATTATTTCATATAATTTTAAAAATTACATTTTACTTATTTAAATTATGGGTAAATTACACTGACACCCCCTGAGGTTTATGTTTATTACAGTTTCCCCCTTCATATTTTGGAAATTACACTGACCCTCTGTTAATTTAATTTTATGTATGGTGATCATTACGGTGAGAAGGAGAACTGTTATGAAACTTTAAATCTCGTGAGGCAATCTATAATGAAACTTTAAATCTCAGGGAGGGAGATGTAATTTTCAAAAGGTGAGAGAGGGAACTGTAATAAATATAAATATCAGGATATATATTTACCCTTCAATTTTTAATTATATAATAAATAATTTATTTTATTAATAATTTTATTACTGTATAATAAGAAAAGTCTGTCTACCCATTACGAATATAAAAGCAAAGGGTGGGCCACCCAGCTCAGTTCATATTTTGAACGGCAAGTCTAAATTCCGAATAAATAAATTATATTTTTTTTGAGATAACGAGTGGGGCCTCATGTAAGTCTCAGAACATCTTCAGCAATGATAGTTAAAATAATTATTTAAAATTTTACTTTGTTATTTTAATTAATTTTTTTTAATATATATTTTAACATGACTATTTACTTTAGTTATCTTTCTTTTTTTAAATATTATTTTTTATTCTTTCTTCTTTCAAATATAATATTTATTGGAAAAAAAAAAAAAAAAGTTGAATAGCACACCGGTCCAGAGATCAACGCGAGGAACAAAGAAAATAACAAAAAATTATGAGGCTAGAGCACAGTGCCTTATCTTCTTTAACGAGTTACAGTAGCTCATAGTCATTTTAGCAAGTTCCTGATGAGGTTGTTGGAGACTCATTTTCGAGCTTGAAACTAGCTAAAATAATAAAATTGGTGATATAACGAATTCTGCTGGAGATGCTCTTACTTATGTGTATCTCACGCTCTTATCTGATCTTTGTATTTTTTTTTTTTTGGATATTTTCTTTTTGTTCTTAATATAGTTATATTTTTAATGTTTTAAGATTATAATAATTGGATTGAGCTGAAAGTTTAAACTTATTCATTTAATAAGTGAGATCAACCTAGTTATTCATATATAATTAATTTTATTTATGTTTAAAAGTAAAGAAAACATTTTTAAGAGGAAAAGTACACCTACTGAGTTTAAATTTGAATATAACAAACAAAAATGAAATGTTTTTGCTAATTTTATAAAATTATTCAATTTGTTTATTTTTGAATTTTCAAATTCAACTTTTAAATTTTGAATTTTTCAAATTTTGTTGTTCATATAAGTTTGTAGGATAGACTTAAGATCATAATGTAATTTTACAGTAATATGTTAGAATAAAATTTTGTATAAATTATCAATAAGTCATAATAATTGGACTTAATTCTTATCAAATTTTATTGAAAATAAGTCCTAATAAAATCATTGTTAAAATTAATTTTTTTTGACGATTTTTTTGCATATATTGCTAAAAATTGAGAATTAGTGACTTTTTTTTGTCATAATTTTTATAAATTGTCCCTAAAATTTATAATTAGTGACATTTTTTATGACGAATTTTTCAAACTGTCATTGAAAGTTGAAAATTAGTTATTTTTTGTGATGATTTTTTTAAACGGTCCCTAAAACTTATAATTAATGACATTTTTTGTGACAATCTGTTGCTGAAAATTAACAAATAATTACTTTTCTTAATAATATTTGATGAAAAATACCATTAATTCTCACCGGACTTATTGGACAATAAGTCCACCAATTAACAGCCGAACACAGGGTAGAGTTTGGGCAGAGTAGAGAATAAATAGTTTACCAAAATGGAATTTGGAAAATTGTTGTCATGCTTTGAAAATGAAAACAAATAGTTTACCAAAATTGTTTTTATTTTCGATTTTTAAAATTTGTAAAAACAAAACACATAAAACACAGGGTCCTTCTCTAAGGGGCTTGTATCATATGCAAACTAGCGTATGTTATGCACGGATAAGTAAGAAAAGATAATAAATAATATTAAATATGTTAAAATATTATGATATTAATTTAGATTGGTATTTAAATAAGGGGGACTTATGTGCAGGTCCTAATAAATGGACTTATTGTCCAATAGGTCATATGATAATTAATGACGTTTTTCATCAAACACTATTAAAAAACATTACTAATTGTTAATTTTCAGTGACAGTTTGAAAATTGTCACAAAAAATATCACTAATTATATGTTTTAATGACAGTTTAAAAAAATCGTCACAAAAAAGTCGTTAATTTTCAACTTTCAGTGATAATTTAAAAAATTCGTCACAAAAAAACATCATTAATGGTAAGTTTTAGTGACATTTTATAAAAATTATGACAAAAAGTCACTAATTGTCAATTTTTAGCGACATATGTAAAAAACCGTCATAAAAAATTATTTTTAGTGATGATTTTACTAATATTTATTTTCAAAAGGACTTGATGAGAAAATCCAAATATTAGTAGTTTACCTTTTAAATAATAGATTTGAGTGATTTTCCTATGTTTATAGATTTGAGTGATTTCAATTTTTTAGAAATACACTCAATTGGCTAAACTCAATTGAAATGAAGAGAAAGAGTGAAATTCTATAAATATAAGATAAAGATAACAAAAAATAAATAAAAATCTAAGTTTAAATTTGAAAAAATAAACTATAAGAATATAGAAAGAAAAATTAGATAAATTCTTGAAAAGAATAAACTCAATTGAAAATCAAGAGTAAAAGTGAATTATGTAAATATAAAATAAAGATAAAAAAAATCAAGTTTAAATTTGAAGACAAACTATAAAAATATAGAGAGAGAAAATTAAATAAATTTTAAAAAAAATGAGATAGAGAGAAATTCAATAAATATCAAATGAAGGTTGAAAAAAAAAATTAAGTTAAAATTTAAAAATTAAAAAATAAAATAAGATAAACTTTTAAAAAAATAATAAAGTTCTAATAATAGAAGAATAAAAAAAAGTAATAGTTTAAAAATTGAATAGGGGTGAAATATCACCTATAATTTTCCCCCATGTATATATAAGGAGATAAGTTGATCTTATTGTTCTATATCTAGAACTCATTTCCACAAAGAGTTCACTTCCCTCACGTAAACCCCTCTCTCTCTCTCTCTCTCTCTCTCTCTCTCTCTCTCTTTGCGTGTTTCAAAATATATAGGATGACTTGCTTTCCATTGGAGGATTTTGTTGGGAATGGAGCTTTGAAGGGAATTCTTCCAAAGCTGTTAGAGGAAGGTTGGGACAATGTACGGAACTTAAAACTTATGAAATCAGAAGATATGGATGCAATCAATATGACTCAACAACAAAAGGTATTTTTATTATTACTATCAAACCCTCTCTTCTTCAATTTTCCTCAGGCACACAGTTCTACTTTTGAAAAAATTATTGTAATTTCATCAAAACCATATCTCTCTTTCTTATATCTAATAGGATGCACTGGAAATGAGGTCATACCTCCATCATCGCGCTCTGATGCAATACGGAGATAAGCTTGAGGAGTCTGGGAAATCTCTTGCAAAGCTTCTTGAGTTAAGCAACGATGATCTTTCTGCTCAGTATGGTATGAAGAGAGGCCACATCGCCAGTTTCTTGGAAAAAAGAATCAATTGTTATCCTTTACAGGCACCACATTCTCTCCCTTCAACTCAAAAGACCAACACACCTCCCCGATATGATTATATCATTAACAGTGGTGAGCTTATTTCTATCAACTCTAGCAAAATATAATTATATATAATATATCTAACTTGGGGGTTAAATATAACATCAATGTCACTTATGCTGTGTTTGGTTGAGGGATTTGAGGAGGGATTTGGAAAGGAAAATGGAAAAGCCAGTTGATTTTAGCTTATAGGTACTTGTCATCTCAAAGCCAGTTGATTTTAGCTTATTCATCTTTAAAAAAAAAAAAAAAAAAAAAAAAAAAAAAAAAAAAAAAACACCACTGTTGATCCATTTTCTAAATTATACTTGTCGTCTATCTAATCATTTCGGGAAATGTTGGAGTTGATTCCATGCATTTCAAGCTTTGGGAAGTATCTGCGTTACACTCACTCAAACAATTTGAAAGAGAACTGATCGTCTGTAACTATATAATTTTAACAAAGCAAATTCTTCTTTTTGTGTGCCATGTTATATATTTTTATATTTATCATATTCTCATGCAGCTTTGAACCACTCTGCAAATTTAATTTTAATAAAGCAAATCCTTTATTTATTTATTTATTTTTTTTTTTATTGGTGGTATGACTTTTATATTTAAGTTCAAATTCTCATGTAACTTTGAACCATTTTTTTTAATTTTTTAATTTCAAATAGAAGATTTGTTAGGAGCAGAAGTTTGGTAATCTAAACATTTTCGGTGAGACTACATGCAGAAATTAGTGTACACACTAGTGTAGCAACTAGTGTTATGATATAATTATTGACCACATTTATTATATAAGTTACAAATGTCCAAAATGATACAAATGATGCCACATCATCTGTTAGTACACTAGTGTGTATATTAATTGATATATATAGTATTATTCAAACATTTTACATTGACCTTAACTATTGATACAAAAAACATACTAGAAATTTTAATTGTCCTAATATTTTAATGTTTATAGACATAAGTTTTGAAATATTAATATACTAACATATGACCCATGCATATATAAAAAAATAATTTAGAATAAATTAAATTTTAATCATTTTATTAGAATATTTGCAGTAAGATATAATCTTAATTAGGATATATATTTAATGAATAATAAATTCAATCATTGGATTCTTATATATATATATATATATATATATACAGTTATGTAATAAGAAATAAATGTCATAATTTGAAAGGTAAAGATAAAAAAAAATAGAATAAATCACAAAAATTATATTTATGAAGTACATTTCGTTCTATAATTTTATTTTATTTTTAGTTTTAGTTTTAGTTTATTTTATGTTAAAGTATATCCAATTATATATAGACAAAAAATTCATTCATATTTTCTATTTAAATATTTTTAAATTATAAATAAATAAATTTTATGTGGACTCTTTTTTTTTTTTTTTTTAAATCTCAAATTAGATGCAATTTAGATACGATTAATTTTTTTTCCATCTACAAATTCTTAAATTTAAAAATAAATATAGATAGACCAAGGCATTTCTGTTTATACATATGCAAATATATTTAACATCACATACATATATTATTATTTATAAATATATTACATGTAGATACTCAAGGCAAAAGTTGAAAGAGAGAATACGAAAGGAAGAGTTATTCAAACATTTATTTAAATGTAAATATTTGTACATAATAAAAGAAACAAATATATGAATAAGTATAAAACTAACTTCTTCTAATTACTTGTTGCATTAGATTGCTCGATTGTGTAGGATTTTGCCTTGTTCTAAAATGCTTTTCATGTTGAATTGTTGTTATATGTTATTTAGGGTTTTCAAAATTCTATTTATGTTTTTTATTGACATTATTGGAAAGATTGAGTGGGAGGCAAATATATGAGATATGTTAATGATTTTCTATATTAGTGGGATATTTGAATTTTGAAATTCAAATTTAATGGACAATTAGAGTTTTTTTTGTTATTATTATTTTAGTTGGGCTAGCCAATAAAAATATTTTTAATTATTTGAAAATATAAAAAACTAACAAAATTAGTTTGAGAATTTAGAACTCCCAAAGGCTTGTTGTAAGAAACCTCATTTTCTTTAATATACATACAAATATATGTTGTAAAAGGCATGAGCCGAATAGATCATAACATTCCTATTACTATCTTATTGCAGCCTCCAAAATGGATCCCAAGTTGTATAGAGAAGCCATGCGAGGCAAAGAGAAATTGAGAGAAGAGAAACCTGAATTAGTCCCCCAAATTAGCTGGTCTAGCCGATTGTTCTCTTGGATTAATTGGTCCAGTGGGCGAGATACCAAGTCATTAAAAGAAAAAATGAGAAGCAAAGAGAATGAAGACAACGATGATGATGTTCTCAACCTAATGCAATGCGTTAATGACCAACAACAACTTGAACAGCAATTCACTTCAAATAAAAACACAGTCCTCCATGTCGCAGCCCAATTTGGTAACCAAAAATATGTGAAAATAATTTTAGAAAAGAGTTCGTCATCATCGTTGTTGCGCTGCTGGAATATCAATGGCGAGACTCCTCTTCATATTGCAGCGAGGAAAGGACACTTGGATATAGTGAAAGCACTCATAGAATGTGCAAAAAGAATAGACCATGAAGAAGTTGAAAGCAGGGGTGGAGTAGCCAAGGAGATGTTGAGGGCCACAAATAAAGACAATGACACCGCCTTGCACATGGCTGTGCGAAATCCTCATAACGCAGGTGTCGTGGAATGGTTAACTAAAGAAGATCCTGAGTTTACACATCCACCCAATAATGCCAAGGAAACTCCACTATACCTGGCCGCTGAGAGACAACACCATGACATGGTGTCCATGATTTTGAAAAATTGCACATCGCCAGCTTATGGTGGCCCGAAGGGTCAGACGGCATTGCACGCAGCAGCAAGTGATAGATCGGAAACAGGTTTGTGGCTGCTTCAATTTTTTTTAACCAATTTAATTACATGTACAATTGTAGAGAAAAAAAAGGGTAGAATGTTTGATTAAAGAAATACATATTCTTCTAGGTATATATAATCCTGCTCAGTTCATTTATTAGTTGCAGTAATCATTTACATTTCATCATAATAGTATCACAAATACTTTTCGAAAAAATTGAAGTTACATGTATTGTAGACAAGAGATTAGAGTTGGAATGATGATGTATTTTTATCCAACATGAAAAAATGATTCAAATTGAATTGAAACACATGTCTAGCTTAGTAGGTCTTTTGAAGTGCGATGACGGACTGATATATCGGAACTTCCAAAGGAAATTGTCAACAAAATTAATTTCAAAAAGAGAAGAAAAAAAAAAGTTGAAGCATATATTTTCTATTGTTGAGGTATGTATTAAATTGTATTTAATTCTTGTATATATTTCAGAAAGTACAGAACTTTTATTGGAATGGAAGTCAGATCTAATCAAGGAAATAGATGAGTACGGGTGGATACCACTTCACTATGCTGCACATCATGGAAATGTAGATGGAGTTAAAAAGATACTAGAAAAAGATAAATCAGTGGCGTACATTACAACAGGAAAGGAGGATGATGAAAAGACGGCTCTTCACATAGCTGCTGCTCATGGAGATGTAAGTGTAATGGAAGAGCTTTTATCACAGTGTCCAGATTGTTGGGAGATGGTCAGTAGTAAAGGACAAAATATTCTTCACATTGCTGTGGATACGGAACAGGAACACACGATTATATTTATTTTAAGAAATCCATGGATTATCCATCTTATAAATCAGAAAGACATTGAAGGAAATACACCACTCCATCTGATTGCTACTGCTTTCGGGATCTATAAGGGGAAGCTCTGGAAAATTCTCTGGGCCCACTCTAGTGGAGATCAGAATGCTACAAATAATAACAATGTGACCCCACGAAACATAATGTGGTCTCTTGTTGCAGAGGTAAGAATGCTAACTTTAACCGCATATGACATGTTTTCTCATGGCATGCATCGTACATAACATAATGTTGAGAACCAAACCTTTATTTCATCCTTTGTGCACATCACACCCCTAATGTATTACAAATTTTGCAAAAAATAACAAAAAATAAAAAACAATTTTTTTAGTATGCATATAGCTGTAGTGATGGTGGGATTAATAGCATCAAGAGGTTCTAGTGATAAAAAAGTTTATACAAGTTTTCTTTTTTAAATAATAGATTGTGTAGTATAATGAAAATTTATTTGTTTAAAATTAATTGACTCATAATATTTAACTTTCTTTCCTTGTTGTTTCAAAGAATAGTGTTACTTGAACTAAAAAATTAGATTGATTATCTAAAACTAACAATGTGATAGTCTATTACAATATTTAAAACAACTCTTTCTCTCTCTCTTTCTCTATCTCTCATGTTTTCTCTAATCATTAATCATCTTTTTTACAAATTATCAAATATAAGTATATCATTTTCTTTTTAGTATGATCTCAAAAAAAATTTATCGAGAGATCTTAGTTAATAAAAAAAAAATATTAAACCTCTCCTACTATCCAAAATTGGAGAGGGATGTTTCACTAATTTTTCTTTTTGGGAATAACTATTCATTAATATCAAATAATTCACCATATCATATCAATTATTATTATTATTATTATTATTATTATTATTATTATTATTATTATTATTATTATTATTATTATTTATTTTTAAAAATAATCATTCATTAATTTTAAATAATTTACTCTATCAATCAATAATTAATTTTGAATCTTCACTAAAATTTGTCGAGACATTTTCAATTCTAGATAATTTTATTTTATTTTATTTTATTTTATTTGAGTTAGTATAATATTAATGGCTAAAAAAAATTCATCACTTTTTTATATTAGGTGAGTCACTTGGTTCATCTTGTGTCCTCTTTTCCTGCCTCACACTTCAAATGTTGCCACGCGGCTCCCTCTTAAAACTTAAGTTGTAGGCTTCCTGCATAGGATCAGCCTTAGTTCTCCCTTTTTTTTTTTTTCTTCCAGTAATGAAGCAAATGAAGTTTAAGTGTGGTTTAGTTGTGGGTCTGTAAACATTGAGATTTATCACAATATTATTTTATATATATATTTTTTTTGAGCAAATATTATTTTAGATACTTGACTCCTCTCTTCAAATGATCAATTAATTAATAAAAAAACAAGATTCTTATTGCGCGTCAAAACTGATCAATTAATTAATAAAAAAAAAAACAGGATGCTTATTTCATATCAAGATTTATTACTGGAAGAAATATAGTCAGGATGGATCAAGACTTCATTCCAAAATTGAAGAAAAAACGCACAGAAGACAGAAAGAAAGAGGAAGCAAACGTTAAAGAGGAAAGAAAAGTACAAGTCGAAGAGAACAATAAAAGGGCTCAAACACATTTGATAGTGGCAACGCTCATAGCAACCGTCACTTTTGCAGCAGGTTTCACAATGCCAGGTGGATATGATGGCAACCAAGGTCCAGAACAAGGTATGCCAGTTCTATTAAGAGCAGCAGCGTTCCAAGCATTTGTCATTACCAACACTATAGCTATGATCTGCTCAATTTCTGCTGGGTTTCTATACGCCTCTGCCTCTTTTTACAATGAATTGAAAAAGCAGCAGAACCGCCATTTGATAGCATTCTGGCTTGTTTTAGTTGCAATGGGAGCGATGGTGGTGGCATTCATTACGGGCACCTACCTCGTGTTATCACATTCTATAGGCATTGCAATTACTACATGTATTGTTGGGTCCTTCTCCTTTTTCATTTTAATTCCCGAAGTCTATAAGCTTTATAATTATGAGTATATCACAGATCCAGAGTATGCCATTTTTTTCGAAAAATTAAGGATTATCTTGCAAGATCGAGAATAAAGTTGATTTTCAAATCAAGATGACTATGAAGGTTTTAGTTTTTACCTTTTCATTATATTTTTTTTCCCCTTAATGTTTAGGCCAATATGACGAAACAAAATGTATCTTCTGTTGTTTAGAGTTGTTGTGGGAATACATTTTCTTTATTTTATACAACCATCTGTTTATGTGAATCATAATCTCCTCATAGTTTAAAGTAAAAGGCAGATTTACAATACTTCCCTCGTGTTGGATTTGAAAGTAGAGTAATGTTGTAATAACCAAAATTTTATAATACGTTGAATAATAAATAAATTTGGTATAAAAATTAATTATCTTAATATTACGTACTCTTAGAAGTATTTTATAGCGATTTACAAATGAAAAAAAAAATTTGAAAAATTTAGTCAAAACCTCTTCATCGGACCGTTATTTGGTGAAAATGATAATACAATTTATTTTACTTCATAAACACCCTAAGAAAGAGACGCATAATTCAGTAAAGATAAAGTAAAATATTCTTTCTTTTTTTTTTCTTTGACAATATTGTCAGAGTAACATGTTACTATATTACATCAATTTCGACGGTAATAAATTTATTTATCTTTTTTTAAAAGAATTTCATAATCAATATAGAGCTTATTTGATAGATCTTGATAAAAGAATTCTAAAAATAGTAATTTTATTAAAA
>JAPPVO010000036.1:16935512-17042159 GCA_030407325.1 Camellia japonica | reverse complement strand
CCATATTGAATTGTGCAAATCGACTCCTCAGCCATCATGCATCGAGATGCGTGATTGGTGGCACGAGGATCGAGGCATGCATACATTTGTGAAAATACATTGTTATGCCCCTTTCCTGCTCTCTGTTGCAGCAAAATCAAGAATCAGCAGTCTTCCGAGGCTTGGCGCGCTTTCCAAGAACAATTGCAAAACAGAGGCTAATTGGGGCATCCCAGTGGATTTCCGCGCAAGGCAGCCTAAACATACATCATTCATCAGAATCAAGGCAGTCCCTGGCTTGCATGCCAGTTTATTATTTTCTTAGTTAATTTGTAAATTAATTAGGAATTTGTACACATTTTGGACTGTATTATTTGGACTGTAATATTCTTTTATTCGGGACTGTATATTTATTCAGACCCTCTGTGCGAGGGCATAATTGTAATAAGTGTGCGTGAGTGTGATGTATGTCTTCCCCCACGTCTTTCTTCCCTTTTATTTACCAGCTTATGATGGTTAGATTAGGGCATGTTTCAATTAGCATACAGTATGATAGCATGTTTGCATTCATTCATCTGTTTTGCATGCACCGGGCTCGGCGCATCATACTAACTGCATTTGTATTTCAATTCCGAGTTGAATACATGTTAGCTGTAGCATTCCATATGCCATGTTTAGAATAGCCGAGCCTGCTATAGTTGCATTATTGCATGTGATGCATTAGACATTTCTGTATAATTAGGATCATGCATGATTTCTAATCAGTTTCTGTTTTGGCTTGGAGTACTCGGTAAGTTTTTATGCTTTAGCATCCTTGCATGCGTGTGAGTGACTGCTATGAATAGCATGCTTACCATGAGGCTATATGCTTATGTGATATAACTGCCTGAATGCTGTGGGTGAAGGTTGGGTTATTTGGATTGGAACAAATCATGTTTAAGCCCACTAGATAGTGGCAAAACCATGTTTTCCAAGCCCACCTGAGGGTGGCAAAATCTGCATTTTAAGCCTACTTGCGGGTAGCAAACCATCTTTCAAAACGAGCATGAAATGTTTTGTTCCAATTCAGGCGATCCAGTCTATACTTGTATGCTGTGCGCATCACATAGTAAATCTAGGCTAATAACCGGAATAAGAACATACAAAGTTTTCAAAATAAGATATCATGGTTAGTAGAGGCCGGTCTTTGACCGGGCGAGCGGGGGTGCTCACGAAGTGACCTTCCCCAATCGTACCCAAGTTCCCGAGCCGAGGCAACTTTGGTGATGACGGACACGTGGCCTTAGGCAACGAGTCGGGGTTTCCTAAATTTCCCAAAATAAAATATTTAGGTGGCGACTCTGTATCTGGCAAAGCAGTCCATGTTTGGTACTTCTTTTCTAAAAATCTGTTTTCTCAAAACGATTTGCCGGATTTGGACTCTTTGGTTCAGATTAAGAACCGTGACACAAATCGAGTCCGAGCTGTAGCGAGGTCCCCCGCGGGCTTGTCTACAGTTTCTGGCGACTCTGCTAGGGAGTTAGAGAACTTGACTTGAACTCATGATATCTAGTTTTGACTACTTTTGTGTGTTTCTTTGCATTGCATTTGCATTGGTGCGCCTAGGACACCGTGTTTGCCATATGCCATTCCCGAACGATTTGCCGGAGGCTTGTCTTGTCAAGGCATGACCATAAGGCTGATCGGCTGTGGGCTCTGACAGCATGGGAACACAAACCTCGGTTTTACCGGGGCACCCTTTTTGACCATTCGACCTAGTGCATATCGAAATCCGTAGTGACCATTCCAAACTAGGACAGGTTGCTTACCCGATATAGGTTGTTTGAAACCGCTGCGTGCGTAGTGAAACCCTAGTCCCTGACAAAATAGGACAGGGAAACCCTACCCCAACATAGGGGTGTTTTGGCTCTCACTTATCTGTTATGTGTTTTAGAGTGCGTCTCTACAGGAATGCATGTATCAGTATATGAGTTTGGGCATCAAGCCTGCGGGTATCAGTCAGTGTTTGAGAATCAGTTATCTGCGGGTATCCGATTCAGTCTTTGGGGAACAGTGATTCAGGGCAGGGACAGTGATCAGTATTTGGAGACAGTGTGTTTTTTTTAGCTTATCAACCGTGTGTTGTATGCCTGACCGTGTGTTGCGTATTTATTTTAAGCTGTCATGCTGTTCGTTTATCTGGTTATTTATTTCCTTTTCGTTTTATTTATCTTTTTGCTAGGGGGAAATTTATTTGGATATCTGGTTATTTATTTTTGGGGAAATTTAGGAAACCCTGACTCGTTGTCTAAGGCCACGTGTCCGTCATCACCAAAGTTGCCTCGGCTCGGGAACTTGGGTACGATTGGGGAAGGTCACTTCGTGAGCACCCCCGCTCGCCCGATCAAAGATCGGCCTCTACTAACCATGATATCCAGTTTTGAAAACATTATGCGTTCTTATCCCGGTTATTAGCCTAGATTTACTATGTGATGCGCACAGCATACAAGTATAGACTGGATCGTCTAAATTGGAACAATACATTTCATGTTTGTTTAGAAAGTGGTTTGCTACTCGTAAGTAGGCTAAAAATGCAGATTTTGCCATCCTTGGGTGGGCTTAGAAAAGATGGTTTTGCCACTGTCCAGTGGGCTTAAAACTCACAATTGATGATGTGTTCCAATCCAAATAACCCAACCTTCACCCACAGGCATTCAAGCAGATATATCACATAAGCATATAGCCTCATGGTAAGCATGCTATTATGGCAGTCACTCATACGCATGCAAGGATGCTAAAGCATAAAAACTTACCGAGTACTCCAAGCCAAAACAGAAGCTATGTTAGAAATCCATGCATGATCCTAACTATACAGAAATGCCTAATGCAACACATGCAAAAAAATACAACTATAGCAGGCTCGGCTACTCTAAAAGATGGCATGTGAAATGCAACAGCTAACAAGTATTCAACTCAAAATTGAAATACAAATGCAGTTAGTATGATGCGCTGAGCCTGGTGTATGCAAAACAGATGAATGAATGCAAACATGCTATCATACTGTATGCTAATTGAAACATGCCCTAATCTAACCATCATAAGCTGGTAAATAAAAGGGAGAAAGACGTGGGGTTGGAAGACATACATCGCACACACGTACACTTATTACAATTGTGCCCTCGCTCGGAGGGTCCGAATAAATAGTACAGTCCGAATAAATACAAAACCCTAATTAATTAACAAATTTAACTAGGAAAGCAGTAAACTAGCACGCAAATCCATGGACCGCCTCAGCTCTGTTCCGAATGATGAATGATGCATACTTGAGTTGCCTTGCGCGAAAATCCATTGCGATGCCCCAGTTAGCCTCTGTTTACAATTAAGCTCGGAATATTGCACGAAGCTCCAAAAGACTGCCGGTTTCTGATTTGCTGCAATAGAGAGCAAGAAAGGGGCATGGCAAAGTATTTTCACATATGTATGCATGCCTCGATCCTCGTGCCACCAATCACGCATCTCGATGCATGATGGCCGAGGAGTCGAATTGCACGACTCGATGTGAAATGAATGCACATATAAACACAACAAGGCCTAGACTCCATCATGGTTAATCCGGAGTATCGGCAACCGGGAATTGAGATACGTTCCGTCACTTGGAGTACGAAACGTCCCTCGTTTCCTGTGTTTGGGCTAACTCCTATCCCAAACACAATGCAATATGCATGACATGCATGAATGCGACTAACATACAACCTAGCATAAGCAATGCTATGGACCGAAATGGCATACACAATACTCTAACATGCAACCTAACATACGCAATGCTATGGACCGAAATGGCATACACAATGCAATATGGGCTTACACCAACATGAGTGGACCTCAGCCACACTCACATCAGTGGCCATAAGATGAAAATGAGATAACCGAAATGCGCGCACACATGCACGTAAACCGATAACCGATCCTAAGACACAACATGCAACTCTAACAAGGCATGGCAAAGAATGAGAGATGGCATATGAACATGTAAATTCCAGCACTGAAACATGATGCTAAATGGTCCCGAAACATGGAAATATGGCACCCGATGCATGAAGTAAACCCCGAAACTCAAAACTAGGCACATGTATTGACTTATAGCTATGCAAAGCAAGCATTATTTGAATATGAAGCACAAAGACAGAGCCAAGGCAGTCCCAGAACATGCACATTTCTAGTTTAAAGCATGGCCAAAAAGTGCTAACATGAGGGCTAAAACAACATGCAACAATGGTTAGTAAACATGGTTTATATGGCATGTATATGAAGCACAAGAGAACTCATCAAACCAGCCAAAATCAGTGAATAAAACATGTCAAAATATGCCCAAATAACCTCTGAAATGCAGCCAACACATGCAAAAATGATGAGTTCCTTTAAAGGGCCATACAAGGGGGTTGTTAAGCACATATAAGATAGACACTTAGCAAGACCAAACCAACTCTGAAAATGGATTATGACAGCCCTAAAACTCACCAAATAGGCCATGAAATCAGTCTAGGAAATATGCAAAGGAAGGCCTCTTTGAGAGGCCTTGAATGGGATTGCTTTACACATGCATCATAGACATAAGATATGGCAAAATGGGCTCTTAACAGAGCCTAGGCAGACCTTAAAACCCTCAGAATAAGGCCTGAAACATGACTTCAATGCATGCAAAATAGAGTCCTTTGGAAGGCCAAACATGCTAGTAAAGAGAATGAGGGGTGAGAGGGTCACCCCTCTATGATTTCAAAGCTCAAAACCTCATCAAAGCCACTGAAAATCCACTAGATTTCAGTGGCTAAGAAGCCAAAACAAGGCCAATGCAAATGCTCAAATGTATGGCTCAAAACATGTAGAAATGAAGCATGCAAGGAAGGAGATGACTCTAAACAGAAAAGTGACCTCAAACAAACTTAAAGAGGAGGTCAAAACAAGACTTTTTCCAGTTTATAGAAAATCTCGAAAATGTTCACAAGTAAGGCCAAAATATGATGCAAAAATATCCCTAAAAGAGAGATTGAACAAACAAGGAAATAGATGACTTCAAACAGCAAAGTGTCCTTAATCAAAGTTGAAGAGGGGGTCAAAATAAGACACTTTACAGTTTGGGTCGAAGCCCATAAATGCAAGCAAGAAGGGTTAAGGTATAGAGCAAGATAAAGCTTCAAAGAGGGGGAAGATGACTTACCCTTGTAGCACAGCAATGCAGCAGCTTTTGGTCCAAGAAAATGAGCTCTCAACCTCTGCAAATGACCTCCAAGGTGCTGGAATGGATGATGGAGGTGGTAGGCTATGAGGTGTAGGGTAAAATGGCCAAGAATATGGGTGTTTGGAGGCTTGAAGTATAGATATAGAGGGTTGTATGTATATGCACCAGCCAAAATCTTCTAACCCTTGCAAATGGTGGTGAAGGGTTGATTATATAGGGGGAGAAGGCTATGGCTTCTTGGAGAAGCCAAAAGGGGGGCTCAAAGCTTCTAAAGGAAGCTTGACCAAAGAGGTCAAGCTTCTTGGGGAAGCTAGACCAAAAGGGTCAAGCTTAAGAAGCTTGACCAAAGGGGCCAATTCCACCTTGAAACCAAGCAAAGGGGTGAAAACCACCTTAAAAGGACCAAAACAAGGACAAACCCCTCGGACAATGGGTCAAGTGGAAAATAGTTGGCACAGCTGGAATACACTCACAGAGACAAAAATGGCCGACCAGTTCAAAAGGGCCAAGGTGGTCGGCCGACCAGGCAAGGTGGTAGGCCGACCAGTTTAAGTGGTCTGCCGACCAGGGATCAAAAGGTTCAAGCCCTAAAGTTGGTCGTCCATGTATCCCTTGAAGTTAGCTTCCCAATTCCGCAAACCTTGCATTAAAATTCCTCCTGTGGAAAAGGTTATGCCAGTTTTGGTGAAGCCGCGCAGATTTGGTCCAACCGGATTGATCCCCTACTTCAACCAACCATATCTCCCCCATCCAGACTTGGCCTTAGGAGATTCTTGAGTGTAAAATGAAGCCCTGGAAGTAAGCTTTCCAACGATGGTGGCCTCATATCTTAATTCCTCCTGTGCAAAGAGTTATGCCTGTTTCGGTGAAGCAGCGCAGATGTTTTCCTCCTTCCCGGATTCATGTTGAACCACTTTTGACCAAAAAAAGCTATTTTTTTAGAAAAATTGCTGGTCTCCCACCCTCCTACAAGCTTTCTAACAATGAAAATAAGGTCCCTGCCAAAAATGGACCAAGACGGATGCAAAACGAAGGTTAGAGGGCCAAAACACGCGGTCCGGGGCCCCGAAAACAGGCTGTTAAGCACTGGAGGTGGCATATGACCACGAAGGTGGTCTCCTGGGCCACAGTGTCCCTTAAATGGAGGAAACAAGGTGTGTGCCAAAAACCAGAGCAAACGGAGGTAATTAGGCGGTCCCGAACCGAGGCACACGGCCGACGGCTCTGAAAACCGGAAACTGGCCTCCAAACGGGAAAAATGGCCTACGACCACAAAACATAGCCTACGGCCACTGAGAGATAGTCTACGAGACCTCTCCCTCCCTTCAGGAAGAGAAAACAGAGAAAACGGGACCCGATTCGCAAACCGAGGCAGGGCACAAAAGAGTCCGAAAGTTCGGAGGCAAGGCTCGCAGCCAAGACTCTAAAACCTCAGAACGAGCACAATATGTAACATCACCGAGCGCTCAGTTGGTGACGTCTGAGTCTTAAGGTCGGTCAAAAATGGGGTGTCTACAGGCTTCTGTTGGTGTATCTCATCTATTATATGCAGATGATGCTCTGATTTTCTATGGGACTGAAGTGGAGCAGGTGGGACATTTGAGATGTGCTTTGTTATGTTTTGAGGTAGTATCAGGCCTCCGGGTTAGCTTGAGGAAGTCAGAGCTCATTGCAGTTGGGAAGGTGGACAAGCTACCAGTTTTAGCTGCAATCTTGGGTTGCAGGGTGTCCGTTTTGCCGGTATCTTATTTTAGTTTGTCGTTAGAAGCTTCATTTAAGGCGAAAGGGGTATAGGATGGAGTGGTGGAATGAGTCCAGCGTCATCTAGAGGGATAGAAGATGCAGTATTTGTCGAAAGGCGGGCTATTGACACTGATTAAGAGTGTGTTGACAGCATTCCAATCTACCTCATGTCGGTTCATGTTATTCCAGTGTCAATGGCGCACTGGTTGGAGAAGCTTCAAAGGGATTTTCTATGGGGTAGTGGGGTGATGAATTTAGGTATCATCTAGTTGATTGGAGGTGAATTTGTCAATCTAAGCAAGCAAGGGGTTTGGGGGTGAGGCGGTTGGTGACTTTTAATAGAGCCTTGTTAGGGAAATGGTCATGGCAGTTTGCTTCGGAGGAGGATAGGTTTTAGCGAAGGGTGGTGGCTTCTAAGTATGGGGTGGGAAAGAGGAATCGGAACTCTGGTGTGATATCCCTGTTCCGTAATATGTTAATTGGTCCTTAATATGAGCATGATTATGTGTTTAATATGATTTTGCGTGCCATTATGTGAAAAATATGTGGTTTTGAATTTCTATCTGTTCACCGTAGGAATATCTGTTTGATTATCTGCTTTGGAAATTAAATTGAAGGCCTTATCGGTCACCGAACCCGAAATTGATTACACCACTGTTTGTGATTAGTGTAATTTTTAGAGCCTACGGTGAAATTTAATTGGAAATTGATTCGGATCAGATTAAATTGATTTAATTAATGGTATAGTGCTCAAATTATTTAATATTATAATTTTGGTTAGTGGGACTTTTACTTATAGAGCCATATACACTCTCCTTTAATTCTTTTGAACTCAAAAATCTGAGTGATACAATTGTGAGAGAGAGAGGGCCAGCCATAGAGAGAGAAAGGGAGAGAAATTGTGCAATTTTGGCTCAAAGCTTGGAAACCTTGAAGATTTCCCAAGAAATTGTTATAGATTGTGAGAATCAAAGCTCCTAGGTGAGTATCTCATAGATTTTTGTTTGGAATTTGTAAATTCAAGTTTGATTAATGGCCAAGAACATGAATTAGTTTGATTATAAGGAAATTGAGTTGATTTTGTTGAATTTGAAGCCATAGAACACATGCATGTAGAGAATTGCTATGGATTTCCATGTTTGAGCTTAATTTGTGTAATCCATGTTGAAGTTTGATTGGAATCCATGTATATGACCATTTCTTCACCAAATAAGTTGTGAATAATGTGTATCTCCCTCATGCAAGTGTAGATCATGGAAGTGTAAGCTTTGCATGTTTGAATTTAGTATGTTGGTGAGGAGTTTGAGTCAATTTGGGACATGCATGTATGTAATACAAGAAATTGAGCTTCATTGTGTTGTAATTTAATGTTGGAACCATGTTAGTGCAAGTATATTAGAAGTTTGAGCTAATGTATGCAAGAAATGTTGGTTAGAATGTCAAGTTGAAGCTCAAGAACTTAGCTGGAAAACCCAGAATTTTGATGTCCGCTCGAGCGGGGGAACCGCCGCTCGAGCGGGGATTTCGAGCTCCCAGTATTTTCTTGCAGGCATGGTGTCCGCTCGAGCGGGTAAGCTCATGCTCGAGCGGGGAGCTGTGTAGGATGAACTTCCGCTCGAGTGTTCGAGTTCACGCTTGAGCGTAAAAATGATACATCCAGTACTTTTTGCAGATATGATGTCCGCTCGAGCGGGGGAAGTTCACGCTCGAGCGGGGAGCCATGTAGAGAGGCCTTCCGCTTGACCGCCAGAGTTCGCGATCGAGCATGAATTTGACACGTCCAGTACTTTTGCAGGCCTCAAGGGTCCGCTCGAGCGGGGAAGTCCACGCTCGAGCGGGGACCCTATTTTCTGAAATTTTGAAAATGCATTCTGTGTTCTGTTTTCTGTTCCCTTTCACTCCTAAGCACTCTTAGGCATACATTGAGCATTGTAATTGAATTAAAGAGATAAGAATGAAACCTAAAGAGGAATATGTGAATTAAAGAATGGATTGAATTATTTGTGACCCATATGTGTTATATGATATGTAGGGTCAAGCTCCAGGGCAAATCCACAAGCCGATCACTGTGAGTAATATCTGAAATATGTTGTTGTCCAATTGCTTACTTCTATGTAAGTTTTGTAAGTTCATTAATTTGAATAGTGGACCCATTTGATATGAAAGTTTGAAAGGCCTACAGGTCAGTTTGATATGAAAGTTTGAAAGGCCTACAGGCCAGTTTGATATGAAAGTTTGAAAGGCCTACAGACCAGTTTGATATGAAAGTATGAAAGGCCTAAAGGCCAGTTTGATATGAAAGTTTGAAAGGCCTAAAGGCCAGTTTGATATGAAAGTTTGAAAGGCCTAAAGGCCAATTTGATATGAAAGTTTGAAAAGGGCCAAGGGCCAGTTTGACATGAATGAAGTGGGCCCGAGGATGTTTGATGTATAATGTTCCAATGTATTTTCTTTAGTTGATATTATTCACTGGCCTTTCGCTCACGCTCATTCATGTGTTTGTAGGTGAGCCAAGAGAGGTCGGCACCCAGCCCCAGTGAAGTCTGTATGGAACAACCAGGTTTTGGAGAGTCAGCCCATGTGTCTCACGCACGAGACTCGTCTTCGCCCTTCTGCTATGCTATGTTATTTTTGTCATGTTGGCGAGGACTTTGCATATGTCTGTATATAGTTTTCATGGGTTGTCTTAGTTTTTGGATGATCTATTTGTACAGAACTTATGCTATTGTATTTCTGTTGTGAGTTTATATTAATGTATATATGTTTGGTTGTTTAGATGTGCCATGTAAGCACAGTTCTATGGACAAAGTCTTGAACTGCTTCCGTTTGGCCCCCATTAATTCTGTTAAATTACGTTTGGTTTGGTTTGAGGCCGCAGGTAATCCCATGATTACTGGCCGGTTATGTCCTTAACCCATGGGGCGGGTTCAGGTCATGACATCTGGGGCCGTGATTACCATGCATGGTTGTGGGCTTTGGAAAGGATTTACAACAAAAGTAACCTATGGTGACGAAAAGTAGTGAAGAAAATAAATTTCGTCACTAAATAAGAATAATCCGTAACGAATTATAAAATTTTGTCACGTATAATAAAAAAACAAAAATAATAGGTGACGAAATTTATTTTCGTCAACAAATACTTCTTTTTAGGTGAGGAAAAATTAAGTTTTGTCACCGAAGGTTTTCCCGCTAATTTTTTTTTTTAGTTGGCGCCAAAATTTGAGACTTTTGGTGAGAAAAAAATTTGTCACCAATTATAAAATTATTAGCGAGGAATATATTTTCATCATCAATAATTTTGTATATATATTTTTTTGAGAAGCTTGATTTTAAATATTTTAAGACCATCTGGTGAGAAATATATTTTTGTCACTAATAATTTTTAATATTTTGAGACTTTTTAGTGAGAAAATTATTTTGTCACCAATTTTGGAGGAAAATTTTTGACATATTGGGCGGTAATGGAAAAAATAAACTACTAACTTTTTTCACCTTTTATTTTTGTTTATCAATTTTTCCCTCTCCTCTCTCTCTCTCTCAAAACAAAACACAAGTTAATTAACTCTCTACACCTATGGTGATGAAAAGTAGTGCAGAAAATATTTCGTCACTAAATAAGAATAATCCGTAACGAATTATAAAATTTTGTCACATATAATAAAAAATAAAAATAATGGGCGACAAAATTTATTTTCATCAATAAATACTTATTTTTAGGCGTGGAAAAATTAAATTTTGTCACCAAAAATTTTTCCTCTAATTTTTTTTTGGTGGTGTCAAAATTTTGAGACTTTTAGTGAGAAACAAATTTGTCACAGATTAATAAATTATTAGTGAGGAATATATTTTCGACACCAATAATTGTAAATATTTTTTAAAAAAATTAATTTTAAATATTTTAAAACTATTTAATGTGAAATATAATTTTATCATCAATAATTTTAATATTTTAAAATTTTTAATGACAAAATTATTTTTCTACCAACCAATCTTGAAGGGGGAACTTTGAGATTTGGCAGTAATGAAAAAAAGGAACCCTACTAATTCTCCCCCACGTTTTTTTTTGTGTGTGTTGGTGCTCCAGTTTTCCTCCCATCCCTCTCTTGCAAAACACACAAAGGTATGGCCTCTCTCTCTCTCTCTCTCTTGTAGTTGTTTAATGGTGTGGTAAGGGTTTTCGGTAACGTGGTGGCGCTGTGGTGATGGAATGGTGTAACAGAGGTGCGGTGTGAGAGGAAGAGGGCTAGCAGTGCTATAGTAGGGAGGGAAAGGGCAGGCATTTCAGATTTGTGGTGGAGAAAAAGAGTAGTTTTGTGATTGTGGACAAGAGGGAAGAAGGCAATTGATCTATGGTAGTAGAGGGTTGGAGGGGCTGTGGCAAGGGGTGGAAGGGGAAGTGTAAACAGCTGGGATAGGGGTTCCTAAGGGGAATGAAGAAGTTGGGGAGCCATAAGAGGGTTGGGAGAGGGAGACGGTGTAGAAGCCCTTATGTTTAATAAAATACCTATATGAAACATTGCCATATTGTTGGGTATTTTAGAGTTGAAGGGTCATTTCATTATCTCATGTGGAGAATCCTTAGTTCACCAGGTTTGAGTTGTTATGTTTGAAAAAATTCCCATCACAAATCCAAGACTTGCATTTTAATTCTCCTTCATTACATTGTAAAATTGTTTTTTTTTTTTAAATGTATTCTATGGCTTAATATTGATTTCTTTTGTATTGTCACAAATTGCTACTATTTGCAAATTTTGAAAGTAATGAGGTTTGATTGCTGGACAATCTTCGTGCTTAGTCTTACTGGTAAATGCCAAGACTGGGTTTTTAGCCACATTTCATAAAGGATTTCCTTGTAATGTTTGATGAGTAATTTTCAGGGCTTGCCTAAATAATATGTTTGTAGTCTGTACTCTGTACTTTGTAACACATAGTAATGTTGCTAGTCTTAAATTGATGAATTTGTTGATATCTTACTATCACAAGTTAAGATTCCAGGAAGTGGGATTTACCCTATATTGTTTTGCCTGAAACTGCTTTTGTGAATTGGTCTATGTGGGCAAGTGATGTGTACAAAATACCTTCAAGAAAGAAAAGAATTGGTCCAAGCATTGCACAAGGATATAAAACTCTCTAATCTTCCCAAGATAACTCAGGTTTTTGTATCTCTTATTTTGTCTGTCACCATATTATTTAGCTCCTGCTTTGTTTCTCAGTTACTAGTTTGATTGGCTCACTAATGGCGTAATTTTTCCATGATGTAGCCCATGTTAATAATCTGGGGAGATCAAGATCAGATATTTCCACTAGAATTGGCGCACTGATTAAAAAGGTCAATACAAAGAATTTTATAATTTTAGTAACATTTTTTAGATGTAAGGTTTTGTATTTTGGCCCTCTCTGGTTTCCAAGAGGTTGGAGGAAAAGAAAATGACAACTTGTAACCTTTTTTATTTGCAAGATTTCTCGAGTTTTAATATCATTTGTCTTCTTGGCAACCAAGTGGGGCTTTTGCATTTTCTAATGTTTTGAATTGCTTTAAAGTCTGAGGCTTGATTCATTTTCATTGAATCATGTTTCGTTTATTTTTTCAGGCATTTGGGTGAGAACACACAACTAGTGATCATAAAGAATGCAGGTCATGCAATCAATGTGGAAAGTCACAAGAGATGTTCAAACATTTGAAGTCATTCCTTGTCGATCCTCTTCCTCCTAAACTCGAAAGCAAAGGCAACAACGGCAAGACAGACTAAAGGATTCAGGAAAAAAAGCGAATTCGAATCAGGAGCTGTTCTGACCATCCTTATGTGGGTTATATAGAGTGTTTCGGATAGCACAACTGACTTAGGGGTTTGAAAGTTTTCATTACAGATTTTTAGAAAGATATGTATTTTATATAGTAAACAGTGCATATAAAATAAGTCCTATTGGACCTGTGCAAGCATGGTAAATTACTGACTTGAATTTAGGTTTGATGACTGTTGCAGAGGCTTTTTAACTATTAGTTGGATAATGAAATATTAGTTGGATAATGAACTATTTGTCTTAATATCATTATAGAACCCGACTCCAGCCATTGCAGGCACCAAAAGAATCTAAAACAGTAGAGAGTTCGGGAAATAAGAGGATTGGTGACTTTTGATATTTTATTTTCATTTAATGGTATAAATGGCAGCATATTCATTTTTCCCTATTGTATATGCAGGCTAAAAGAATGCCTCCACTTTTCCTTCTTAAGGGGATAATATTAGTAGATCAAGTAGTTCTAGCAGTTCTAGCAAAAACCGTGTTAAGCAAAAAAACCGCCATATTGAACAATCAATAGAAAAGAGATGAGTGTTGATGGGCTACATGAAGATTTAAATTGTGTTAAGCAAAAATCGTATATTGAAACCAATGATTCTGATGGTCGCCCTGATGAGGAAGTTGCGGATGAGTGTTGGACATATCACAAGGCTCGGAATGACTCCATAATTGTGGATGTGCTATTGTGGTAATTTTTAATGATTTGAAATGGACAATCTAATTATCTGAAATGTTATGCTGACTTACATTTGTTAGATTCATGCTAAAATTAGTTGTAACAGCCCTTTATGGAGACAAGACGGGCCTTAAGTTCTAAGTGGGAAGATATAAAATGGCAAAAGACATCTCAACATTGGGCCCATAATTGCTTTCTTTTGGATATGATATTCTCCAATTGTGATCTCTAGGATTGAATGCATCAGTCTGAATATCGCTCAGGTAATCATGCTATGCAATTCTATTAATCCTAATTCATTTAGGATCATTTGTAATATCTGTTACATAGTTCAACATTCACCCTGTGTAATTTGAGTAATGAATTGAGTTATTGGTAAAAGAAAAAAATTTCCAAGAATGTTGTAGTGAAGCATAACCCAAAACTTTGCCAAACTATTGTAAGCATTGATGATGTGGATTATGTGTGATTTTTATCTTATTAATTGACATCTTTCCCTGTATAAATACAGTGGAGAAATGAGAAGATGGTAAAGCAGAGAATTACCAAGAATATCGCAATGAAACTGAACTTTTCATTTTGAATTTTACTGACAATAATTTTGGATCTTGAATGTTACTGAATTTTATTCATTAGTGCCTGTGTTAGGCACAAATGACAACTAAACAAAGGGATCCATAGTGCCATAGTTCAAGACTCATTCTGTATAGCCTCTAGTCTATATCTGCTCTGGTTATGGAAGATAGGGGGGAGTAGCATTCCTTTGTTCCAGATGGTAGTAATTTCATTAGTACTACTAGAAAATATGAATTCAAAGTGTTTTATTAAGCAATGAATCACCTTGGTTAAAATTTATGTTGGTGTACCTAAAAACTAATTGTTGGAATCTATTTAGACTGCCTTATTGTCTTTTTTAGAGTCGCTTGAGGAGCATTTGGAGATGACATCAAGCATCATGGAGTTTTTTAAGAAGCAAGGTTTCAAAGGACAATTTAGAGGAGGAGGTATCCCATGAACTCGTAGATCGCCATTTTGGTAAGTTTTGCTTATTTTATGTTTTTATTTTTCTAATGTTGATTAGTATATACTAGTTAAAGCACAGTAGTTTCACTAATTATTAACTAAGATTTAACAAGTTTGAAGATGTATTTAATAAAAATAGATTCATTAGTTACTTCTTACTTAGCATGACCCTTGTTAAAATACACACTAACCAAAGTAGAGACAAAGCTATGTGTATACTTTTTTGTGTATTTTTACTAGGCAGTGTTGGTTGCTCTAAGTTAGTGATGTGATTAATAGGAGCTTGCCATGTACAAAGGAACTTCTGGTTGTTAAGCAAGACTCATTGTGTACACAATTTGTATTGACATGGATAGAGAGGTCTATACAATGTAATTGATAATATGTTATTTTTTGTCTATTTTCTTTGCAGATTGGTTTTTGATGATGTTTGGAAGCATACTTGCAAATCAAGATCAAGTGTTGAATTTTTTTTCCTAAACTGATACTTTAGTTCTAGTTGCAAATCAAGATCGAGTGTTGATTTTTTTTGTGGACTCCATGTCAGTTCATTTTGGGATTTACTTTGATGGTTTTTTTGTTATACTTAATGGATTATTATTAAATTTATTTGATGGATATATTTTGATTTATGATATAAATTGTTTAGTGAATTTTTTTGTGGAGTGGTGTATAATAGCTAGTGGATTTCTTAGTACATTTAAAAGGCTATTGGGATATGAGTAGGGCTATTTGTGAAATAATAATTTAAATTGAAATATGAAATATGAGACAAGTTTAGTGACAAATTTTTTTTGTCATTTGTACTTGTTATTATGATAAAGTAATTATTCGTCGTTAATAAATATTTTTTGTGACAAAATTTATTGCAGCTTATATATGAAAGTTTTCATAGATTTTGTTGTTTGGTGACTAAAAATTTCATCACGTATATATTTTTGTCACGAAATATATTTCGTCACCCATGTATGACTTTTGGAGACGAAAAATGCCGTCATCTTTACATCTTGTTGTGACGAAATTATTTCTTCATCAATGATCAACATGTGTGACAAATTTATTCGTCAACTAAAGTTATAAACATGGTATTGAATAACTATTTGGTGACGAAAATGAGGATTTTTGGCAACAAAATGTTGTTTTATTAGTGACAAAAAATTTCGTCACTAAAGTAATATCATTGGTGACAAAATTATTTTTCGTCACAGTGGTTTTTAGTGACAAACCTTCAATGATGAAACTGGTGAGGAAAATATTTCCTCACAAATATCTATAGTGACGAAATTAGCTCTTTGGAGACAAAAGAAATTCGTCATTCAAGACCCAACTTGTTGTAGCCCCCCTTTAGCTTGTTCTCCTCCTTCAGCGCTGCCACCAACGTCACCCGTTCTCCTTCTTCAATGTCGCCACAGGTAGGACTGGGTAGCGAATGTGCCGACCAGGCAGACCCATTCGACCCGACATGTTTTGGGTGGATGCGTGACACATGACAAGCAAATATGGGTCCAAAATTTATAATTTCGCAGGTTTGGATCAGGTGACGGATTGTCCGCCAATTTTAATCTCGTACCCGACCCAACCCCTCCTCTTTTTTTTCCCCCTCCACCTATTTCCCCCATTTTCCCCTCTGTCTCACCCCCATTTTTTCATTTCACGTTTTTCTTGCCCTAGCTTCTTCCTTTGACGACTCTCTCTCTCTCTCTCTTACCTCTCTGTCTCTCTCACTTAAACGGCAGCGAGCAACGATCAGAGATCGGCGAAAGTGGCTGTGAGTAGAAATCGAAGCCTCAATTGGAAGGTATCCTTCTCTTCTCTTCTTCTCTTTTCCTTATCTTCTTCTCTTCTGAACCTGTGTTACGTGTTCTCAACCTAATCACAAATTCCTTTTTGATAGAGTGGGTACGTGATTGCTAAAACTATTTGTAAGCTAATTGATAAAACTAGCAATTGAAAGCAATTGATAAACCTATTTTTAAAATCGGGTTTTGCAGATTTTAGTTCTAGTTCTTCTGTCATTGATTGGGGTTTTTGCAAATTAAGCTAATCTTTTTCTTCTTTATTTTTTGTTTGATGATGATGGTGATGATTTGGGGTTTTTCATTTGTTAATTTGTTGGTATAAGAACTGAGATTTTGAATTTTCTGGGTTATTTGTGTGAATTGCCGGTTGTTCAAGTAAAGTTTTTTTGTCAAATGCAATATACTTGTTTTTTTGGGATTAATAGGAGTTAACACTCTGTTCTTTTTGTGTGTGTTGTGTGTGTGTGTGTGTGTGTGTGTGTTTTGTTTCCAACCTGATAATTAAAAAGTTAATGACTTGATGTCAATGAGAACATAGAAATTTGTTACTAAGAAACTGTGAATATATCATTGTCAACAACTTGTAATTTAACTTCAGATTTGTTGTCAACTTGTGATTTAACTTCAGATTACAATGTGAATGTTAGAAACACAAAACTGAAAATAATTTCAAATATAAATAATTTCATAAATTTTGGGCCTGAATTAAAACAGGGAAGATCTACTTGAAAATTAAGTCATAAAATGGCCCAAAATAGTTTAAATTAGAAAAGATTAACTAGCTCCTCAATTCCAAGAATTAGAATCTTTTAAGTGATTATACAATAGGATTTCGCATACCCACTGGTTGTTTGATGAAATGTTTCAAACTAATAATAATGAACATAATACAAAATGCAGGAACAATTGTTTAATGAAATCTATTTGATGAAAAGAATACATATGCAAGTGTTTTTATTTTGGTTAGAACTTATGTGTGAGGTGGGAATAAGAATTATCTATGCAAGTGAAGAATTATTTTGACTGGGAATAAGAATTATTTATTTTACATATTTATGTGTGAGTTTTTGGTTAGAACTTTTCTGGTTCTGTAATGGAGTTGAAAACAGGAGACTAAACTTCCTAATGCCTCGTAACTCGTAATGCCTTGATATTTTTATTTTTCTGCAATTTTGTTGCTAGGATATTTGATCATGCACTGGAAGACTCAAATTCAAAATCGGGCCTTGTCCACTCTTTATCTATATGTATATCTTTGTTGGATCCAAAAAGATCAATTCCTTCTCTCATTCCTTCCGTAGTCAACACATGTACGAGTCACCTACACCTGTTAATCCTGAGACCATTGGTGCAATGCTGCCCAAGCTTGGTAAGTGTGTCATAAAATTTATGTATGTTTGCTTGTGATGTCAAGGTTTCTTTCTACCTTATGTTAAATTTGTTTCTCTACCCACTTCAAATACTCAGAATATGAATTTATGGCTATAACTTGTGCACAGATTGGATGTTTATGTACTTGTCTTAAATGGGAAACTTTTTTCCATTTCTTTGTTCTGAAACTGATATTTCTGAGTTTCTTTTCTTTGATTTAAGGTTACTTTCCTTTGTTCTATGTAATATCATGAGCTCATATGTTATGGTAGACCATTTGCATTCTATTGATGTGAATTGGTGGTGGAAACTGTTGAACATTGTTTTAAATTTTGTTTTTATTAACTTTGAAGTTAATTCGTGAATTGAAACACATGATATCTACACTCGTTACCGACATTGGTGGCAAGTTCCATGTACATTGATGGTTTTTGGATACTGGCTTCCCATTTTTTTTTTATGATGAGGAAGAGATTATTACATAGTACGAAACGGAAAGATATAAGACAATCAAGAAGAATAATAAGAAAATCGATGCGCTACCATGTCCCTTCTCATTTGTTGAGTTCATACATATTTATATATGTACTTAAACATGTAAAGGTATATATTGAAACACCTCAACTTAGAAACTTGATTAGTTGATCTAAGTTATTGGGATAGTGTAATGACCCCGACCTCCGATTAATGCTAATTCATGACTAATTATGCTTAACAGTAATTTAGGAAGGATTTGTGATTAATTTGCATGTGTATTGCATTATTTTTGTGTTCCTATCTGTTCGCCATAAACTAATCTGTTCATGTCTTTGACTTTAAACTGCGAATTGAAAGCCTTATCGACGCCCGATTCTGAAATTGATTAATGTTTTATGCTAGTTAGATTTTATGTGATTTTATGGTAGGTTTAATTAAAAGTTGATTTGGTATGATTAAATTAGATTAAATAATGTAAACCGTTAGTTGGCTTTAATTACGAAATTGCCCTTGAGTGGGCCACTTTCTCACACATTGTTTAGCATTGAATCATACACATCTTCAGCCATTTCCCTTGCCTAAACTGTTGGAGAGGGAGAGAGTAGGAGAACAAGATTGAGTTCAATTAGAATTGTGCTTGAGCTTAGAAGAATTGAAGGCAACTTGGAAGATTAGGCTACTAAGGTTGGAATTCAAGACTTAAGGTAGGAGATTTCCCTTTCAATTGTGAATTTAAGTTATACCTCGCATGGTCCATGGTAAAAATTGAAGATTAAAGTCTAGAATGGGGTTAAAATGTTGGATTGAGGATTAATTCATGCATGCATGCATAAATTTCCATGCTTTGGGTTTGAATTCTAAGATTTCTTCCATGCATGTGTTAATTTCACTCTCATTGTGGTCATGCATCTTATTGTCCATCAAATTGTCAAGTTTGATCATGTTTTGGAGGGTTTGGTTTCAAAGAGATTCTTGCATGATACATTTAAGTTTCGTACTTGAAATTTTATTTGACATTGTGTTCAATTGACTTACCTTGGGCTTGATTTTACAAAATTGATCTTCAAAACATGTCATACTATGAGTTTACAAGAGTTTTCCAGAAAATTAGCCAAAAAGGATCGACTTTGATGCTTTGAAGTTGAGTTTTGAGCTTGAGGTTCAAATCTGGAAATTCCAGATTTTGGACTCACGCTCGAGCGGGGGAACTCCACGCTCGAGCGTACACGCTGAGTTCATGAAGTCCGCTCGAGCGGGGGAAAGTGACGCTCGAGCGGGAATTTCGTGTATCCAGTACTTTTCACATGTTTACAGTCCGCTCGAGCGGGGTAATGCACGTTCGAGCGAGGACTTGTGTATCACGCTCGAGCAGGTATCGAGCGCCCATCGAGCGTGAATTTCATGCATCCAGTACTTTTACTATAGTTTACAGTCCACTCGAGAGGAGGAATACACGCTCGAGCGGATCCCTTTTGTCTGCATGTCCACTCGAGCGGATAAAGCCACGCTCGAGCGGGACCCCTGTTTCAGCAAAATTTTGAAAAGTGTTTTAAAGTGCATCTTTGTATCCTCATTCCATCCTAGGCATTCCTAGGCCATGTTTAAGACTCTATAGTGAGGATTTAAGGTCAGAAACACACTAAGAACTAACAACATAAATTTTGTGCAATTAGAACGTATGTTTCAAGTGTGTGTCCGTTATGTGTTATGTAGGTCACGTGCCACGTGTTGTGTGATCAATTTGCTCCGTCTGTCTGTTTCAAGGCCAACTGTGAGTAATAACTCTGTAAAGTTATGTTTACCCTAAGTATTTTCTGACTAATATGGTATAATTTGTTTTCTGAAATGCTATCTTACGCATGATGAATGAATGTCCAATTTTCTGAAATATATTTGTGGCACCCTTAGTTCACGTGGCCCTCGCCCGGGGGTAATAATACCGCGGCCAATCTGCATGTGGCCCTCGCCCTGGGGTAAGAATACCGCGGCCAATCTGCACGTGGCCTTGCCTGGGGGTAACAATACCATAGCTACTTGCGCGCAAGATATGGACCTTTACGGTCGTTGGTACCAACTATGTATGTGGGTCTCTGGACCAATTTGATCTGATAGCTAATGGGTGTACCACGTATGAACTTATGCAAAATCTGAATATGAACATGAGTATATATCTGAAGCTATTCTGTTTTGAAATCTGATTGTGTTCTGATTTAAATATTGGATTCTAACTTGTGATGGACATCATTCATATAACCCCTTTACTCTGTTATTATTCACTGGGCTTTCGCTCATAGTTTATATTATGTATGTAGGTGAGCCGGCACATGACCAGGGCCAGAGTTGACGGCCTTTCGTACTGTTTTTGTCAGCCAACCGTTGTGCCTCCCGAGGAAGTTCCGATCGAAGTCTAATGCCATGGCTGTTTTTGTTTCCATGCTAGTCTCTGTAACTGTTTGTAAAGTCAGATCTTGGGAAGTTCACTTTTGTAAATATTTTGTAAATATTGGTGTCCTTGACTAGCATGCTTATATATATATTATATATATAAAATTAAGTTTTAAAATATTCTGTCTCGTGTACATTATCACAGCTCATTGGACCTTGTCTATTTCGTATAAATGCTTCCGCAGCCCCTTATTATTTGCTAAGCTGTTCAGAGGCCTTTGGTAATCCACGGATTACTGGCCGGTTACGGCGCTAAACCTACAGGGGCGGGTTTGGGTCGTGACAGATAGTGCCTTTGGATGACAACTTAATGCTGTGACTTTTGGCCAAGAAAATAGTGGTATATTGAACATTGAGGATGAGGGGGGCACTTGCCCCCTGGTCCTCACGTGGCTCCCCCCTGTTGATGACTAACCAAGCTATCAAAGGCCAGGAGTTGTGTAACAAACCTGAAAGACAAACTAAATTGAGATAAGTTTTACTTAAGATTCTTTTATTCAATTTATGTTCTTCAAAAAGACAAAATGAACAAATTTTCTGAAGAACAAGTTGACCAAAAACTAGCAAGGTTGCAATTCCTTGTTTCACATTCATTCTAGCTCCATTGAGAATTAGAATAGGAGCTAGCTAAATGTTTTCACATATTTTATAAGCTATTATAGGCTAAGATTGATTGATAGCTGGAAAGCTTAATAGTGTTACAAACTCTCTTAAATAGGAAGTTAATGAAAGAAATCTACCTGATCAGAAATTAAAGTAGGATAAGATAGGGAAGTAAAGAATTGTCACAAAATTAAATTTCTTAATTATGATAAACTAGTAACATAGACTTAAGATCTATTGTGACTCTGGGTAAACACAAACACACACACACACAAACATCACATTTAGGACATGCTATTGGCATTTATCTTAGCTTCTTGTACTCCACATATTTGAGTTCTAGAGAAGCCAAAAAGCACATGAGAAGTGGATCATAGGATGCTAACATGGAGTGCCAATGGGGCAATCACATGCACACGGACACTTGCAAATTAGTCTTAAACTTATTAGCTGTGATATGAATTAAACTCAACATTCAGCTTAAGTAAAGTGGTGCTCCATTCTGTTTTACAGAAGATAGCGGATCATAAATTTAGAGTTTAGAATCTTACTACAATAACTCTAAGAGCAAGTGGTTTTATTTTAGATATCAGTTTTCTTCCTTCTTCCTTCCTTTTACGTAGAAAAGTTAGTGTGAAAATTGTTATAAAGAGACATGCCCTTAAGCCAGCTTTGACCGTAAGTAACTCCTTTTGCTCAATTTGCTGAGTAAAGTAGTGGATTCAATCCTCAGACTAGCTATGATGATAACTATAGTTATCTGGTATTACTGTTATTATTACTGTTCTGCTTTCTTTTCTTTTCTTTTTTTTTTTTTTGATGATGAGAGGTAATATAGTTTGATTCCCCCCCCCCCCCCGATATAGAAAGTATGGGCTAGATGACAATACAATTGACTTTATTGGCCATGCATTGGCACTCCATATAGATGATAGTTACTTGGACCAGCCTGCCATGGATTTTGTGAAGAGAGTTAAGGTGAAACATTTGGTTCCTACTTAAGTTATTTGTTTTATTTTTCCCAGTGTCTCCACTTTGAAGATCTTGGAATGATTTCTACCCTTTATACACCAATGTTGTGTTTGATCTGTTCAATGCTCTATTGTTTTCTGTGTTTCATTTCATATGGTAGTAAATGTTGTCTCAACTACAGACAACTGTCATTTCATATGGTGGTTTAAAGGAACATGGGTCCTATGTTACATTCCATTCTATTAATGGCCATAATCTTAGTTAAAGCACAAGATAACAGGTTTTTCTTTTTAATCTCAATCCTAGTTAATTTAATTTGACAAGGTAATACGAGTTTGGAGCAGCTCCTCTCTTATTGTTTTCCCTCCTTCAAATTGATGTGAACAGTGAGTGAGGTTTTCTTTTTTGCATATTCTGTTTACAGCAGTCAGTGTAATGACCAGCTAATTTACTTCAGCTTTGTTTTTGAAAAGCTATATGCAGAATCTTTAGCTCACTTCCAGGGAGGATCTCCTTATATTATCCACTGTATGGACTTGGAGAACTACCTCAGGTGTGTTGTCATTGGAATTGCAAGAACCTTTTAGGGGCTATATAATTTATTCTCAACTTTCTCTAACATTATTTACATGCATTTGCTCGTTTGAGTGTCGTCTATGGTGGAATTACATGCTTAACAAGCCAGAATGCAAGGTAAATTTTTATGATTCTCTGATATCCTTGAAACCATATAAATAGCCTTGTTGAGCCTAAGTGTTTTTTACTAGGTTGAAGGGCTAAAGGCAGCACCAAGTGAGTGATTCTTTCAATTGGGAAGGGAAAACATGGATCGTTTAGCTAATGCCAAAGATTAAATAAATTCTTTAATTTCCTGATGAGTAATCATAAGTTGAAACTGATAGTTTTCATTATCTTTAAATGATTCCCAACAAGTAGCAAAAGAGGAAAAGGATATTATGCATAGAATGAAAACAGGATGGGTAAAAGGACAAGTGCTATATAGACCAGCCAAAAACACAAAATAACCTGCTATTTCTGTAAACAAGTGTGGTTGATTTGAGGACCTACGATGAATGTGTGGCTGCACCACAAATGATTGATTGAGAAATAAATGCATTATACTTCTTTTCTTTTCTTTTTTTTTTTCTTTTCTTCCAATTAAAGCTGTCAAAACTTTTATATTGGTGTTTACTTCTATTTATTCATTTTTTGATCATCCATATTTGCCTCAAATCATGCTTGTCAACACTTCAGCTTGTCCCACTGAGCATATACTGTCTTCTATGTTGTCTGAATCAGCCTGGCTCTTTGCATGTCAAAGAAATCTGTTGATTTCAGCTGAAAATTGTGCATCCAATATATATAAGGAGAGTTGTTGTAGTCCACAGTAGTCAACCTGAAAACCCGAACAATCATTGGGTAGGGTATACTAGGAGGCATCATAAAAATATAGGCATTGATCATTGCTTGCACCTTTTAGTTAGTAGCATTTTTTCCCCCCCTTCTCTGATTTTTTTTTTTAAATTTTTATATAACAAAATTTCTTGTGTTAATGACTCAACTAACCAACCCTCATTGGATTATTGAATGCATATACTTATTGCACATTGTTTTGTTGTCACGGGGAACATTAGATCACAATATATGTTGAATGTTAACTGTTGACTTGCAGACTCTGATTGAAGAAAACCCAACTTGATTTTCCTTGAATTCTTCAGAAAACACAGTTCAAGGTCAACAATAGAGTGTTGGATGGGACTCTATTTTTTTATATATATATTTTAGCAACACATGTAGGTGGTTCATAGAGCTATTATTTGCCTTTGGTGTTCCATCTAGTTGGGTTACAGTGCATTAAGTAGGCAGGGTGAGCAATGAGCATATAAATTGTTTGGGTTAATTATAATTTACCCCCGTGTAGTTTTATCCAAAAACACTATACCCCTATTAGGTTTAAAAGTATACACATAATCTCCTTGGTTCTTGTTGGTATTAGTGCTAGTGATACATGGTATTTCTGCAATCTTTTGGCATCCTCTGTTATCTGTGTTGCTTATCATCAAGGATCACCTCAACTCTTTGAAGTTTTGAATTGTTATAAAATAAAATTATTTATATATGAGTTTAGATGTAATTAATAATATGTTAATGTTTTCCTTGTTTATTTTCTTTGCAGATTGGGTTTTGATGACGTTTGGAAGCATACTTGCAAATGAAGATCAACTGTTGAATTTTTTTTCTTAGACTCATACTTAGTTCTAGTTGCAAATCAAGATTGAGTGTTATTTATTTTTATTTTTTTTGTACTCCGCGTTAGTTCATTTTGGAATTTGCTATGATGTTTTTTTTATTATACTTAATGGATTATTATTAAATTTGTTTGATGGATATATTTTCATTTATAATATAAATTGTTTAGTGAATTTTTTTTGTGGAGTGGTGTATAACAGCTAGTGGATTTCTTAGTACATTTAAAAGGCTATTGAGATATGAACAAGGATATTTGTGAAATAATAATTTAAATTGAAATATAAAATATGGAATAAGTTTAGTGACGAATTTTTTTCGCCACTTGTACTTGTTATTATGACAAACTGATTATTTATCGCTAATAAATATTTTTTGTGATAAAATTTATTGCAGTTTATATATGAAATATTTGGTTGATTTTGTTGTTTGGTGACTAAAAATTTTGTCACGCATATATATTTTTGTCACGAAATATATTTCGTCACCTACGTATGACTTTTGGAGACAAAAATATCGTCATCTTTACATCTTACTGTGACGAAATTATTTCTTCATCGATGATCAACATGTGTGACAAATTTATTCGTCAACTAAAATCATAAATATGGTACCGAATAACTATTTGGTGACGAAAATGAGAATTTTTTGTGACAAAATGTTGTTTTATTGGTGACAAAAAATTTCGTTGCTAAAGTAATATCATTGGTGACGAAATTATTTTTTATCACGGTAGTTTTTAGTGACAAATATCTATAGTGACGAAATTAACTTTTTGACGATAAAAAAAATTCGTCATTCAAAACTCAACTTGTTGCAGTGTCTGCACAAGTAATATCCTGATTAGTGTCTATTAAAAGTAGCTAGATTCTGGCAATCTTCATCGAAACGGTCAAACTCCCTATTCAGTTGTTTATTGGACATAGAAATTGTCAAACTCCCTATTTATTATTTGTTTATTGCACATAGAAAAACCGCTAAAACCCATGCTCACAAATTTTGCAGCTGCGTGAGTATATTGATGATACAGAGGATTACATTAATATTCAGGTAAATTGGGACATAAAATTTGAATTAATTGATTGAGTTAAATTGGTTGGGATTAACCTATGTTAGTCTAAATACACTTCATGTTCCCTTTTTGTAGCTTGACAATCATCAAAACCAGTTGATTCAGGTATTTTATTATGCCTGCTTTTTATGATATTGATAGTCTTGATTATTTTCTTGTTTTTCTGTTTTAAGTAAATGAACTTTGTGGAGTTTGTCTTGACAATAGAAATTTTCATATTTTTATGTATGGCTGCAGCTAGAGCTTTTTCTAAGTTCAGGAACTGTTTCTTTATCCATCTATTCTTTGGTGGCCGGAATATTTGGCATGAATATTCCATATACATGGAATGATCATTATGGCTACATGTTCAAATGGGTATGCCTGGAATTTCACCTGTTAAATTTGGCAATATATTTGTTAACTGCTAGTTTTAATTTTGACTTAAATGCTCATTTCCTTGATGGCACCAGGTGGTCATCTGTGCAGGGGCATATTGTGCCATCATTTTTGTACGTATCATTTCCTATTCTCATTACAAGGGTCTTGTTGGATCTTGAAATTCATAAGTTGTGTCCTATTAGACTCAGCTTTTTTGGTAAGTATCTATAGTGTTCGCAACTCATTGAGTTAGTGATTCATTTGATCTTTAGACTGCCCATGTAGCTATGTGAATTGAGTCTATTTTTTTCTTTTCCTCTTGCTATAGAATTCCAGATTGCAGAGCTCCAACAGCACTATTGTTCAAGATTTGCAAAAACTACACAAAATTTTAATAACTTGATTAGCCCATTTGGGGTGCAAAACACAGAATTGTAATCAGCTTACAAAGTTACATTTTGTTCTTCCGGTGTCTAATTAAAGTTACTATTGTTCTTTGTGGGGTTATATTTTTTGAGTACCAACACGTGGCCAAGGTGACGCCGACGTGTCAGCTGGGGTGCCACGTGTCCTGGTCGTGACGCCGAGGTGATTTCGGCTAGGCCAAGGTTATCTCCGAAGATATCGGAGTCCGGAATAAGCGAATAAGGGACAAAAGTCCTAGAATGAGGAAGGACTTCAGCCTGGATAAGGATAAAGCTCTTAGAGAGTTTATCTTTATCTATTGAAGAGTCCAAGATAAGCACTGAGCAGAAGTCCATTGAAGTTAGGCTTCTATTGGGACTATGATTGAGTTGGCTATAAAAGAGAGGCACCCCAATGGGTCTAAGGTACGCAATTTATATTCTGAACAGTGAGTTAATGTGACAACCCTCACCACTGATTAGTGCTAATCTATGATTAAGCATGATAATTGACTGATTGACTGAAATCCTGAACTGATTGATTGAGTGTATAGCTTAAATGCAATTCTATCTATTGACTGTTAAATGATCTGTTCATGTCTTATGTTTTAAACTGCAAATTGAAGGTCTTATCGGCGGCCGAACCAGAAATTGATTAGTGTTTTGTGCTAATTAGAATTTATGCGATTTTATGGCATGTTTAATTGAAATTTGATTTGGTATGATTAAATTAGATTTAATAATGTTAAATTACATAAGTTGGCTTTATTTACTAATTTGCCATCTAGTGGGCCACTTCACCAATATTGTTTGAGGCTTAGTCTTGCATCTCATTCTTGTTCATCCTTGAGAGACCAAACCGAGAGAAAGAGTGAGAGAGGGGAAACTTAGCTTCATTTGAGAATTGGCTTGGAAACTAGAAGAATTGAAGGCTAATTGTGCAATTTGAGCTTGTATATCTTGCATTCTAGACCTAAGGTAGAACATTTACCTTTTTGGTTTAGATTGTTGAATTGAGAGCTAGATCATGCATGCATGCTTTTATATTGAAGTTTTGAAGTTGTTTCATGAAAATTGTTGCATGCATGTTCATATTTTGAAGTTAAATCTTGTATTTGATCTTGTTTTAGCACATTGGAGTTCCAAGGAACCCATGCATGTATTGAATTTGGATTGTTCTTCATGTTCATGAAAACTTCTTTGAAATTGTATTTAATTGAACTACCTTTGGGCTTTGATTTCTCAAATTGATATTTGAAACATGTAATATTATGGGTTTTGAAGTGTTTTCCAGAAAATTATCCCAAGAGGATCGAAATTTATGCTTTAAAGTTGAGTTTTGAGCTTGAGGTTCAAATCTGGAAATTCCAGATTTTGAACTCACGCTCAAGCCGGGAACTTCACGCTCGAGCGTACAACCTGAGTTCATGTAGTCCGCTCGAGCGGGGAAAGTGACACTCGAGCGTGAAATGCGTGTATCTAGTACTTTGCATTGTTTTACAGTCCGCTCGAGCGGGGTACTGCACGCTCGAGCGGGGACCTGAGTCACACGCTCGAGCGGGTATCGAGCGCCCATCGAGCGTGAATTTCGTGCATCCAGTACTTTTACTGTAGTTTACGGTCCGCTCGAGCAGAGTAATACACGCTCGAGCGGAGCTTTTGTCTGCATGTCCGCTCGAGCGGATAAATCCACGCTCGAGCGGGACCCTTGTTTCAGCAAAATTTTGAAAAGTGTTTTTAAGTGCATCTTTGCATCCTCATTTCATCCTAGGCATTCTTAGGCCTAGTTTAAGGCATCTTAATGAGGGTATTGATGTAGAACCACACCGAGTCTAAGTAGAGACTAAGTCTTCGATTCCCAAGTATGTGACTTAGTGTGTGTTCATCCTGTAACTGTGTAGGGTTGGCATCCGAGGACGCGCACTAGCTTATCTGTAGCCTAGAACTCTGTGAGTAACTATGTTGTAAAGTTATGTTCAATCGAGATTATTTTCTGAATAAATGACTGTACTGCTTTATGAAATGACACTGTTTACTGAATGAATGTTTGTCCTATTTGCGAACTGTATTCGTGGCATCCATAGCAATTTACTGTTACTGAACTGTTACTGCTACTGTTACAGAGATCTCTGTCGGTTCCCATGTTTGGAACCACTACTGTTTACTGATATGATGGCCATCAACTGACTGTTCGGTCTGTTAAGACCTACTGTACTGCTTTGCTATTGGATGTACCACTTATGACTGCTATGATCGAATAATTGATATACTGTTTAAATGACTGTTTTAAATACTGAAAGGACATTCATTCTTAACCTCTTTATGCATATGTTATTCACTGGGCTTTAGCTCACTGTTTATATATATATGTAGGTGTCCAGGCATCGGATTGGAGCTAGGAGCGTTGGGTTAAACTCCTTTTTGTCAAGCCAACCACTGTGCCTCACTGCGAGGTTCCATGTACTGCCAAGCTAAGGCTACTGTGGGGTGTTTTAGATTCCCCCTTTCTGTTTTTGTTTGGTATAGACTGTATAGACTTGTACTGTACTGTTATGGTAGGGATTTGGTCCCTAACCTGAACACCTGTATATGATGTATGTACATACTATTCTACTTCTGATTGTGAATATGTTTAAAAAGTCTTTTTGCATACAGACTGTCACAACTCATTGGACATCTTTTATTACTGTTTTGGCTTCCGCCAGCCCCTGAACTCTGTATTACTATTTTACTGTTAAGCAGGCCTTCGATAATCATCAGATTACTGGCCGGTTACGGTGCTAAACCCATAGGGGCGGGTTTGGGTCGTGATAGTTAAACACTTGATCTATCTTTGAGAAATAACTGACTTGATCATCGGAGTGCCCCTGGGTGGACGAACCACCGCCGGAATCTCTTCTTTCTGTTGCAGGTCACTCAGGCGCCATCTATTCTACCAGTGCTCTCCAGTTGAATACTGAGTTGGCAGTGTGGTCAAAAATTCACTCACACAATTTGGCGCCGTCTGTGGGAAGAAAAGGAGAATAGATGGCCAACGACGGACAGAAAGAGAAGATTGGGGATGACATTCCCACTGGGAGTGGGAGACCTATTGACCTTGACGTCGAAGAAGACAACTGTAACGAAGAAACTTGTGACCAAAATCATGGAGAGAAGGACGTCAGCCAAGAAGGCGATGTACCAAAGAAAACAGACCAAAGCGGGTACTATAACGAGGATAACCTCCAGGTATGGAAAGACAGATGCCTACGGAGGGACGAAGAGATGAAGGGGATGGCGAACAAATTAGCAGACCTGCAATCGGTCGTCAATTTCATAATGCAAAACAACGTCATGCAGCCACCGTTCCCGCTGCAAGACACGCCGATTCCAGCGGCCAATGCCCAGAATGGAGGGCAAAAAACAATCCCTGTAGCCCCCCAGCACGACAGGAGCGAAAAACACTCTCACCGGCCGTCAAGGGAGGTCGGGCGAGGAGAGTCGAGAAGGAAGAATCTTGAAGGACACATCGCACCAAGGAGGCAAACCCCAGAGAACATCGGTATGTTCAAAGACAGGAGTTGTGCTCCGACGCAACTAATGGAGAAAGGTCGAAAAGGGCTCACAATGAAGCTGAGAGCAGTGCACCTAAAAGGCTGAAGTCAAGAGATAGCCGAGCTCTTGGGCAGACCAAAGAGGACTTGAGAGATTACCTCAAGAGGAAGCAACAAAATGCTGAGGTAACTTCTCCTGTTAAGCCAAGAACACCATTCTCAGTGGAACTGGACAGATTTGAGGTCCCGAAAAGATTCAGTATGTTGAGGTTCCAGATATACGACGGTAAGTCGGACCCCAACTTTCACGTCGGTTTATCCCTAAACTCGATGGCATTGTACACTGGGAACGAGTCATTGCTTTGCAAGGTGTTCCCCTCATCCTTCTGGGAAATTGCACCGGATTGGTTTCACAAATTGCCAAAAGGAAGTGTGAAGACCTAGGAAGGCCTGGCCGAGATGTTCGTGGCCAAGTTCGTGACAAACAAACTACAGCCACTAAGGGTAGATGCCCTGATGGCTCTGAGAATCAGTGAGGATGAAGGCCTTAGGGCCTACGCAAAATGGTATTATGAGGTGTTCAACCGAATACCCGAGTGCAACCAAGAGGTGGCGGTCGTGTCTTTCAAGAACGGCCTAAAAGATAATTGTGCACTACGAAAGTCATTGGCAAAGACATTGCCAAAAAGCATGGAGGAGCTCATGGCCAGAATTGAGAAATATGCCAGAGCCAAGGAAGACACGCCAGGGAATAAGGCGACAAAGCAAGAGAAAGGAAACGGCTCGCTGAAGCAAGGCCGAGGTAACAACGGATCTAACAAACAAGAGATAGGATTGAGAACCGCACAGATAGTCACAACTATATTCCGAATCCCAATTCACAAAGTCCTGGATAAAATCCGAACCCAACCTTATTTTAGAGCACCGGCAAGGATACCAGAAGAGTTTATGGGAACAAACCTTAGGAAGCATTGTGCTTACCATAATGAAGATGGGCATCTGACTCAGGGTTGCAGAGCTTTGAAGTCACACCTAGAAGACCTGGTAAGGTAAGGCCATTTGAGGGACCTTGTCGATGAGGCCAGGACAAGGGAAGAGCAAGTAAGACTTCCTCAGGCACCAGCAGCTCCACCTTCCCCAGCATAGCAATCGCAGGCAGGCGGACCTTGGGTAATTAATGTAATTCACTCGAAGGTCAACGAAAACGAAATACGGGGGGAGACCCAAAAGGTAAAACACTTGCAACATGTGTACCAGGTCCAGCAGAAAAGACCTCGGGCCGAGGAGTGCCAGGGACCAGTAGTATCCTTTACTGAAGCCGACCTGGAGATGGTACAACATCCACACAACGATGCCTTGGTAGTATCCCTCCAGGTTGGGGAGTGCCAAGTGAAGCGCATCCTAATTGACCAAGGCAGCTCTTGTGACATCATGTATGTCAGATGTTACAAGGAGCTTGGCCTTCACCCAGACGATATGGAGCAATCTAATGGCCCAATGGTCGGGTTCAATGGAACGCCGACGTGGCCATTGGGAGCAGCAAGCTTGGAAGTGTAGGCTGGCACCAAAAAGATAAAGACAGAATTCACTATAATCGACACACCTTCCCCTTATAATGTTATCTTGGGGAGGTCATGGTTGCACCCAATGGGGGCTGTTCCCTCAACATTGCATCAACTATTGCGGTTCCCAACAGAGCATGGGATAGAGGAGGTTAGAGGGGATCAACTGCAGGCAAAGAACTGCTCCATGGCAGCAATGAAATCCACCTGCAGCATACGAGCACCAAAAAGGGCAGAGATCGAAGATGAGGACATGGAAGTCCTAGAGGACGTCGGCAAGGAGTCAGCCGAGAAGAGTGAAGAAGTGTAGACATCCCATTTTTACCGACCTTAAGACTTAGACGTCATTGATTGAGCGCTCGGTGATGATGCATACTGTGCTCGTTCTGAGGTTTCAGAGTCTCGGCTGCGAGCCTTGCCTCCGAACTTCGGGGCTCTTTTGTGCTTTGTCTCGGTTTGCGAACCAGGTCCTGTTTCCTCTGTTTTCTCTTCCTGAAGGAAGGGAGAGGTTTCGTTGACCATCTCTCAGTGGCCGTAGGCTACGTTTCGTGGTCATAGGCCATTTTTCCCGTTTGGAGATCGGTTTCGATTTTCGGAGCCGTCGGCCGTGTGCCTCGGTTCGGGACCGCTTAACTATCTCCGTTTGCTCCGGTTTTTGGCACACACCTTGTTTCCTCTCCTTAGAGGGACACTGTGGCCCGGGAGACCACCTTCGTGGTCGTACGCCACCTCCGGTGCTTAATAGTTAGTTTTCAGGGCCCCCGGCTGCGCGTTTTGGCCCCCGAACCCTCGTTTTGCATCCGTCTTGGCTCATTTTTGGTGTGGACCCTAGTTTCATTGTTAGCAAGGTGGTGCGGGGGTGGGAGACCAGCAATTCTTCTTGGAGACCACCTTTCTCTTCGTCGCCCGATTTTCTTGGCAGGTAGGTGGTCTCCCTCACTTTTGAGCCACAATTTCGGGTCTCCCATACCACCATTGTGTTGTACTCATCTGGGAGTCCACCAATATGGGTAGGCCGACCAGCTTTTCTTCCTAACCCTTTTGAACCTTGCTAGAAAGCTGGTTTTCCTCTCTCTTGGGTCACAATTTCTGGTCTCCCACCATACCACTGAGCTGCATTCATCTGGGAGGCCACCAATCTGGAGTGGCCGACCACTTTTCTTGCTTGAACTTTTTGACCCCTGGCCGGCCGACCAGGGGGAGTGGCCGGCCGACCACCTTAACTGGTCAGCCTGCTTCCTGCTTTTTCCTCTCTCTGAGTTTGTTTTAGCTGTGCCAGTTGGGAGGCATTTGGTGTATCCTCCATACACGTGTATGGAGGATATTTGAAGCTTCCAAGAGAAGCTTTGGTTTCTCTTCTCTATAAAGGGAGGCCTCCTCCTCCATTGCAAGGGTTGAACCTTTTGTTGAAGGCATACATACACTTCTCATCATATCTCTACATCCCAAGCCTCCAAACTCTATTATTCTTGGCCATTTACACTACACCTCCTAGCACAACACCTCCACCATCCATCCAAGCACCTTTGAACTGATTTGCAGAGGTTGAAGGCTCATTACCTTGGTCCAGAAGTTGCTGAGGGTTGGCTCTACAAGGGTAAGCCTTTATTTCCCTTTTTGTGCATTATTTTGCTTCATATCTTAGCCCTATTTGCAAGCATTTTTGGACTTCGACATAAACTGAAAAAAGTTTTTTTTTAAGCTCCTCTTTAAGTTTGATCAAGGTCTTTTTTCTGTTTGGGGTCATCTTCCCCTTTGCATGCTTCATTTCCTCATGTTTAGGGCTATGCATTAGAGCATTTGTATTGGCCTTGGTTTGGCCTTTTGACCACTGAAATCCAGTGGATTTTTAGTGGCCAATATGTGTTTTTGAGCCCTAAAATCAGAGAGGGGTGACCCTCTCACCCCTTGTTCTCTTTACTAGCTTTGTTGGCCTTTCAAAGGAGCTCCATTTTGCATGTTTTGAAGTCATGTTTCAGGCCTTATTTGGTGAGTTTTAAGGTCTGCATAAGCTCTGTCCAGAGCCCTTTTGGCCATTTTGAATGTCTATTATGCATGTGTAGAACAATCCTATTCAAGGCCTTTCAAAGGGGCTTTCACTTGCATGCTTCCTAGACTTATTTCAGGGTCTTTTTGGTAGGTTTTAGGGCTTTCATAACCTCTTTCCAGAGGTGGTTTTGCCATTTTGTATGTCCATCATATATGTGTAGAATAACCTCTTACATGGCCTTTCAAAGGAGCACTTCATTCTTGCATGTGTTGACTGAGTTTCAGTGGTTATTTGGGCATATTTTGGCATGGCATGCTTCTGTTTTTGGTTGGTTTTGTGAGCCCTCATGTGCTTCATATACGTGTAGTGTAAATCATGGTTCACTAGCTTACTTCGCATGTTTTGTTGACCCTTCATCTTAGCACTTTTTGTCCATGTCTTAAACTGATATTGTGCGTATTTTGGATTGCCCTAGCTCTGTTTTTGGGTCTCATGATTGAATGATGTTTGTTTTGCATGCTTGTAGTTCAATACCCATGCTTAACTTTGAGTTTTGAGGTCCATTCCATGCATATACTGAGGTGTGTTCATGTTTTGGGTCCATTATACATCATATTTCAGAGCTTGTATCAATGCCATATTGCCATGTTTTATACTCCTTAAGTGTGCTTGAGAGTTGTCCATGAATGCCTTGTTTTCGGGCCATTGAATGAGCTCCATTTTCTTGCATGTTGAGCCATCATTTTAGGCCATTTTCCCACTGTTTCAGACCTGCCTAGGGTCTTTTTGGGGTTGGTTTTGCCATTTGTGCATTGCTTTGGGTACCTCTAGTGTAACGCACTTCACTAGTTTCGGTACCCGGGCCCCCTAGCATGCATTGTGTGACATATTTGCTAGATTCGGGACTATTGTATATCATGTTTCAGAGTTGGAACTTGTTTGTTTGTATGCCATGTTTCATCCTCTGCCAGGCTTTGGTAGAGTGGCATTTGTGCCTTAGGATCGGTCCATTGCATCCGTGCATGTTTGCATGTAATTTCGGTTGTCTCATTTCCATCATATGGCCACTGATGTGAGTGTGGCTGAGGTCCACTCATATTGGTGTAAGTCCATCTTGCATTGTGTATGCCATTTTAGTCCATAACATTGCGTATGCTAAGTTGCATGTTAGTGCATTGTGCATGCCATGTTATGTCACGTGCATTGTGTATGCCATTTTAGTCCATAGCATTGCGTATGCTAGGTTGCATATTAGTCGCATTGTGTATGCCATCTCATTGCATTGTGTTTGGAGTAGGGTTAGTCCAAACACGAGAAACGACTTTTTTGGCTTGGAGTACTCGGTAAGTGTTTATGCTTTAGCATCCTTGCATGCGTGTGAGTGACTGCCATGATAGCATGCTTACCATGAGGCTATTTGCTTATGTGATATAACTGTCTGAGTGCCTGTGGGTAGAGGTTGGGTTATTTGAATTGGAACAATGCATTGAATGAGAGTTTTAAGCCCACTTGAGAGTGGCAAAATCATGTTTTCTAAGCCCACCCGAGGGTGGCAAAATCCACGTCTTAGCCTACTTGCGAGTAGCACCTTCAAACCATTTTCAAACAAACAAACAAACATGAAATGTTTTGTTCCAACTCAAACGGTCTAGTCTATACTTGTTTTGCTGCGCGCATCACATAGTAATTCTAGGGCTAATAACCGGAATAAGAGCACATAATGTTTTCAAAACTCGATATCATGGTTAGTAGAGGCCGATCTTTGATCGGGCGAGCGGGGGTGCTCACGAAGTGACCTTCCCCAATCGTACCCAAGTTCCCGAGCCGAGGCAACTTTGGTGATAACAGACACATAGCCTTAGGCAACGAGTCAGGGTTTCCTAAATTCCCCCAAAATAAAATATTTAGGTGGCGACTCTGTATCTGGGAAAGCAGTCCATGTTTGGCAGTTCTTTCTAAAAATCAGTTTTTTTCAAAAACGATTTGCCGGATTTGGACTCTTTGATGATTCATCAGTCTTGCATTGCACTCTGCGAGATTAGATACAGGACCGTGACATTGAGTCCTGAACTGTAGTAAGCCCAAATGAACAAAACGGGATTCCCTCCCGAGACATTCAGGGACGTCTACAAGAAGCCCTAAAGAAAATCCTCGTCCAGCAGGTGGATGAAGAACACTTCTTCCTTTTCGGGTCGGGCTTAGCCGAAGAAGAGGAAAAAGAACTGGAGGCGTTATTGAGAGCAAACATTGAAGTGTTTGTCTGGACGCTTTATGAAATGCCTGGCATTGACCCCGAGGTCACTTGCCATAAACTGAACGTAGACAGGTCGGCCAAACCTGTAATCCAACGGGCAAGAAGACCGACATGGCTGCATGTTGAGGCAGTAGAAGAGGAAGTAGATAGACTTCTGGAGGCCAGAGCCATTCGAGAGGTAAATTACCCGACATGGCTTTCGAATGCAGTGGTAGTGAAGAAAAAGATTGGTAAATGGTCTATGTAGACTTTACCAGCCTAAACAAGGCCTGTCCCAAAGACAGCTTTCCTTTACCCAAGATTGATCAACTGGTGGATGCCACTTCAGGGCATGGAAGGATGAGCTTCCTGGATGCCTACAGGGGGTACCATCAAATAGCCATATGCCCCCCAGATGAGGAAAAGATTGCGTTTATCACCCCAAAAGGGCTGTATTGCTACAGAGTGATGTCTTTTGGGTTGAAAAACGCCGGAGCAACCTACCAGAGATTGGTAACCAAGATGTTCAGACACCTGATTGGTGGAACGGTAGAGGTATACATTGATGAAATGGTCGTGAAGACCAAGGAGCCTGAGAATCATCTAGAAGACTTGAGGGTAGTTTTTGACATCCTCAGAACATATCGGCTCCGACTCAATGCATCGAAGTGTGCATTTGGAGTTGGATCGGGTAAGTTCTTGGGATACTTGGTAACCAGAAGGGGCATTGAGGCCAGTCCAGATCAGATCAAAGCCATCCTAGAACTGAAAAGCCCAACATCGGCGAAGCAAGTACAGATGTTGACTGGAAGGGCTGCAGCCCTGAACAGGTTCATAAGCAGAAGTTCTGACAAATGCAAACCCTTCTTCAACTTAGTAAAGAAGGCCACAGATTTCTTATGGACAGAAGAGTGCGAAGTCGCCCTGGCCGACTTAAAGAAGTATTTGACCACGGCTCCAGTTCTCTCAAATCCAGAACCTGAGGAGGAGCTGTTCCTGTACTTAAGAGTTTTAGAGCATGCGGTGAGTGCAGTGGTAATCCGAGAAGAAAAAGGGAGCAAAGGGCTGTTTATTATGTAAGTAAAACCCTGGCTGATGCAGAAAGCAGTCCCTGTTGCAACAGGGAGATCTGACAGGAAGAATAGCCAGATAGGCAGTGGCCTTGGGCCAGTATGACCTGGAATACAGACCCAGAACGGCCATCAAAGGCCAAGTCTTGGCTGACTTTGTGGCCGAGTTCACACCAGGAGCCATCATACATCGGGCTCCGGTAAGCCAAGGTGAACGATGTCTAAGCGAACAAAGAGGAGCCTAGCCGAAGGTAACGGAACAAAGGAAGGAAGAAAAACTCAGGCCCTGCAGCATTTACATCGGCGACTCTTTTCGACTGTTTGTTGATGGGAGTTCAAACCGACAAGGAGCGGGGGTAGGGGTAGTACTGGTATCTCCAGATGGGCAGATATTAAAACAATCCATTCATTTGGGGTTCAAGGCCTTAAACAATGAAGCACTGATTGCAGGACTAAAACTGGCAGTAGTAGTAGAAGCAGATGAAGTAATAGTCTTCTGTGACTCTCAGCTTATATTCAACCAGACAACAGGCGAGTTTGCAGCCCGAGATGAAAGAATGTCGGCCTATGTGAAGGAGGTCGGCAGATTGATGGCCCTGTTTCAGAAATTCCAACTACAGTAGATTAGCCGAGATGATAACAGTCACGCCGATGCCCTGGCTAACCTGGTGTAACAAGCCCGCGGGGGACCTCGCTACAGTTCGGACTCCCTTATTTTGTGTGTTGCGGTTCTAAATCTGAACCAAAGAGTCCAACTCTGGCAAATCGTTTTGAAGAAAAACAGATTTTTTGAAAAGTAGTGCCAAACATGGACTGCTTTGCCAGATTACAGAGTCGCCACCTAAATATTTTTAAATGGGGAATTTAGGAAACCCTGACTCGGTGCCGAAGGCCACGTGTCCGTCATCACCAAATGTCTTGGCTCGGGAGCTTGGGTACGATCGGGGAAGGTCAGCTATGAGCACCCCCTTTCGCCCGGTCCGAAGACCGGCCTCTACTAACCGTGATATCCGTTTTTGAAAACATTACATGCTCTTATACCGGTTATTAGCCTAGTTTTACTATGTTATGCGCGCAGCAAACACGTATAGACCAGATTGTTTATTTTGGAAATAAACATTGCATATCCGTTTGTTTTGAAAAGCGTTTTGAAATTTGCTACCCGCAAGTAGGCTAAAGCACGGATTCAAATGAGTTTTCCCAACTCAAGCAATCCAACGTCCACCCACAGGCATTCAAACATTTTATCTCACATAAGCACTTAGCCGCATGGTAAGCATACTGTCATGTTAACATTCACACACATGCGATATGCTAAAGCATAAATACTTACATCGTACTCCGTGCCAAAACAGAAGCTTATTAGAAATCCATGCATGGACCTAAGCATACTGAAATGTCTAATGCGACACATGCAAAGATGTGATCTAGGCAGGCTCGGCTATCTTAGACATGGCATGTGAAATGCTACAACTATCACGTATCCAATTTGGAATTGAAAGTACGATGCAGTTTGTATGATGTACCGAGCCCGGTGTATGTCAACAAATGCATGGATGCACGCATGCATCGCATAAGGTATGCTAAAATAAACGTGCCCTAATCTACCATCATAAGCGGGTAAATAAAAGGGAGAAAGAGATGGGGGTTGGAAGACATACACACACTCACCCACACTTATTACAGATTCGCCCTCGCTCGGAGGGACCAAAATAATATACAGTCCAAAAATAATACAGTCCAAATACAAAATAAATTAATTATTACAGAGATTTCTAATTATCAAATTAAATGTTGTCATAAGAGAAAGGGACCTCAGGCCTGCCTCGGGATGCATGAATGATGCATGCTCGATCCAACTTGCCCGGAAAGCCTACACCGCACCACTGCTGCCTCTGTTTCCACTACCCTGCCTTTCTGAAACGCTGCCAAAGTCCCAGGACGTCTTCCAAACGCACTGAAGTACACCACCGGCTAGAGGAAATGGCCACCGGCTGCTTAAATTGACCACCGGCCGCTCTGGAGGCTATCGGCTGAAAATATAGTGCCGGTCGGCACATTATACTGCCGGTCGGCAAAAAGTTCCTGCTGGGGACTTTGACAGCAGCAGCAGACAGCAATGCATGGCTTGGGTTTTTGGGCATATGTATGCACGGCCATTGCCTCCTATTGTTTTTGGGGATCAAGGAAGCATGGCCCTTGGTCCTTGGGCCATCATTATGCATCTTGATGCATGATGACCTAAGGAACCAAGGTTGCATCTTTAATGGGAATGCATGCAACACACAAATGAGACCAAAACCTTATCATGCATAGATCAAAGGTCTTGGTGACCAGGGTGAGACAAGTTGCACCACTTGTAGTGTGAACTTCCCTCAACCCTTATACTTGGTTTGACAACCCCAAACCAAGTAATGCAATGCATGTTATGCAAACATGATTCCATAACACAATCCAATGCTAAAATGCCAACATGCTAAATGTAATGCAACATGCAAGGTGCCAATGCAAAGTAAGCATAGAGAAATCAAGCATAGGCTCATCATGCTATAACACTTAATGAAACAAGTATGCAACAAACATGACGCAAGCATACAATGGTGGATTTAACTACAATGGGGCGGCCCTCAAATCTCCCCAAAACAGTAGCAAAAGGTGCCCCAAAACATGAGCAAAATGCTACACAAACATGCAAGTAAATAAGCCCAAAACCAAGGGCACCAAAGAGAGCATCTAACTACCATCAATATGACCACTCATGGCACATGTTGGACAACCAAAATCAGTTTCTTAGCATGCAAAAATACACCTAAACCCCCTTATATGGCAGTCCCAAAATGCCTTGAAACATGGAAGCATGCAAATGGCCCATTCCTAGGCATAACAATACAACATTTCAAAGCATGAATGAGATGGTAAATGGGAACTTATAGGCATGATACAAGGACTGAAATGTGATCTAAAATGATGCCAAATCATGAGATCAAGGTAGGCTAAACATGTTAGGGACTCACACACCCAAAGCTTGCAAGCCAACAAGCAAGACAACAATACCAAACATGCCAAACATGGCAAAACAGTGACTAACAGCCCTTATACATAGCAATATGATGCTAATGCCCTCATGGAACTATGCTAAAACATGCAAAGAACATGGCTTAGATGCATGGCATACTTTTTAAGCATAAGAGAGCATTTCAAAGCAAGTATGAGAGACATGCTAAGGGTCATAAATCCGACCAAAAACAGAGGTTAAACATGCTCCAAAACACTCAAAAAAACTCTGAAATGAAGCTAAAACCGACCATGCACACATGCTACTTTTTAGGTCAAAAAAACAAGGCAAGGGACAAAGGACAAAGGGGAGAGGGGTCTCTCCCCTATATGAGACTTGAAACCATCTTCCTCACCACTAAAAACCCACTGGTTTTCAGTGGTGAGAAGGCCAAAAACACCAAGCAAACAAAGCCTAAAGAAAAGGCACTAAAAGGGCCAAAACAAGGCCTAAGAGGATGAGTTTTTACTCAAATCAAAAGGTGACCTTAATGAAAGTTCTTAAGCAAGTAAAAAACAAGAATTTTTTTATGTTATACACAAAGCTAAAACACAAAGCAAGAGGGGTAGAAACTAGTTGCAAGAATGGGGAAACTAAAGTAAAGAGTTTACCCTTGAAGATCCCTTGAAGAACAGGTGGTCCAGCCACTCTCTAGTGGTCAAAATCAGTCCAAAATCACAACAAACAACCCTCCAAGTCCCTCAATCTCGAAATAAAGTGTAATAGTGTGTGTAATGGTGCAAAAGTAAGGTAAAAGTGCACTATTTGGCCACAAAACACACACACAAGGATGAGAGAGAGTGAGATATAGAGAGAGAGAGTACAACATAGATGTATAGATATAGGAGCTCTGGTTTTGTGTTGAAAATGGCTAACCCCCCTCAAAGGGAGAGGGGTGGTGCTTATATAGGCCAAGACTAAGCCCCAAGACTTAATGGCTAAGCAAAGGAAAAGGGGCAAGAGGTGCAAAGGGGCCTTGGCTTCTTGGAGAAGCTAAGACAGCTGGCCAAGCTTCTCCAAGAAGCTTGGCCAAAGGTGCAAGCTTCTAGAAGCTTAGAGGGTGCAAAGGGTGCAAAGGGTGCAAAATGGCCACACCTGTGCACGGGGGAATGTGATGGTGCATTCCAGCTGGCACAGCTGGCATGCACCATATCCCAGGGGTTCAAAGGGTGCAAGCCAGCCGGCCAAAACAGTTACCGGCCCAAAAAGGTGCCGGTCGGCAACATAAAGTGCCGACCGGCCAAAGTGTTTGAGAAAACAGTGCCGACAGCCAAAATGGAGTGCCGATGTGGTGGGGGGGCAGCCGGTGGGCTTCAGGGATGGCTAACAAGCCCCCCCTACCCTCAAATGCAAAAACACACAAGTCTTGGTGTAAAATCAAACACAGAACAAACCGGTTGAGAGGTCCTAAGGCACGACGCGCAGCCGAGACCTCCGGGAACTCAAAACGAACGCAAACATGGATAATCACCGAGCGTTCCGACGGTGACGTCCAAGTCTTGAGGACGGTCAAAAATGGGGTGTCTACACCTGGCTAGTGCAATACAACCTGGAAAGGCAAGAACGATAATGGTCGACTACCTGTCGGGCCCGAGCATCGAACCACTGATCACAGAGCGAGAAGTAATGTGTGTGGACATGGGACCAAGCTGGATGGACGCAATAATAGCATTCCTGAAAGAAGGAAAACTGCCAGATGATCACAAAGAGGCACACAAGATCAGATTGAAATCGGCAAGATTCAGTCTGACAGCAGAGGGACACCTCTACAGAAGATCCTTCACTGAACCCCTTTTGAGGTGCGTACATCCTTCACAAATTGAAGATTTTTTGTACGAAATACATGAAGGAAAATGTGGAAGCCACGCTGGGGGCAGATCACTTGCTCATAGGGCCATTACCCAGGGGTATTGGTGGCCCTACATGCAGAAAGATGCAAAAGCCTATGTCAAGAAGTGTGAAAAATGCCAAAGGTTTGCACCTCTGATACACCAACCAGCAGCAGACCTAAACCCAGTATCCAGTCCTTGGCCATTTGCCCAATGGGGCATGGATCTCGTTGGAAAACTGCCCCAAGCAACTGGGCAAAAGAAGTACCTACTGGTAGCAACAAATTACTTCACCAAGTGGATAGAAGCTGAACCCCTTGCCAAGATTCGAGATGTGGATGTGAAGAGCTTCATATGGAAGAACATCATCACCAGGTTTGGGATCCCAAGAGCACTAGTTGCAGACAATGGAACACAGTTTGACAGTAAGCTAATCAAGAGCTTCTGTGCAAAGTTCAAAATCAAGAATTATTTTTCCACCCCAAGTTTTCCTCAAAGCAATGGACAAGCAGAAGCATCCAACAAAGTTATCTTGGATGAGATAAAGAAGAGGCTACAAGCAACAAAGGGAAAATGGATGGATGAGTTGCCCAGTGTACTCTGGGCATATCGGACTACACCGAGAAGATCAACGGGGGAATCCCCATTTCCCATGGCTTATGGCACAGAAGCAGTCATTCTGCTGGAGGTCGGTATCCCAGGAATCAAAACCCAGGCAGTAGAGAATGGAACTAATGATGTACTCTTAGCCCGAGATTTGGATTTACTAGAAGAGAGAAGGGAGAGAGTTGCAATTCAGCTGGCAGCATACCAGCAGCAGCTTGCCAGAGCTTATAATAAGAAGGTCAACCCAAGGGAGTTTCAAATCGGTGACCTCGTCTTGAGAAAAGTCGTCGGCAACAAGAAGGATCCCAGAGAAGGCAAGCTTGGCCCAAATTGAGAGGGATCCTATAGAATCACCTTGGTATTGGGCAATGGGGCATATCGGCTTGAAGATAGTGAAGGCAAAGAGTTGCCAAGGCCCTGGATTACTTGCAATCTGAAATTTTTTTACCATTAGACTTCCTTTTTCTCTGTTATTAGCCGAAGTAATAAATAAAAGTTTTAGCTTGATTTTTCACACTTGTGACTAATAAGATAGTTGATGATGTTTCTGGAAAACATGCATAATGAGAACCCAAGTGGAACTTAAGTTCACATTATGGGGCAGAAAGTTGGAAAATGGTCCCTGGCAAGGTATAATATACAAGCTAAGATCATGTTTAACACTTGTTGAAATTTGTGAAAAATTTATAAGTTGAAGTTAAACTGAGATCATGTTTAACACTTGTTGAAATTTGAGAAAAATTTACAAGTTGAAGTTAAACTGAGATCATATTTAACACTTGTTGAAATTTGAAAAAAATTTACAATTTGAAGTTAAACCGAGATCATGTTTAACACTTGTTGAAAATTTGATAAAAATTTACAAGTTGAAGTTAAACCGAGATCATGTTTAACACTTGTTGAAATTTGTGAAAAAATTTACAAGTTGAAGTTAAACCGAGATCATGATTAACACTTGTTGAAATTTGAGAAAAAATTACAAGTTGAAGTTAAATTGAGATCATGTTTAACACTTGTTGAAATTTGAGAAAAATTTACAAGTTGAAGTTAAACCGAGATCATGTTGAACGCTTGTTGAAATTTGAGAAAAATTTACAAGTTGAAGTTAAACCGAGATTATGTTTAACACTTGTTGAAAATTTGAGAAAAATTTACAAGTTAAAGTTAAACTGAGGTTATGTTTAACACTTGTTGAAATTTGTGAAAAATTTACAAGCTAAAGTTAAACTGAACACTTGTTGAAATTTGTGAAAAAATTTACAAGTTAAGGCCAAGGTTGTATTAAAATAAGTACTTATGGACTTGCCAATGTAAACCATTGGTGGGTATAACCGAGGTATTTAACCCCGAGAAGATTACACAGTTAAGGTATACATTGAAGATATGCAAAATATTCTAAGTATAAAAGTCATACAAGCATTCAAAGGTTTAAGTTGTGTTTACATTCAAAAGATGGAATGTCAGCCACATAAAGAGCTTACATTGTTTCAAAGAAAAACAAAATGCAAAGTACAGAAAAAAAGGAGACAAACATCAAACTAAGATTCTTCGGCACCGCTGACTGGTTGGGTCTGGGGTTCGAAAGACTACTGAGAAGACATCTCGATAGGCTTCTTAGCTGCAAGCTCAGCATCTATTTCTTGAAGGGTTTGGTCAAGGCTCTTGTCGGCAATAGGAGAGTTCGACGTTGTCTTCTCAGGAACAGTGTCTTTGGAGACCTCACCCTTCTCGTCCTGAGTCAAATCTAGGACTTACTCATTTAGAGTAAAGGGCGTGGCCCCAGTAGCATCCTTCTTCTTCCTCACCAAAGCTTCATCCTCAGACTCAAAATCGTCTTCAGATTGGCTTGGTGTAGGGGGGCATGAAAGGGGAAGGACATCGGCATTCTTGAGGGAGGAGTCCTCGGGGACATCAAGCTTTTTGAGGGCAGCCATCCAACCAAGGGTGAAACCCTTGTTGCATGCCTGCCTCACTTGCTTTTTATAGTCCTCCTTGACATCAACCGCCCCCTCAGCGTACGCCTTTTCATCAACAGCCTTGATCTCGGCCTCTTTGGTGGCCAAGGCAGCTTAAAGCTCCTTTTGGGCCTCGGCCATCTTTTCTTCGACCTCGATCTTTTCGGCCGTAAGGACCTTGGCAATAGCCTTAGCACCTTCAGCCTTTTCCTTGGCCTGATCCTTAGCTTTAATGGCCGCCACAGCCTAGTCGGATAAAGTTTTCATTTTGGCCTCAGTCTTTTTGATAGTCTTTTGCAAACCAGAGACCTCTCTAATCTTGTCGGCCAATTCCTTCCTCACCTCAAAAGCTTGCATTGAGAATGAATGGGCATGCTGGATCGCCTGAAAGAAAATGAACAAAATAAAAGTTAATAAAAATTCTTTGAGTACGAAGGAATAGAGAAAGAAAAATACCAAGTGTGAAAGACTTACTTGAATGGAATGCTGGAGCATCAGAGCAAAGTTTTTGTACTCGCTCATCTCGGCGTTTCTGTTGAGATCGTTTGGGAGGAGCAAAGCCGTAGAGAGTGCGACACTGACTTCAAGGTCATTCGCGTTATCACCCCTTTTCACCGGCTTGTCCTCAATGGTGATTGGGGGAGCCCAAGGGGCATCTGCTTTCATGGTCCCTGAGGTTCTAACGGATTCGGACCTCAGCCTCTTTGACCAAGTTGATTGGGATGGTTCGGCCTTGGCAGGCCTCTTCTCAGGGATGGAGAGGGTTTTCTCGCTTAAAGCCAATTTTGAAATTGGCAAGGTGTCCTCAGTATCAATCTGAGTCACCGTTGCCTTTGGCTGAGCCTTCTTCAGCCTTTTCTATTTTTACTTTAGTTGAGGTTGGGTTTGTGCTGGTTGAGTGTCAACTGAGGCAGGAATGTCAGCTAGAAGATCTTCAGCGACAACCTTCTTGCGACCCATTTCGGCGACAATCACTGTCCTACGGCGGCGTTGGCGTTGAGATGGTGGGATTAGATATGGAGCCGAGGTTGACGGCTGCTCTGCTGGATCAGAGGTCGATCCTTAATCTGGTCGAGATGTTGAAGTGATAGAAGGAGTAGTGGCGGAAGGAGGAGACTGACTCTTCTTCTTCTTCTTTGGAACGTCGGGAAAAATCGACTTGTAAGTAGGAATGAAATTGAGCAGCAGAGGGGCTCTCCGCTTGTGGACTGGCAAATCCAATAGCTTCTTCAAGTCCTTGCTGGGGAAGAAAGACTTGCGAAAGCCCTTTGGTGGCTGAGGAAGAACTGCAAAAAGAAGAGCACAGACGTTAGAACAAAGTATTGAAAACTTTAAAAAAGAGAGCAAGAAAAAGTAACACTTGGCCCTTACCATCTCCTTCCCCAAAAACTGTTCGACTTAGGGGATAAAGGTGGAGGTCATCGTTTGGCTGAAACTCCCAATTGCCCGAAACGATGAAGTAATCGTCTCCAGCACCCTTGTTTGAGTTTGGGAGGTCGGCAATGAGCTTGTACTTAGCAGACCTCGGCTTGAGGTAATAGATGTGGCCTTTTTTCAATTTCAGGCGACACATAGTGTAGCAGTATTGGATATCGGCAAGAGTAACCCTAGCATTCTCGTATTTGACTAAGGCTATTATACCGTTGATAACTCGATAAGAATTGATGGCAAGCTGCATTGGGTTCAATTTATAGTAATAAAGGATTTCTCAGAAAAAGATGTCAAGTGGAAACCTAAGTCCACACTCGATAAAGGCCACTACTGGAAAAGGCATGAGGTTCACATCGGGCATAATGAAATCCTCCTGCCCTGCCAACCTGAGGTGGACGTCGGCAGGGATGGAAAACTCCCGCCTAAAGTATTCTAATTTGGTCGGGGTGTCTACCCTATGCTTCCACATACCCATGATGTCGGCTTAGGGAGAAGGTGTATAAATTGAAAATAAAGGTTCTGTAAAGGCTTAGAAGACCTCGGCAAAACCGGCTAATTTACGTTGAAGTAAGCATTCGTGAAGATCAGAGGGGGATTCGTTTCAGTTTTCCCTAAGATTCGTGTGTTCTAGGGCAAATCTCAAACCTAAGTCTAAGCAAACGGAGATTGAAGGCAAGAATCTGGAGAAAATACAGAAAACACAAACAAGAGCAATGATTCAGAATCAAGAATAGTGGTGAATCATCAAGAACACTGTCGCAGAGTATGTGCAAGGGTGCAAGGCTAAGAACAGTAGCAAAAGTCAACAAATTTGTGAGCAGTGTGTGAATATTCAAGAAAAGATTGGGCAAAACCAGAATCACGAAGCAAGCATACTCAAACATATGATGAAAATTAAGATACAAATTAAAATGATCGAAGACATGAGCAAGTTCACAAAAAATGACAGAGTTCGAGGTAAATCAAGAACTGAAACCAGGAGAAATAGTGGCTTACCAGAAAAAGTGAGGCCGATGTGGGGATCGCCGAAGTCAGACGACGGTGGCAAAAGCAACAGAGCGGTGAAAATCACGCCAGAAGAGGTGAACGGAGCAAAGTTGTAGAGCTAAGAAAGCTTGAACAATGGCAGATTTTGGAGAAAAAGTTAGAAAGAGAAAAAGCTTCAGAAACAATGGTGTAAAGTGAAAAGACGGAGAGAGGAAGGACGTTTTGTCTAAAACACAAAATAGCAGCAAAGAGGCAATTAATGTGCCTAAAATGACAAATGTGTCAAGCGGCGCACGCGAGAAAAATTTGACTTACAGGCGCGTATCAAGTACGATCCAGTGAGGGGAAGACGTGTGGCAGAAACGGTTGATTTATTTTGCGTGACAGCTCATGCGCGTGATAAAACTCTTGGAGTTCTTGGTTTAAATGAAGCAATGACCTCGGCTGATAGGAAGATCTCGGCTAAATAACTCAAATGAACTAGGTTATTGGTTCTAAAAACCTTGATGAGACAGACTACAGGACCTGGTTGTGTGAAGCTGATGTATTGGATGATACAACAAGATCGCTGACATTCACGATATAGGTTCCATCACCTCAGGATGCCGAGGTAATAGAATCTAGGGGGCAGTTGTGGGGATATATATTTTCTGAGTACCAACACGTGGCCAAGGTAACGCCGACGTGTCAGTCGGGGTGCCACGTGTCCTGGTCGTGACGTCGAGGTGATTTCGGCTAGACCGAGGTTATCTCCGAAGATATCGGAGTCCAAGATAAGTGGATAAGGGACAAGAGTCCTAGAATGAGAAAGGACTTCAGCCTGGATAAGGATAAAGCTCTTAGGGAGTTTATCTTTGTCTATTGAAGAGTCCAAGATAAGCACTGAGCAGAAATCCATTGAAGTTAGGCTTTTATTGGGACTAGGATTGAGTTGGCTATAAAAGAGAGGCACCCCCAATGGGTCTAAGGTACGCAATTTATATTCTGAACAGTGAGTTAAGCACTTGATCTATCTTTGAGAGATAACTGACTTGATCATCGGATTGCCCCCGGGTAGACAAACTACCGCCGAAATCTTTTCTTTCTGTTGCAGGTCACTCAGGCGCCATCTATTCTGCCAGTGCTCTCCAGTTGAATACTGAGTTGGCAGTGTGGTCAGAAATTCACTCACTACATGAAGTTGGGTCATTCATAGGACCTTTAATTTTATCAGTTCTTTGTAATTGTCCATAATTCAATTGTTGTCATAAAAATTATATTTAATAAAATAATTAGCTGCACGCTTTCATTAGTTTTGTTATTCAGTGCTAGGTCTTTCTACCAGGTGGGAAGATTGCTTGCTTGGTGATTATTCCTCAGTTATCTGGAGTGATCTTTAAAGATTATTGTAGTAGTGAAGGGGCAAAAGTCGATTTTTACTTTTTATTTTGAACTCATCTATTAAATGACTTACTGTATCACTTGTTACCTATGTTTTATAGGGCGTTGTGTGTATTCAGGTATTATGTTACGACTTTAAAGTTTATATTTAATGAGAAAAAAAATTTAAAATTTACTTTTCTGTCAAAATCTATATTGTCATAAATATTTTAAAAGCCTACATTTTTATCAAAATTTCTATCGTCATTATGTATTATGTTTATAAACTTCAATGTCAATTAAAGTTAAAAATATAACAACTTTATGGAGTTGACCATGGCAAAGGCGGTTAACCTTCTTAAAAAACAAAAGCTGTTTTTGTTCAGAAAGTGCGTAAAATTTGAATGATTACTATAGTTTTTTTTTCAATGGATAACTAAAAACATCATAGATAACCCAAGGGGCTGTGGCATTGTGGTAAGGCCTTGGGGTTTAAGCCCTAAGGTCACAAGTTCAATTTTCTCCTTGGGCCAATCTCCTGGGCGAAGCACTGTTGGTTAGGAGGTTGGACCTCAAGGATGCCTAATCAGCTACTTGGTGTGGGTTTAATGCTCCCCCGGCTGTGCGAGTCCTGACTTAATCGAAGCTTGCCTTGGGAGGTCGGGACAAGCTTCCAGGTTATAGTCTCTTACTCGGAACGGACAACAGGACACCCTGGTGATCTCCTCATGGGGCGCTGCCTTGGACCTGCGGGAGGGTGGGAGGATTTCCCTGTAACCAAAAAAAAAAAAAAAAAAAAAAAAAAAAAAAAAAAACATCATAGAATTTCTTGACTATTTATGGCTCGAAAAATGCCTAAGACTCCAGTGAAAGTCATTGGGGGTCGTGCGTGTAGATCCGTGATTGGTTCAAAAAAAAACTTTTTTTTTTGTCTTTTTTTTCATCGAATGGCAACGCAGCACGTCATTGGGGGTCGACCCCACTGGGGTCGGAAGCAGCGCTCTTATGGCTCTCAACGAAGTCAATTAAACTTTGGTTGCAAAAATTTTAAAAAAAAATATCTTGAATATTAAATGGTTCTTAACCAAGTCAATTTAACCTTAGTTGCCAAAAAAAATTAGTATCACGGGCAACTCTCATTCCTGTAGGGTTTTTTGATACATGTTTTTGAAGATATTATAAAAAAATTCTCATACTTTTTAACTCTTAAAACAAAATAAATTCTTAATTTATAATTTTCTCAATTTAAACTTTAATTTTTTTAAATTTTGTTTTAATTTAAATCATTAACCTATATTCATTAAATAAAATCGACAAAAAAAAATATTTTAGTTAATAACCACGAAGCATAAAAATATTTTATTATTATAATTCATACATTTGGTACAAATCTAAATATTAATATAATAATATATTTTTTATATTATTTGACAAATAATGTATCATTTTTTTTTTTTTTGTCTAATAAGAAAAAAATTTAAAACATAAAATATAAAAAACATAAAATTTAAAGATTAAAGTGAAAAGATAACCAAAGACAATGTAATTAATTCATTTTTTTATGTAGGGTGGTGCACTTGTTTTGTACACATGTTTGATAAGGTAGTGTTTTTTTATTTACTTTATGTTAGAACTCATAAGTTAACGTGTGTCTTACGGGTGTCATTTGGGAACTGGCTTGATTTTTTAGTTTTTTTAATTTGAAGAAAAAGTCTGGTAATTGGAAAGAGTTTTTGTTTTTTTTAATTTTTTTGATTTTGTTTTAGAGAAATAATATAATGATTATGAATTAGATGTGATATTTTATCTTATTGAACTAAAAAATCTATTTTATTTTTTATAATTATTTTAACTCAAAAAATCTTAAAAGTCTCTTCCCAAACATAGGCACAGTGTAATGCACGTGTTCAGCTATTACGTTGTCACTTCATATTGAAAGAAAAATGCTTTGATCTTTAATTTTTAAGTTTGAAAGTCAACTTTAATGATTGGTTGTGAGTTTTATCTATTGTGATGTGATTGATGTTTTATTTTTAATTTATTTTTTTATTTTTTTTTTCTTTATTATGTTATTAGTATCCTATTAGAATATCAAAATTAACATTCTCAATATTGTGGTATTGATAAAGGCATATTTTAAGTAGTAAGTTAAGGGTTAATTTTTTAATTTAAAAAAAAATATATATGTAAAAAAAATAAAAAAAAATAATATATAAATTAAAATATTAACTTTTTAACTTCGTCAAAATATGTCAGTGCAATAGGATGGTTCCATCCTTGTGGCAAAAAGGGGATCATAATGATGACAAAAATTAACAAATTTATAACCAATAGGTACACTTTAATTAAAAAAAATTATCCTAAAATTTATATACTTGGTCAAAAAAATAATCATGTGTTTAATTTCAGTTTTTTTAATTTAATTTTTAAAATTAATTTTTTTTATTTTTTTATTTTTAGTGAATATTTTTAAATTTTAATATTTTTTTTTACTTTTTTAGATGCGCTTTTTTTAGATGTACCTAAAAAGTAAAATATTTGTGAAAAAATATTTTAATAAATAAATAAATATGCAAAAATATAAAAAATATATTGAATTTTAATATTTTTTTTTGTATTTTTGATATTTAGTAATTTTTTTTTAAAAAAAATTCAAAAAAATTATACTTTTTAAGTGTATTTATGTTAGGTATGTCTAAAAGTTTTAAAAATTGTTTAACATATTAAAAAAATTTAGTAAAAACAAAAAAATACAGAAAACAAAAAAGTATAATTTTTTGAAAAATGTTTTCAAAAAACTGAAAATTAACATTGTGAATGCATTTTCTTTCCCCACTTGTCTTTTTTAAATATTTATTATGTACTTTAAAATTCCCTAATCAACATGGAAAATATTTAATAAATCTCAATGAATATAATTTTTTTTTAGGTTGTCAATGACTAGATTTTAAGAAGAGTGCTACTAGTAGCATCTCATTAATTATTTTAGACCATACATTTCTTTAGACTCTCACTTATAGATTTTAAAACTCTTAAAATTTCTTTTATCCTCCCAAATAATATCAAAATTATTCTTGTAAAAACATTTCACTCATTCAATTGAATACACATCCTCACACCCCAAAAAATCATTTTCCCCAAAACCTTAACAAAACCCATGAAAGTGCTTGCTATTTCATCTCTGCATATTTGTTCATAACCTGAGAAAATAAATTTAGAGTTTTTTTTGTTGTTAATTCAAAATTTCTCCTTCGTGGGTTTTGCGATCTCTACGAGTTTCAGTTATCTATTCTCGAACAAATAAGAAATGTTTGGTTACTTGTTTCCGAACAAATGAACAATGTTCGAGTCTGTGTTCTTGAATTTTGGTCATATATTTAGGAGTTTAGTCCTGAAAAAATGATAAACATATTTTATTATTTTTTTCATTTTTTTTCAAGAAACTTACCCTTACAAAACCAATCTCTTCTAAGCTAAGAACACCATCAAAGTTACAACAAAAATGAGTAAGACCACTAAAAAGAGGAGCACTAATAGCTCTAAAGTGGTGTGGTCCCACATGATGGGATGTTTTGCTCCTGTGTTTTTTTTTTTTTTTTTTTTTGAATTTCCACTTCATTAGTGGTCAATTAGTGCTCCCAAATTAGTGGAATGAATCATTGTTGAAGTTACAAATATCTTCTAACCTTTTATTGTTGTACTCCTCTAATCTCATGGAGTTGTGATTTTCGAAAAAACTTTCACTCATTGTCATTGTCGAAGAAGTGTAGATAATCAAATAGTTGTCACCGTTATTGCCGGAATATTGTCACCAAAGGATTTTAAAGGTTTTGAGGGTGAGTAGGTTTTGAAGGTGAGATTTGGAAAAGATAAATGGGTGGTGATGGAGATGGTCACTCTCATAAATCCTAACACGTGATGTAGTGGGTATGTGGGCATAATTGTGAGATGAGGTGTCCCAAAATTATTAATGTCCTTTTTAATAATTTCATTTGAGATCATTATTGTAATAAAAAAAAGTTAAAAAATGAGGAGTAATAGTAGCACTCTTTAAGAATATTAAGGGATTGTTTGGAAAGTGTTAGATTAGTATACTTTTTGAATTTTTTTGAAAAAACGTGAAATATAAATTGGGTTTGAAGTGATGTAGTAGAGAGGTGATGTAACTCAAATAACAATGTTTTAAGAACCAGATCGGACCGGCCAGTTCAACCGGTAGAACCGGACTTAGTTCCAGTTCGGATGATCCACAAAAATTGGACTAGGCAAAAAACCGGCCTTGTTTGCAAAAATCGAAAAAATCAATGGTTTAATCGGTAAAACCGGCGAACTGGTCCCGGTTCTCGACCAACCTTGTTTTTTTAATTTTATTTTGCTTCTTTTCTTTCTTTCCTTTTTATATATTTATATATCAATTTTTGGACTAAAAACTCTTACTTCAAGAGTCTTCTCTCATGAGGAGGAGTCTCATTGGAAGCTTGAAGAAATTATGAAAGTCTATTCCTATTTATAGGAAAAAGTTGTTCATAGAGAACCTAAAAATTCAATGTGGGATTTAATTAAATTGTTTAAATCATATTTGATTGGAGGGAGAGTTGAAAATTTCATTTCCCTTCAAAATTATATTTAGCATTCAATCAATTTGTTTGGAGGGAATGTTAATTTTTTTTAATTTCTTTAAAACTAGTGACTTATTTATTTATTTATTAAATATTATTAGTAAATATTATGCAACACTTTTTTTTTATTATTTCAATAATTATATACATATAATTATATAATATTAATTATGACGTTACGGTTCGACCGCTTCGACCTGACGGTTAAACCAGTGACCCGTCCACCTGGTCTCTTTTTCGGTTCGCTCACCGGTTCGGTTTTCAAAACATTGCCAAATAAGATGATTGTGACCAAAATAAAATAATAAGCTAAGGCTCCGTTTGTTTTGGAAGATAGAGAAAGGATGAGGTGGGACCAACTAATATTGTGTTTGTTTTGGGAGATGGAGATGAGATTTATAATCATTTCCAGATTAGGATGAGCCTTGGGGAGGCGATTAGGATGGAGGTTTGGGATTTGGTATTAGAAAATAGTCCATCGGACTATTTTTTTATTTTTATTTTTTTTTTTTTACATTTTGGGCAATTTTTTTGAGCATTAATGTTTAACTTTTTGTATTTTTTGTTAAGTAAAAATCATAGTTTTATTTGTTTTATTTTGTTTTATTTTATTTTTTACATGTTGGCCATTTTTTTTGAACATTAATGTTTAATGTTTTTGTATTTATTTATTTATTTATTTTATATAAAAATAATTTAACAATCCCTACACCAACAACTATCATAAAAACAAATCAGTGTGTTTGGTTTGAGTTTTTTTAATTAAGTTTTTTGAAAATTGAGTTTTTTGGTTTTCGTGTTTTTTTGTTTTTAGTGAATATTTTTAAATTTTTAAACATTTTTTTTACTTTTTAGATGCACCTTACTTAGATGTATCTAAAAAGTAAAAAAATTGTGAAAAAATTAATAAATACATAAAAATACAAAAAATGTACTGAATTATTGTTTTTTTGTATTTAATGAATTTTTAAAATGTTTTTTTCACAATTTTTTTACTTTTGAGGTATATTTATGTTAGGTATGTCTAAAAAGTTAAAAAAAAAATTGCTTAAAATATTAAAAAAATTCAGTGAAAACAAAAAAACACGGAAAACAAGAAAATAAAATTTTTTGAAAAGTGTTTTCTGAAAAACCTAACCAAGCAAGCTGAATACAATTTTGCTTAATCTCCTTATTATCAATCCATTCACTAACAATCTCATCACTACTAATTCTCTCACTATCAATCCCTTCCATTCTACCTCTGAAAACAAACGGTTGTAAAATATTATATTATATTTTAGTACATGCCAAACAAAGCCTTGGGTTACTATACAAGTATTTTTTTTTTTTTTATCTTTTTCAGATTACATTACCTTTCTATTTTATTACACATCTATTCGTAAAAAGTTAAAAAAATACACTTATTTAGATCATTTCAAACAATTCCTAATTTTATAAAAAAAATAAGCATTTGAGTCAAAATATATCAAATTTTAAAACATAAAAAATGAACAAATGACATTAAGCAATGATTGAGACCCCCCACCCCACAAGACTCCTACAAATCTAAATTACTCATCTAAATTACTCATGATATAAACTTCACGCATATGAATAGACTCCAAACATACATAACGGACCCGAATCACTTTAAAAATGTGAGTATCATCCCCAAACGGGTCCAAACATTTTCCTTTGGTCAATGTGTAAAATCGTGCTTGTACGTGTAATTTGTCCTTAGTGCAAAATAATAAATGTGTGTATCTTTTTGTTATAAACTTTTATAAATAGAGATTGTTTGGCCAGATCCACCTTAATAATTATTTGAATATAAAAATTAATTATTTAAATATTGAGTATCGATCTAAATTTTTGTTCAATAATTAATATTTAAATAATTAATTTTTATCCCATCTACCTTAATAATTATTTGAATAAAAATTAATTATTTAAATATTGAGTATCGATCTAAATTTTTGTTCAATAATTAATATTTAAATAATTAATTTTTATCCCATCGTAAGATAATAAATGAAAAAAATTGCATGAACTAATTTTTTTGTGACGTCCAAATAAAAGGTCGACTTGTAGACTCACGTGTGACTTGCACCTGATTGTCACTTTACATAGGTACTGTTTGGTAGGGTTTATTTCTAATTTATTTTAACTTTTAGTTTAATTTAAGTTATTTTGATGTGTTTGGTTTAACTTAACAATACAGCTTATAGTTTTTTATAAGTCAAAAATTAACTTATTCTTTGAGTGGGGGAGGAAAAACTTAATTTCTAAGTAAAAAATTAGTTTATATTCACAATTATAAGCTATAATCACTTTCCACAGCTCTACCAAACAGAGCCATAATATTATTGGATCATTTTTTTTTTGAAAAATGCTTGGGAGCACTAACTAATTAGGTGACAGTGGGTCCCGCCAGTAATGATGTGATGTTTTGGTCTTGAAGTTGTATTCTTTTTTTTTTTACTTTTTTAATACATTAGTGCTATTACTGATGATATTTTTAATGGGATGAATCATTATTGTTTTTTTTTTCCACGCAAATTCCATGTGACAAGACTCAATTCTCTGCGCGACCTCCACTATACGCCAGGCTTCACACAGCAACCCTTGAGACTTATGACTTATTGCGACGGAAACCTACTCGTTAATACCGAATGTACACAGCTGGTCACAACAAGGTTGAGGACATGGACGGACAAGCCACATTTGTTAGAAAGGGAGGAGAATGGGCAAATATGACTTTTTGCTTTTCGTTTTTGTTTTTGTTTTTTTTTTTTTGAAACTCATCTATTAATTACTTTTCATACATAAATTTTAAAAAATAAAAAATAAAAAATAAAATAAAATTTTGTACAACACGTTACGTGTGTTTTATTGGGTGGTGCACATATTTAGGTGTTACGTTACAAGTATGGGTGTTTATGAGTCGGTTTGGTTTGATTTTGTATGAAACTAGTAATTGACCTATGCAATGCATATGTTATTCAAAAATATATATATATATTTGATAATACAATGTGTGTTATAAAAAAAATTTATTTTAATTTAAAATCAAAATTAAAGTATGATCTTAATTATTTATTTTAATAATATTGGTGCTATTGTCTGATAAAATTGTTACTTGAATAGTTATATATATATATATTAATGTTAGTTAAATTATTTGTGTATTTTGATAATTTTAGTTCTATCATATTATAAAAGTTTAATTATAACATAATAATTTTGTATGATATATATTAAATTATAAAATAAAAAAATAAATACTCATTTTGATATTAATTTTAGGGGAAAGCACCATTAAATCCCTAATTTGAGAATGTTAACCCATTTAGTTCCGACGTTTTTTTGTTGGACTAATAGGTCCTATTTTATGTGTAAAGATATTAGTACCCATTTTTTTATGCGTCTGGGTCAGTAATTGAGGGGGTAATTTTGGGTTGGTGTTTATGTGTAATTTACCGAATTGCCCAAAAAGCTTACTATAGACCTTTTTTAGATTTTCCTCATTTTCCAAACATCATCCGATGTTTTTGATGTGTGTGGATGTTTCAAACATCAGATTCATTTTTAAAAAAATTACCATCATCAAAACATCATCAAAAATTGGCAACATCGCAAACATCGTGAACATCATCGTGAACAATAGCAACATCAGAACATCAAAACATCATCAACAAAAAATTATCATCATAAAAAATTACCATCATCAAAACATCAGAACATCAAAACATCATCATCATCAAAAAATTACCATCATCAAAACATCATCAAAAATCGGCAACATCGCAAAACATCGTGAACATCGCAAACATTATCGTGAACAACAGCAACATCAGAACATCATCAAAACAATTTGATGTTTAGGGCCTAATCGTATTACACAGTGATGTTCTTCAGACTCCCATTTTTCATATCACATCTCCACTATCAACAAAACCCCATTTTGATCATCTTCTCTGTCATTGATCGATTTCTCTGTTTCTTTCAATCTTTCAATCATGGAGATTTATCACAGATAAAGAAAAAAAAATTGTATATATACATATACATATACATATACATTTACATTTACATAGAGAGAGAACTTAGAAAAGAGGGATTTCGATCTCAAAAAGAGGCCAAGGCATCGTCGCGATCGAAGGGACACAAAGAGAAATCTTCACAAGGTTTGATCGTATCGGATATGAAGACTCAATCGAGACGGCAGTTCTGGAAGTCGATTGCTACCGTGCATTGTCGGGTTCGGATATCGGACAGTTCGTCCTTTCTGTCGCGGCGGTGGTTCGGAGCACACATCTGGACGCTAATGGACTACATTAGAACACCCACAGTTTCCTTTTTTTTGTTTGTTCTCTTTCTATGATACGATTGGAACACCCACAAACAAAGGGGAAAGCACCCACAAACATCAAAAACATCCAAAACATCCAAAACATCGGATGATCAAATAGGACCCTTTTTTTGTTTTTGATCACTTTGGAGAAGTTGTTGATGCTTTGGTGTTAAGAGAGAGAGAGAGAGACGACTTTTTTGATGTTTAGTGGTTTGGATTGTTACTTGTACAAGAGAAGATGATCTGATGATGTTCCCAATATTGATGATGTGTGATGATGTAATTGATGTTTGATGATGATGATGATGTTGTTGTTGCAAAATGAAATCAATATGGGTAAAAATGTAAACTCTGTATTCAATATATCAAAAACATATTTCATACCAAAAATAAAAAGGACTAAATGGTTTAAGAAAAAACACTCAGGACTAATTAGAGTAACATTTATCAAAATGGGATTTATGAGTAATTTTTCCTTAATTTTAATATTTAAATTAGAAGAAAAATTAGTTACATAAAATTAAAAATAATTCTAACTATTTAATTTTCTTTTATATTCATTTGGAAAATAAAAATATGTAGAAATAGAAATTTATTAAAATTTATTACAAGAATTAAATATAAATATATTGTAGTTGGATTATCATATAATGATTTTATATGATATATATATATATATATTAAATTATAAGATTGTGAAATAAACACTCTTAATTAAATTAAAATATCAACTATATAAAAGAAACAATCCCATTTCGTAGCTTGAAATCAGTGTGGCTCGATTGGCCCGAAAATCAAAACGACATCGTTTTGATATTTTTTTTTCTTTTTCTTACCCATTTCTCTATTCTGATATGTGTCTTCTCTTCTTCAACAAAGAAGAAGAAGAAAGAAAGAAGAAAGAAGAGAAAAGAGAGAAGAGGAAAGAGAGAATCAAAACCAAATTATCATCATCATCAACACCAGATCTATATATATATATATATATATGACAGAGATCTATACATCATCATCATCATCATCAACATAAAAAATGAGCCAAATCATCATCATCATCAACACCATCATCTATACACATACATATCTATATATATATATATATATGAGAGACATCTATACATTATCATCATCGTCATCAACATCAACACCAGATCATCATTATTATCAACATCAAAAATGAGAGAAGAGCAGAAGAAATCGCTCATCGTCGCAAGGTCACCGTCACCGTCACAAAACCCTCGCCATCACCGATGATGGCGTCGGTGGATGGAGCTTTCTCTCTCTGTTTCTCTCTTTCTCTTGCCCTCCCTCTATTTCAGATATAAACAAAGAGAAAAAAAAAACTGCCCAAAACGACGTTGTTTTGGGCAGTCGGGGCATTCGAGCCCAGTGATTTTCGAGCTACAAGCTATTTTTTATAAAAGAAATTCAACAACGACTAATCAAGAAAGAATCATATAACATTTAAACCCAAAAAAAATAAATAAATAAATAATGAAAACATCCAAACGATTGATACATCTCAGTGTGTGAAAGTGATTAATTATCTATAACATGATGTCAAAACATAAAAGAACTTAGTGTTTAACAATCGAAAAAGTAACTTAAGCAGTAAATCCAAACTTTTGAGATTCTTCGAGAGTATCATTGTTGTGCTAATTTTTTCTCATGTGAGTTGTGATTACATAAAATAATGTAAGAAAGGAAGTATAATTTAATATATAGAATTATTATAAAATTTAAATGATAAATCCACAATATAGAATAATATAGAATTGATATTGGGTTGCACAGGAAAATAAGAAAAAAAAAAAAAAGAAGAGAGAATTTAGCATTAAAAAAAATCCTAATACTCTTGAAATAATTAAGAAGAAAAACGTGATGTGCACAATTTGTATTGGTTTTGTGGATTATCTCAATTTATCATGAAAAATATATGAAAAAGAAATATTTTTCAAATAGTATCACGACCCGCTCCACGTACCCAAGGGTTAAGTATCGTGATGGCCAGTAACTGAAGTTACCTCCGGCCAATTCATAAACAAATTAATAAACGCAAGCGGAAGTAATATTTAAATGAGGGTACCAAAATAATCATTGGAGCTTCTATTTTTATTACAAAATTTATTGACCAAAAAGGCCGATATTTACATAGAAAATATCAGAGAGAGTGCTCTGTGTGTCTATTCCGTAGTCCTGCGTCTAAGACTTTTCAAAAGCTATTTCTGAATTGCATAGTTTACTGAAAATTGGTAAACAACTATAAGCACATGGCAGAGTAAGAAATATTATACCAAGAGTATAAGGGACACGAAATAACCATGGATAGTTAGTTAGGCCAAAACATTTAAGATAACTTAATCGGAACAAATAATCCTTTAAGTAGCAAAATTGAGATTATGTAAATAAATAATCATAATCACGGTAATTTGGTAAACAAATCATTTAAGTGGCAGAAACTGAAATACAGAAATTATGTAAGTGAATGACCATAACCACGGTACCGAACAGAACAGAACAGAGGTCACAGAAATGACAGTCGGAACAGAGGTACGGATTCAAGAAATGGCTCGTACGGATTCTAGAGGTAGCTCCCACAATAGTGTAGCACTCAGCTTCGCACAGCACTTTGCTCCGCACAGAACAGAGGTACGGACTCAAGAGGTGGCTCGTACGGATTCTAGAGGTGGCTCCCACAATAGTGTAGCACTTAACTCCGCACAGCACTTTGCTCCGCACAGAACAGAGGTCAATGGATTAGAGGGCCATAAAGTAACCAAACAGAGGCCAATGGTTATTTAAGTCCCCCAAGGCATGGGACTCCCGTGGTGGTACTTACAAAACATAATTGTTTATAAGGTCATAGTCAAATATTCTTTAAAATATAAACAAACATATATATGAGTTTCCTTTTAAGCAAATAGGGTTCAGAAATAAAACCACGTAACTGAAATAATAATATAGTTTATAATATTTTATAAAACATAACTTGTATAAAATAAATATGGTAAGTCAAAACATATGCAAAATACATTTTGGTGACTCAAAATATAAGATAACTCACTTTAACTTTAATACCTTACTCTTTCTTTTCACTGTCAAAACCACTTTCAACTTTCATTATTTTTTTCTTCCTTTCTTTTCTCTCTTTTCTTTCTTTCTTTTTTCTTTCTTTCCTCTTTCCCTTTTCTTTCCTTCTTTCACAGGTCGATCAACTCTCCCCTTTTATAGGGAAAAAAACTCAATCTCTAGCCAACACGTGTCCAGCCGAATCAACTTGCAGATCTGCTTCTTAACTTCACCGGATTTGCTTATTATGAAATGAGATTTTTATATTTATCTTATATAAATATTTAAGATAATTACACTTTAACCCAATATTTTAATATAATTATATAAATAAATTAATTTTTAATTAAATTACACTCCATCATAATTAACAAAAAATTAATTATTTATTTTACTACCACATCTATTATTATTATTATTATTATTATTATTATTATTATTATTATTTTGACCCCTAAACTTTTAATAATTATATTATTTTACAAAATTACGCATAATAATATATAATAAATTATATATTTTCCTAACTATGATTAAATAATATTAGTATAAATTTTACAGAATAATTAAAAATCTGGGTTGTTACAAATAGAGTCCATATAAAATAGCTAAAGTTAGTATAATTTAAATTAGGTTTGAGTTTATGTAAAACTCTACATGTAATTAAGAAAATACATGCTGACGCAACTCTCTTAAAAAAAAAAGCAAACTCTATAATGTGCCATCTAATTAGATATTACTTATAAGTATAGGAAAAATATTACTTTTAATAATATATATGATTTGAAACTAACCCAATCATGATCGGTTCCAAGTTTTTAGAGTGATTCTATTTGCACTCAAATATTAACTTAGTATACTTAATTAAAATTTGAATTCCTGTTACACTCTAATATAAATTTATTAATAAAAACAATACATATTAAATTCTAAAATAAAATATTATTATTTTTTCTTATCGTAGACTCTAAATAATTTGAAATTTGAAAACACCATAGGGTTTTTGAAAATAGTGTAATTTGAAAATTTTGATTTATTTATTATTTGGGTGTATCTTGAAAGGTAATTTGGAAAAAAAAAAAAAAAAATAGGGTGCATTGAGAGAAAATTATAACACTAAATAATTTAATAGATAATATTGAGAAATTTAGCGTACTTAATGATTTTTTAGGTGTAAATAGAATAGAATCCCCTAATTTTTGAACTCAGAACCAAACTAATCAGACACTAGAACCAATCCAACCCAATGTAGCTTGGGTTGGTTTAGATTAGAACCACAGTTCTATTATTTTAAAAATAAACAAATCAAACAATAATAAATAATTAAAATAAAAGCTTTTAACATTTAAACATAACACAAACAAATAACAAAATATTGTTTAATACAAGTCAATACAAATTAATTCCAACGCAAACTTAAATATAATCAATATAAATTAAATCTATTAATATAACTAATATAAATTAAATCAATTACCAAATCTGGCTCAAGTTTCTAGTAATTTTTTCCGTTAATCTAATAATTATTGTATATAAAAAATTAGGGTATGGCTTCTGTCCAGTCCTTAATCGGACTGGACCGTGCTGTTCCCACCACGGGTTCTGTTTTGATAATCTGAACCGTTTAATGTGTAGAAATCGTCGAGTACTATAAGTCTATAAAATATCACATTGATCGGATATCAGTAGCTATGTGATCCAATCAGTTTTGTATAAAAAAATGGACGGTGAATAAATTAACGGTTGACAAAAATCTGTTTTGATCACACAGCTATCGATATCCGATTAACGTGATTTTTTACAGCAATATAGTACTCGACGAGTTCTACACATTGAACGGTTCGGATTATCAAAACGGGACCCGTGGTGGGCCTCTACGGACCCAATAGCACGGTCCAGTCCGATTAAGGACTGGACAGAAGCCATGCCCAAAAAATTATTAGGTGTAATCAAGTCCATTGTAATAGAATAATAAGGTGAAACTATGTCAATATAAATAAAATTTAAATATATATATATAAATAAGTTTGGTTCTCGGATTGGTTTGATTTATACAATATCTAAACCAAGAACCAAGCCAATTTTACTGGTTTAATGATTTGAAGATCTAGAACCAAATCAATGTACTAAAAAATCAAATCAACTCAACCCAAATATATTGAGCCTCCGTTTGGAAAGTGGGTTGACTTTTTAGTTTTTTGAATTTTTTGGTTATTTTAGCCTGTGCGAAGGGTTTTTTGGCTTTTTTGAATTTTTTTGTAAGAGAAGCGTGTAATGATTATGGGTTGGTGTGATGTTTTGTTTGTTGTGACTAAAATAACCTATTTTGTCTTTTATGATTAAAATAGCCACAAAACCCTTGCCAAACGGAGCTCAAAGCTTATGTAATGATTATGGTTCGATTATTCGGTTCACTAAGTAATTTAAACATCCCTAATTACAACTCTGTCCTGGGAAGTGGTTGGACGGCTCTATAATAAAAAAAAAATAGAAGTCAATTACAATTAAAGGAAAACTTAACAAATTATTTTCTATTAAGTACATTTAATGAAAAAGAAATATTGTAAGTCTACATTATTGTCAGAATTCCTATTACTATATTATTGTCATTACGGGTTCATTTGGGATGTGAATTGATTTTTTGATTATTTTAGTCTAAAGTTAAAAAGTCTTGTTTAGGATAAACTTTTTGACTTTTTTGACTTTTGTAAGAGAAAAAATGAAATGATTATGATTTTAATGTGATATTTTGTCTTATTGAACTAAAAAATATTTTTTTATCTCTTTGTAACTATTCTAGTAAAAAAAAATCACATTTTAATTTATACCAAACGAAGGCTACATGCTATGATTGTAAACTACATTCTCAACAATTCAATTAAAATCTAACAATTTTATTAAGTAGCCCATCACAAGGGCAGTTAATGTTAGGGGGAAAAAAATTGTCATCATCAAAACGTACTTAGAATTTGAATGATTATTATAATTTATTTGACATTAATGCCCTAGATATGGTTATATAAAATGTGCGATCCATAACTAATGCTTATAAATAATGTTCGGCTATTAGACATAGGGGTGGGCGCGCGTCGGTTGCGGCCACGGAACCTCCAATTCCCCATCCACCCGCCAGATTGGCGGATTGGAGAAAATCAATCCGCATCCGTCCGCCAATCCGGCGGATACGAATTGAGCGTATTGGCGGTTTGGCGGATGGATGCGAATCGGTTTGGCGGTTTGAAATTTTATAAATTTTCAACATAATTCAACTTGTGTACTTTCTCAAAAAAAAAAAAAAAAGTATTACAGTCAATTGTTTAAAAAAGTATTACAACTACTGCATGCCTCATCCAAAGAAAGAAAGTTTGAAACTTTAGATTATCACAATCACTGCATGCCTCATCCACATATTATAATCACAGTCTTATCCACATAAAGTATTACAATCAGTGGTTCTTGAAATATAAAAACAATTCAAACCACCAAAACCATGAACAGAGCAATAGTAGAGATTGTATGTCTCTATATTGTTACATTTATATATGTTTTTGAAAACAAAAACCAACCATCATATATCATATTTTCTATTTATTACTTTTAAAGTTAGATTTAAAAATAAAAAAATATAGATAAATAATACGTTTATTTTTTTCAATTCAAAAATATATTCAAGTTGAAAACTTTTTTTCAACAGAATATTTGAACTCTTTTTCAATTGAAAACACAAACAAAATATTTAAACAAATTGAAAACACAAAGTCTTATAAATTACTAAGGGTGCTCGCGGTTTGGCGGTTCGGTTGCGGCCAAAGGAACCTCAAATCCGCCATTCATCCGCCAAATTGGCGGATCGGAGAAAATCAATCCACAACCGTCCGCTCGTCATCACGCATCCGTCAAAAATGCAACGGATCGGTTCAGTTCGATCGGTTTTAGCGGATCGATATATCCGCTGCTCACCCCTAAGACAGTACACAACCAAGTCAATTATTCATTAACTAATGCTTAATAGATGATCAAAAAAAAAAAAAAAAATTGCTTAATAGGTACGTAGTTTTATCAGGTAGTGCACGTCATCAAGTATTATTACACCTATTGGATGGTTCTACACTAGAAAAAGGGTGATATATTATAATTAAGACCAAAATTAACAAATTATTTACCAATAAGTATACTTAATAAATAAATAACATTTAAAGTATATATATAAAAATAAATTCATTTTTAATTGATTTTTATTCAATAATTAGCTAATAAATAAATTTTTTTTGTGAATTGAAATTTTTTAAGATGAAAAAATAAAAGTTCCACTTATGGGACCCACATATTATCCCGACCCAATCGCTACTTAGCATACTTTCATTGGATTTACTAGTTGAGATTTTGTTTCCCCACACAATTATACATGAAAAAACTTATTCTAGATGGAGACAGACAAGTGTTTTTCTCTCCAGGTAATTTTTAGTCGTGCTCCGACGATAGTTTGACGATGGTTCGGCGAACTCTTTCACATTTTTAGAGTGTAGATCTGCACTTCTAAAGTATAGATCTGAATATTTTATGTGATATTCTCTTCGATTCCTACATAGATTTTGGCTCATCTCCAATGATTTCTTTATTGTTGTAGATTTCTTGAGTTTCAGCCTTCTGGTATAGCAGCGGCAGAGGTGGAGTTTGAGCAACGACGACGGCGGACAACGGACGGCGTCCTCAATGATGACTGCGGTAGTGATTTTATGCTTGAGACAGACTTTCCATCCTCAGGTTGGATCTTAGACGACATTTGCAAATAGATCTTTCTAATTGATTTGTATTCAATAGTTAGCTAATAAATGAAATTTTTTTGTGAATTAAAGTTTTTTAAGATGGAAAAATATGAGTTTCGCTTATGGGACCCACATATAGTCTTGACCCAATTGCTACTTAGCCTAATTTCATTGGATTAACTAGGTGAGATTTTTTTGTCCGACGCAAATTGCACATGAAAAACCTTATTCCAGAGAGAGAGAGACAAGTGCTTTTCTCTAGTTAATTTTTGGTCGTGCTCAGGCGATAGTTTGACGACGGTTTGGCGACCGCCTTCACACTCTTAGAGTGTAGATCTGAATTTTAGGGTAGAAATAGGAGTTTTGTAATATTCCCTTCGATTCCTATATAGAGTTTTTACTTATCTCCAATGGTTTCTTTGCTGCTGTGGATTTCTTGAGTTTCAGCGTTCTGGTACGGCGGTGGCGGACGACGTCCTTAGTGACGACTGTGGTAGTGGTTTTATGCTTGAGACATACTTTCCATCCTTGGGTTAGATCTCAGATAACATTGTGAATAAATCTTTCTAATTGATTTTTATTCAATAGTTGGCTAATAAATGAAATTTTTTTGTGAATTAAAATTTTTTGAGATGGAAAAATAAAAGTTGCGCTTATGGGACCCACATTTGACCTTGACCTAATTGCTACTTAGCCTAATTTCATTGGATTAATTAGTTGAGATTTTTTTTTTCCACGCAAATTGCACGTGAAAAGCCTTATTCTAGAGGAAGAGAAAGACAAGTGCTTTTCTCGCTAGGTAATTTCCGACCGTGTTTCGGCGATAGTCTGATGACAGTTTGGCAACCTTCTTTACACTCTTAAAGTGTAGATTTGTACCTCTAAAGTGTAAATCTGAATTTTTTATGGTAGGAATATGGGTTTTGTGATATTTCCTTCGATTTCTACATAGATTTCCGGTGCAGCGGTGGCAGTGGTGGAGTTTGAGCAACGATGACGATAGACGACATCCTCAATGATGGCTGTGGTAGTGGTTCTATGCTTGAGACAGACCTTCCATCCTTAGATTGGATCCTAGACGACATTTGAGGGTAGATCTGTGGTATTCCCAAATTGTAATTATTTTTTGGGACTTTTTGTAGTTTGTATTAGTTTATTTTTTTATTTTATTTTTATATATTGTTTGTTTTTCTGATTAAAAAAAAAAAAACCTTATTCCATGCTTTCTCTCTACTACAATAAGCCAAGGTGTGCACAGTTACCCTTGGGCCTTAGCCTCACCGTTTACGATGAAAACCCTGAGAAAACTCACTCGTTAAGCATAAGAAATAACACGTGTTACCCAACAAATTATTAGACGCCTTAGGGGCACCACGTGTTTTTATTGCCAACTAATCATCAATTGCCAAACCATCCTTCACCAATTACAACATTTTTGTGACACCGACCTGACTATGCCTCAAGGCTACAAAATAGTTTCTTTGTGTCACCAAGGTGATGGTGGAGTTTGAGCAACAGCGGCAGTGAATGACGTCCTCAGTGATGGCTGAGGTAGTGGTTTTATGCTTGAGACAGACCTTTCATCCTTAGGTTAGATCTCAGATGACATTTGCGAATAGATCTTTGTAATTGATTTTTATTCAATAGTTAGCTAATAAATGATTTTTTTTTTTTTTTTTTTTTTTTTGTGAATTAAAATTTTTTGATGGAAAAATAAAAGTTGAGCTTATGGGACCCACATGTGATCTTGACCCAATTGCTACTTAGCCTAATTTCATTGGATTAATTAGTTGAGATTTTTTTTTTCCACACAAATTGCACATGAAAAGCCTTATTCTAGAGGAAGAGAGCGACAAGTGCTTTTTTCTCTAGGTAATTTCGATCGTGCTCCAGCGATAGTTTGACGACGTTTGGCGACCTCCTTCACACTCTTAAAGTGTAGATCTGTACTTCTAAAGTGTAAATTTGAATTTTTTATGATAGGAATATGAGTTTTGTGATATTTCCTTCGATTTCTACATAGATTTTCGGTGCAGCGGTGGCAGTGGTGGAGTTTTAGCAACACCGATGACGGACAACATCCTCAGTGACAGCTGTGGTAGTGGTTTTATGCTTCTGATAGACCTTCCATCCTGTGATTGGATCCCAGACGAAATTTGAGAAGATTTATGGTATTCCCAAACTGTAATTATTTTTTGAGACTTTTTTAAATTTGTATTAGTTTTTTTTTTTTTTCTTTTGTTCTTCTTATACTCTGTTTTTCCTTTTAATATATTGTTTGTTTTTCTGATTAAAAAAAGAAAAGCCTTATTCCATGTTTGCCCTTCACTACAATAAGCCAAGGTGCGCACAATTACCCTTGGGCCTTAGCCTCACCGTTTACGATGAAAACCCTGAGGAAAATCACTAGTTAAGCATGAGAAATAATGTGTGTTACCCAAAAAATTATTAGATGCCTTAGGGGCACCACGTATCTTTATTGCCAACTAATCACCAATTTCCAAACCATGCTTTACCAATTACAACATTTTTGTGACACCCACCTGACTATGCCTTAGGGCCACAAAATATTTTCTCTGTGTCACCAAGGTGCACATGTTGACACCGAATATATTTGTATCCTACCTTTTTTACTAATATATATATATTTTTATATGTAATTATTCAAATATCAATTATTAAACTAAGTTTTTGCTTAGTAATTGATATTCGAATATTTGATTTTTATTAAATAGTTAGATAATAAAGGAAAAAAAAAAGTTGTTTGAATGGTGAGAGGAAGATTTACGCCGAACAGTGGGCCGGGATGTACCGACACGGAATTGGTGTTTGGCCGCGCGGAGGGAACCTGGAGCACACTGTTTGGCCAAATTAGGTCCGCGTTGAGTGTATTGCCAAATCGGACTAAGGTACCTGAAATACATTGAGCCGAGCTAGATCCACGCGGTAACTGGCATTGGATCGAGCTGGACTCGCATTGAATGATACGTCTTGCCAGACTTAGCCGACATGGTTTCGACGGGCAGAATTGCCTTGGCATTGGGATTCTAGGTAGCTGAACCACTTGACGACCAGGCTATAGGTAGTTCGGTCTACAATAGTGAAGACAGAGATAGCCCAAAAGATCGCGATCACCAGCCGAGATGTCGTGCGACGTGTTTACCTTCGGTCTGTTCTGATAGACCGTTTGGTTAAGCTCAGCATTGAGCTGTCCAATGTAGTCTGTGGTTCACCAAGTAATAGTTTAGTTTGACATTCCACGTGATCCAATGACGAGAAGAGAGGAATCCACTCTTCGTATGCGTCAATACCATTTGACGATGCGACAAACACTGTTTGGAGGTTTTGGTCTCTATACATGTAATAAAGGTAGAGGGGAGTGTAGACACCCCATTTTTGACCGTCCTCAAACTTGGATGTCACCGCTTGAACACTCGGTGATCATCCATGTTTGTGTTCGTCTTGAGTTCCCGGAGGTCTCGGCTACGCGCCTTGCCTCAGGATCTCTCGACTCGACTGTTTCGTGTCTGGTTTTGCACCAAACACTTGTGCTTTGCCTTGGAGGGGCAGGGAATGGCTTGTGGGCCATCCCCACACTCCACCGGCCATGGCTTGAGGCCACCGGCTGTGTTTTGTTGCCACCGGCCAAATGTTTGGCCGGTCGGCACTATAGATGGCCGGCCGGCTATCTTTCTTTGGTCAATTGCATTTTTGGCTGGCCGACTACTGTGCATCTGCTTTTGCAGATATTTTTGTGCAGCTGGCATACACTTTCACCCCCTCCATACACGTGTATGGAGGGATTTCCCTCTTGTTAGCTTCCTTTGGAAGCTTTACAAGACTAAATTGTCTATAAGAGAAAGCCTCTTCTCTCTTGTTGAGGGTTAGACAACTTAGACATCATTTTCAGAGGGTTTTGAGTTTTAGGGTTAGGGCTTATATATCCTCCATCTCTATATCTCTCTCTCTTTTGTTTTGTGTGTGTTTAGGCTTATTATTGCACACAAACACCCACCATCACACCTTCTCTTGGAGCTGAGGCCCTTGAGGGTTGTTTTTGAAGTTTTGGAGCTGGTTTGAGCCAAAGAAGCAGCTGGTCTTCCATTCTTGAAGAGGGTCTACAAGGGTAAGACTTTTGTCCCTTTTTACCCCATTCTTGCATTGTATTTTTGCCTACCTTACAACTGTTTTTGAGCTTTGTGTATAACATAGAAAAGTTTTGTTTTTTAGTGCTCTAAATAGTTGGTTAAGGTTGTTTTAAGCTTCGGGGTTGTTTGACCCCTCTTAAGCCTTGTTAGGCTCCATTTTGTGCTATTTTTGGTTGAGCCCCGGGACCATTGTGTTTGGGACTCCTCACCACTGAAATCTTGAGGGATTTCAGAGGTGAGGATGGTGCCTTAAGGTCCTAAGAAGGAGAGGGCCACCCCCTCTCTTTGTTGTCCTTGAAAAGGGCTATTTTTGCCTCTTGAGGGAGCATCTAGTTTAAGTGTGTGTTGACCATGCCTTGACTGATATTTATGCTTATTTTGCCATGAAATAGCATTGTGTTGAGTTGGTTTGGACACACCTTGCATGCCTTGCATACATGTCTTGTAATGCCATCATTTAGCCTTAACATGCATCTAGGCTTTGACCCTTGTTCAAGCATGTTTTAGGCCCAGCTTTGTGAAGCTTTTGTACTTGTTTTTTCATGCTTAAGGTCTGCCCTTGGTTGTTTTGGTCGACCATGGCATGCATTGCATAGCCCCTTTGCATTTTGGCTTGTAAGCCTTAAATGTATAGACCTCTAGCATGCATCCTTGCATCATTTCAGTGGTTTGGAACCACTTGCCATGCCATTTCAGTCCACTTAGCATGCTTGTATGCTTGCATTTCATGCCCCCCTTGATGTTTCAAGAGATCATGCCCCATGCTCCATGTTTGGTCATTGCGTATGCTTCCATGTATAAGTCATTTAGATGCCATCTAAGTGGTCTTTTGGCTTTGTTTTAACATGCTAGAAATCTGATTTTAGTTGTTCAATTCATGCCATGTTTGGTTTTGTTAAGGATGGTTCAATACCCCTTTGGATTACCTTAAGTCTTGGCTTTGCTTGCATGCTTTGATGGCCCTTGTTTAAATTGATTTGGCATCATTTTACAACATGATTTTAGAGCTTAATGTGCATGCTAACTGTCCATATTGTTCTCCTTTTAAGTGTACTTAAGAGTCCCTCTTTGTGCTTAAGTGATGGCCCATTAACATGTGCATGTGTGTGTGTGTGTGTTGGCCCTCATGTTTGAGCACTTTGGCCACTGTTTTAGGTTAGCTTGAGGGCTGCCTAAATTAGTCTAAGTCCATTCTTGCATGTTGTGACATGCTTACCTTGTGTGTTGATTGCATGCTTGGCCTATCATGTGTTGTGGCATGTTTAGGTGACTTTGTATTTGGCATGCATTTCTCTTAATTGAATTGCCTAACATGTTGCATGCTTTGCATACTTGCATGCTTGAGTAACTAGCATATTTGCATACTTGTGTACCTTGAGTTGTATGCCTAACATCATTGCTTGTTTGTATTGCCATGTTGCATACTTAGCTTCTATGCCTAGGTTGCATTGCATTAGCATGCATGCTTGGCCTCTTGAATTGCTTGTGATAGAGGTTGAGTTCCATTTGTTTGATTATGTGCATTGCATTCCATATCAAAATGCACACTTGATCCTTTGGGCCATCATGCATGGAAATGCGCAATTGGTAGTCCGAGAATCGAGGCCCATCCTCCATTGAGTCATACACATGATAAGGAGTGTGGTTGGTGCATACATTGCTTGAAATGCATTCCCATGCCAAGTATTGTCCTCTGCTGCTGTCAAATCAGTTTCTGCAGGGAGATTTGGCCGACCGGCCATCTTCAGTGCCGACCGGCCATCCATTGTTGGCCGATGGAGTATTTTGTGGCCGGTGACCATTATACATGGCCGGTGACCAATCCTTTCAGCCGGTGGTGTTCTACAGCACTCAGAGAAGCAACCCTGGGACTTGTGCAGTCTTCAGAGGAGGATAACAGCCAAAGCAGAGGCATCTTGTGCATGGCAGTGACTTTCCGAGCAGAACCGAGCGCGCATGCATTGGACCCTCTTCCCGAGGCTGTTGTTTACTGCTTAATTAGATTAGTTAATTTGCTTAGCTAATTTAATTGATTTGTAATATTTAATTAGCTTGTAGGTTAATTAAATTGTATTATTCTTTCGGCCGCTCCGAGCGAGGGCAAATTTGTAATAAGTGTGGGTGCGTGTGTGCATGTCTTCCAACCCCCACTTCTTTCTCCCTTTTACTTACCTGCTTTGGTGGTTAGCGTTAGGGCATATTTACTTTAGCATACTTTATGCTATGCATGCGTGCATCCATTCATCAGTATTGCATGCATCGGGCTCGGCGCATCATGCTAACTGCATAAGTATTTAAATCTAACTTGAATACGTGCTACTTGTGCATTTTCGCATGTCATTCTTAGATTAGCCGAGCCTATTCTATGTGACATTCTGTATGCGATGCATTAGCCACTTTAACATGAACTAGGATCACGCATGTTTCCTAACTAGTTTACTGTTTTGGCACAGAGTACACTGTAAGTATTTTATGCTTTAGCATCTCGCATGAGTGTGAATGTTAACATAATAGCATGCTTGTCATGTGGCTAGATGCTTATGTGATATAACTGCCTGAATGCCTATGGGTGAAGGTTGGATTGTTTGAGTTGGAACAACTCATTGAAATCCGTATTTTAGCCTACTTGGGAGTAGCAAATTCCAAAATGTTTTCCAAACAAACGGATATGCAATGTTTTGTTCCAAATTAGGCGATCTAGTCTATACTTGTTTGCTGTGCGCACAACATAGTAATTCTAGGCTAATAACCGGAACAAGAACACATAATGTTTTCAAAATTGAATATCATGGTTAGTAGAGGCCGATCTTCGGATCGGGCGAGAGGGGGTGCTCATAGCTGACCTTCCCCAATCGTACCCAAGTTCCTGAGCCGAGGCAACTTTGGTGATGACAGACACGTGGCCTTTGGCACCGAGTCAGGGTTTCCTAAATTCCCCCATAAAAAAATATTTAGGTGGCGACTCTGTATCTGGCGAAGCAGTCCATGTTTGGCACTTCTTTCAAAATCTGTTTTCTCAAAACGATTTGTCGGATTTGGACTCTTTGGTTCAGATTAAGAACCGTGACAAGACGAGTCCAAACTGTAGCATTGAGGTCCCTCGCGGACTTGTTACAGGGAGCACAACTGCCTGCCTAGAGAAGGACAGTAGAGGTAGTGCGCCCACAATCTCTGAGGTTGCATGGCCAGCCTTGAAAAGGAGGAGCATGTAGACGTTAGAGGTAAGCAACCTAAAAGAATTTCCAATTCTCTCTCTCTAGAGCGCTCTCTGCCTTCTCTCCTCTTTAAGCATGCTAACTTGATCGTCGGAGGGTCTATCCGGCAGTGCACCGCCAGGCAGCTCACCGTCTTTTTGTTCTCAAGTTAAGTGACGTCACATGAAGCTTGGATACAAGGAGTACGGAGAGCGGAGAATATTTCCTTCCCGTACAATTGGCGCCGTCCGTGCTGAAGGGATCCAGCACCTCCCTATTTTTTACGCCAGTAAGACACTATTCCCGGCTGAATCGAGATATCTGCCACTTGAAAAATTGGCTCTAGCTCTCATGATGGCCTTCAGAAAGTTGGCACACTATTTTTATGCCCATACAATAGTAGTGCTAACCGAATTTCTGCTCAAGGTGCTCTTTGAGAAGGCAGACTTCACCGGCAGAATTCTGAAGTGGGCCGTAGAGTTAGGATAATACGACATCAAGTTCCAGCCGTGCATAGTTATCAAAACTCAATCCTTTGCTGACTTCGTGGCGGAATTTGCCCCTGGCACACATCCTGTTTGTCTTGTTGATTTGGCTAGCGTGGACTTGGTGCAGCCCACGGCTTCAATAGAAGAAGAAAGTGGTGAGGAACAAGTAATAAAACGGCAAGATGATACCAAGCTAGCAATGGAAGAGCAGGCCGACTTGCCAACCGACCAAACGAGTGCCCATGCGGGTAAGCTGCGCACAGAACCGACCAGTGCCTTGGATTTGAAAAACTCCCAAAACCCCTTCGACTGTTGGAAATTATTCATTAGCGAAATGTGGAAACTGTTTGTCGATGGGGCCTCCAATAGACATGGCGTCGGGCTGGGGATCGTGTTGACATCGCCAGATGGCCTGACCATTGAGCATGCTATCATGCTCGGTTTCCCAGCATCCAACAATGATGCGGAATATAAAGCCCTCCTCACCGGACTGAAGAGTGCTTTAAGAATGAAGGCATTAGAGCTTATGGTATTCAGCGACTCCAAACTGGTGGTTAACCAGGTCTCTGGGGAATATGAGGCCAAGGATGAGAAGATGGCCAAGTATCAGGTGCTGGCACACGCAGAGATCAAAAAGTTTGCCGCAATAAGAATGGAACAAATGAAAAGCGAAGAAAACAGTGAAGCCGACGAATTGGCCGGCCTAGCATCTATGCAAACGACTTTTCCCAATCCTTTAATGATAGAATTCTTACCACGACTGAGCATTGAGGAACTGGAGGTGTCCGAGGTACTCTGCACCGACTTGGGGCCGTCCTGGATGGATCCAATCATCATCTTCCTAAAAGATCAAATTTTGCCCACTAAAAAGAAGGAATCCAACAAGATTAGGGTCAAATCAGAGCGATTTTGGCTCTCTTCATCTGGCGTCTTGTACAAGAAGTTCTTTACTGGGCCGTACTTGAAGTGTGTCCACCCTAGCGAGGTTGAAGCTTTCCTCTTCAAGATTTATGAAGGCATTTGTGGAAGCCATATTGGGGGCAGATCTTTGGCTTACCGAGCAATTTCCCAGGGTTATTGGTGGCCGTGCATGCAGGCTGACGTGCAGAAATATGTTCGCAAATGCGAAAAATGTCAAAAATTTGCTCACCAAATCCACCAGCCGGCCAGAGAGTTGCTCCCCTTGACAAGTCCTTGGCCAATTGCACTTTGGGGGCTGGATATTGTAGGACTGTTTCTAACCGCTCTGAGAAACCGTAAATTTTTCATCACTGTTACTGACTACTTCACTAAGTGGGTAGGGGTCGAGACATTGGCCACCATCAAGGAAAAACATGTAAAGAGGTCTATCTGGTAGAATGTCATCACTCGCTTCGACATCCCAAAGGCCCTTATTTCGGATAATGGCACACAATTCGACGGGAAACTCTTTCGCAAATTTTGCGAGGAGTTAAAGATTGAGTTTTACAACTCTACACCGACCTACCCTCAAACAAATGGTTAAGCCGAAACCTCAAACAAAACTATCTTGGACGGGCTGAAGAAGCGATTGCAGAAGGCCAAAGGGAGGTGGGCTGAGGAACTCCCTAATATGCTCTTGGGCATACCGCACTACACCGAGACGCTCGACCGGGAAAACTCTATTTGCCTTGGCCTATGGCATGGAAGCAGTCATACCATTGGAAATCGACATGCTAGCCATCCGATCTAAAAATTTTGAGGCCTACTCAAATTCTGAAGCCATTGCCCTGGAATTAGATCTCGTTGAGGAAAGAAGAGAAAACAGCGCTAATTCACATTGTGGCCTACCAACAAGAGCTTTCCAAGAAATACAACAAGACCGTGCATCCAAGGCTATTCAAGGTTGGAGACTAGGTCTTGAGAAAGGTGACAGGCAATATGGTGGTCCCTAGAGAGGGCAAATTGGCAGCCAATTGGGAAGGGCCATATAAGATAACCGGCCTTGCTGGCAAAAAAGCATACCATTTGGAGGACTTGGACGACAAAGCTATCCCGAGACAATGGAACGCAGCCAATCTTAAGCTGTTTTACTTCTGACATGTAATCTTTCTTCCTTTGTATTCAAGTTTGGCCTATTAGCATTGTAAGTAATGTTTAATGTGTAATGGAAAGAACCTTTGATTTGTCTATATCTATGTATCATTTTTTCCATATATTAGTGTTGTATCTGAGCTGCTCGGTGCTAGGGGCATCTCACCTAACTTAGCTCTACCCCAACCGAGCTGATTTTTGCCCGCTGTGACGAAAAAATGGTGATATCCCCAGTTTCTCCATGTGAACTGAGCTGGTTTTTCTCGCTTTGTTGTCAGCTGATGTTTTGGCTAATTCACAATTTGAGTCCAAACTGACTTAGTTCAATCTAGGCTGGCTCTGCTCACTGTTCAAACAGTTGGTGCTTTCCCCAACCGTGATTGCTTGTTCTGAGCTGACTTTGCTCACCCGTTCAAATAGTTAGTGTTTTCCCCAATTGTGACTGCTTGTTCTAAGCAGACTTTGCTCACCCGCTCAAACAGTAGTGTTTTGTCTAACTTAAGATTGGGAATCGAGCTGACATTGCTCGTTACCCCGAGCAGATTTCGCTCGCCTGGAGAAAGTTGGTATTGTGAATGACTTTTGAGGTGATACCGAGTTGAGTTCGATTATCACTCCGAGCTGGCTTTTGCTCGCCTTCTACATAGTTTGCGTTTTGAGCATCTCATGGATTAATTTTACATTAAATCGAATTGAATTTTTGCTCTGGGCTTCTCTAATTTTGAAAATGAACTTTACATTTGTGCGCATTTGAAAAGAAATTAGCTTGGCCTAACAGAGATCATTACACCTTGGAACACTACGAGAAGATTTTCATCTCGGCTGCGTGCAGATTCAGCTTGATGCTGTGAAACCGAGCAATATGTATCTCGGCCGCATTAGACACAACAATTACAATCATTCGAACGAATTGAAGAAAACGAAAACAACAAAGCAAACAAAAAGGCAAATACATGGCAAGCAAAAAGTTTATCGTTTTCCATTCATGACAAAGTTTGATTACAAAAGTGGAATTCATAGCCCGGTTACAAAAAAAAAAAAAAGAAGAAGAAGAGGGAAGAGATCAATCCAAATCCACGATGTTGGCCTGGTCGGTCATTTCTATCTTGGTATCTTCTTCATCCACGTCGGGCACTAGATTCTCCTCTTGCTCGGGTTGCTCTTGGGCTTGGCTGACTCTTTCTTTGGACACCTCTGAAGGCGGGTTTTGATCGGCTTGTTGCATGGCAGAAGCATCTGCCGCAGTTGCCATTTTTGCCTCTTTTATTAGTTTCTGTTGCACGGCACTGACATAAGCTTGCATGTGGATCGGAATGAAGGCGGTTGGAGGATTTTTGAACACGTTAGAGTCTTGCCTAAGCCCAAGTTTTTCCACAGTAGCTTTCCAGCCACACTAGAAAAAGATGTCCTTGGTTCCCTCGACTTACCGTTTGTAGACTTTTTCGCCCTCCGCATAGCTACGATCTTCAACATCGTTGACTTGTTTCTCCAGCTTGGCCTTATGCGCTTCATGCAGCTTGCACAGCTTAGCAACATATCTGGCTTTGGTTTCCTACAGCGCATTTTGTTTGTCCTCATCCGCCCTTGCCAGCCGCTCTGCGAGTTGGTTGCACTCGGCCATTGCCACCTCCTGTGAAGTCTTCAACTTCTCTAGTTTGGCCATTTTTGCTTTATTATTCGCGATGGCCTCCCACAGACTCTGTCGGGCAGAAATCATGCGTTCATGAGCAAGATAATTTTTCTGCATCCTACAGTAGGGCAAAAGTTAGTATGAGAAGTCGATCAATAACTTGAAATAAAACCACTTGATTGCTTACCAGAACGATTGACTTTGCCACCGACCGGAGGACTTTCAGATCGGACAGTTCCTCATGCTTCTTAATGTTTGTAAGGAGACCCTTGGTCATGTTAAAGCCGAGCGAATGCTCCTTGTCCGCTTAAACTAAGTCTGCCACTGTCACTGCTTGGCCCTTGTATTTTAGTTCGGGTGACCAGACTGGAGGGGCAATGAAATTGGTGGATCGCCTGGCAAGCGGTTGTTCAATCTGCTCTGCCTGATCAGTCGATAGCAGCTCGGTTGAATCTTCGTCGACAAGGTGCTACTCAGTCTGTGCTCGCCTTGGCCTTTTCTTCAATCAACCAGCAACTTGCTTGCTGGTAAGAGCCAACACTGGTCCTTTGTACCACGGCTGGCATGAAGGATTGACCCCCAGCAGCTTCTATTGGCTGGAAATCGCTTGTCTCTCCCTTAATCATTGACTTGATGGCTCGAATTTTTGCCATTTCTTGCTCAACTATCAGGGATACGAGTCTAATCGGCAGAATAGTTGGATCTGGTTCTGGAGAGGGAGCGTGAAGAAAATCGGTGACCCTGTTCTTGCGTGGTACCGGGTGTCTATAGCTCGGTTGGTATCTGAGCAGTTTTTGAGCCTCTCTTTCTTTGACGGATGTCGAAGAGCAACCCTTATAGCCTCTCGGTTAGCGTTGGAATAATCATCTGCCAAGAGTTTATAATCTGCAAAAATAAAGCAAGGGTTAGATCGGCAAAGGCAAATCAAATCCAAACAATTAAACCGTGCTATGACGCTTACCAGCGCTCCCAAAATTTTTTCGTATGTACCAACTTGGTATCGGCGCTTCAGTGTCTTCGTAATTTCCAGTTACCCACAAAAAGTCGTCATCATTCATCTCTTTATCAGGGTTACTCTCTACGAGCTTTGCTCGGCCTATTTTAACCTTTAGGTACTAGCAGAAGCCACCTTTATTCTTACTAAGCGTGTATTGGTGGAATATCTCGGCAGGCCCGAGATTCAGATCGAGTATTCGACTCAGCGTGGCCACGCCGTTTATTATTTTGTATGTATTGTTGGAGACTTGGGTGGGACACAACCTAGTCTGCCTCAAAAATTTGCAGACCAGGGGTTGGACCGGGAAGCGTAAGCCACCTTCCACAATAGACACGACCGTAAAGGGGCATTTGTCTAATTCACCCCAGGGAGTGTCTCCTTTCTTGGCCAGCTCCAGGTGGACGTCGTCTGGAATGTTGTACTCTCTACGGAACTCAGTCATTGCCTTAGGAGAGTTGACCATAAAGCGGTATTTCCCCATTTATCCCGGTTTTATTTTGTATAGTAAATTGATTGTAGCTCCGTTAAAATTGAGCGATTCAGGTTATTAGTTGCTCAGTCTTTGAGCCTCATCGATGTGATGTTGATGTGTGCCTGGTCGGTCCTAGTTCTGCATTATTAAAAATAAGTGCAAGTGTTAGTATGACAATGAGTGCACGGCTCTCAAAAGTTTTTGCGTACTAAACTTTGACACGGTTTGGGTTGTAGATCGGTCATGAAACCTAACACGTTAGGCCGATTTTGGGCCAAGTCCTAATTACTTGGCGTTTATCTCAGCTAGATGATCCCCCCAAGTTTCTAGCGTAGCCGCTGTCGCTTGGAAGGTCCACAAACCACTTTCAGCTCGGCTCAATCCTATTTGAGGATCTAAATTGGGACCTAGCTCTGTTTTGTCCAGAAATCAATCTGTTCATCCTAAACTCGAGGTTACGTACTGAAATTATGGAGAATGAGGGGCACGGGGGCCCTATTTGTGTTCTTGGTTCCAGTTTTGCTTAAGTTCTATGAATGTCTATCAACTCCACCCCAAAAGAGGGGAATCAACAGGGTACTGATAGTTCCCAAGCAAAGAGAAAAATGAAGAAAAGTAAAGAACACGAAAATACAATGAAATAGAAAAGGGAAATGAAGAGAACTTACGAGTCTGGATGTGAAATCAAGGCCCAATTGATTACGACCCTTGTTGTGGCATTTGTGAGAAGGGAAAATGATGAAAACAGCTCGAACGAAAACAATGGCGGTGACGGAGGCAAACGTTCAAGGGATTAGAGTTTGACACGAAAGGAGAAAATGAACAGTGAAGGGGCTATAGGGGCATAAATGGCCTATTTATGGGGGAAAGCTCAAAAGGCGGCAACTTTTCAAATTTTGGCATGATGAGTACAGCTGCAAGGACTGCACGGAGCCTTTGGGGAGGCGCCACGTGGCTTGGAAACGACTGGCTATCAGTACGACTGACGGGTTGTCAGGGCGGCTGATTGATTGATGGCGGAACAACTAACGCAAGTCTCGAAGACCGACTAGAGCGTGACAGTTTGGCTGGAAGTGGTAATCTCAATCATGATCAGTTCGAATGGGATTAAGGGGCAATTGAGAAAGAGATTTATGCCGAACAGTGGATTGGGATGCACCGACGTGGAATATGGTGTTGGGCCGCGCGGAGGGAACCTGGAGCACACTGTTTGGCAGAGTCAAGTCCACGCTGAGTGTATTGCCAAACCGGACTAAGGTACTTGAAATGCATTGAGCTGAGCTCGATCCGTACAGTAACTGGCGTTGGACCGAGTTGGACTCACATTGAATGATACGTCTTGCCAGACTTAGTCGAGATGGTTTCGACGGGCAGAAATGCCTCGACATTGGGATTCTAGGTAGCTGAACCACTTGACGACCAGGCTATAGGTACTTCAGTCCACAATAGTGGGGACATAGATAGCCCATAAGATCGCGGTTTACAGCCGAGATGTCGTGCGGCATGCTCACCTTCGGTCTGTTCTGGTAGACCGGTCTGGTTAAGCTCGGCATTGAGCTATCCAACGTAGTCTGTGGTTCACTAAGTAATAGTTCAGTTTGACATTCCACGTGGTCTAATCGCAAAAAGAGGGGAATCCACTCCTCGTATGCGTCAATACCATTTGGCGATGCGACAAACACTGTTTGGAGGTTTTGGTCTCTGCACGTGTAAGAAAGGTAGAGGGGAGCATAACCACCTGTCCAGAGAAGGACAGTAGAGGTAGTGCGCTCACAAAAAGAGGAGCATGCAGACGTTAGAGGTAAGCAACCTGAAAAAATTTCCAATTCTCTCTCTCTAGAGCGCTCACTGCCTTCTTTCCTCTCTAAGCGTGCTAACTTGATCGTCAAAGGGTCTATCCGGCAGTGCACTACGGAGCAACTCACCGTCTTTTTGTTCTTAGGTTAAGCGACGCCACATGAGGCTTGGATACAAGGAGTACGGAGAGCGGAGAATATTTCCTTTCCGTACAAATAGAAAATGTTTGGGATGTACAAATAAAAGCTTGCTTATAGACTCACATGTGATTTGCTCCCGATTGTCACTTGGCATAATCTCATTAGATTGACTGACTGAGATTTTCATTTTTTTTTCCTACACATTGTAATTTGTACTTGAAGGACCTCATCCCTGTGTGCCATCCACTAAAATATGTTAGGGTGTGTACAGTTACGCTTGGGCCTTAACCTCACCATTTGAAATGAAAACTCTAAGGAAACCCGTTTGTGATCGAGAAATAACATGTGTCACTTGAAAAATTATGCCTAAAGGACACTATGTGTCTTTGTTCCCAACCAATTATCGATTGCCAAACCTTCCATTATCCTTATGTCTTAACATAAAATTGTGAATTTCGTTCTCTTCATCAATTGTAACATTCTTGAAAAACCACCTAACTATGCTTTAGGATAATCAAATATTTTTTTGATGTCACCCAAATGCGCAAGTTAACACTAAATGCACTGGTATATTTTAATCCCACTCCTTTTGCTAATATATATGTATAATTGTTCAAATATCAATTATTAAAGTGTTTTTTGTTTAGTAACTAATATTTGAATAATTAATTTTTATTAAATAGTTAGATAATAAACAAAAAAAATTGTCTGAATTAAAATTTTTTGTTACGTACAAATAAAAATTCAGCTTATGGACACCGGATCTGCACCTGATTGCCACTAGGCATAATCTCATTGGATTGACTAGCTGAGATTCCTCATTTCTTTTTCGCACAAATTGCACGTGAAGGACCTAATCTCCTTGAGCCCTCTACTAAAATACGCCACAGTGCGCATAGCTATTTTTGGGTCTTAACTTCACGTTCACCGTTTGCGACGAACACCCTGTAGGAAACCCGTTTGTGATCGAGAAATAACACGTTTCACCTGAAATATTATTAGAAGCCTCTGGGCATCACGTATCTTTGTTCTTAACTAATCATCGATTGCCAAAACAAACTTAATTTTTTGTGTCCTAAAACAAAATAAGCCTCATCTTTCTTTATTAATCATAACACTCTTAAAATACTACCACTCACCTTTCTTCACTAACCACAAGAGATACCCCACTTATCTATGCCTTAGGATCGCCAAACATTTTTTCGGTGTCACCAAGATGCATAGGTTAAAAACCGAATGCACTGGGTGTATTTTAGTTACGCCCCCTTCAATATAGAAGGTGGATTCCTGCTTAGACTATCGTCCCATCACAACTCTCGTTTTAATAATTTAAATTATTTATTTTGTTAGGTTATTTATATATATTATTTAAAAAAATTATATCGATTCGATAATCGTGACTCATTCTATTTATTACATTTGTCACAAAAAAAATGATATATTTTTAAAACTATTGTCTATTTTTTCTAATAATAAACGCAATAAATTACATAGATTTCGATTATGAGATCGATTTAATTTTTTGTAGGATAATATACATGAAATGATTAGTAAAATGAACGATTCAAATCATTAAAACAAGACTCGTAATGAATCTTACTAATCCAAACAACTATGAAGCATGGATATTTCTAAAAGGACAATGTATCTGTACGAGCACGGAATAATTCTTCTCGTATAATCCTGTTGATCAAGTCTGCGCTCCTCCAAACGTCGTCGCTCCTCCAAACGTCGTCGCTTTACTCCCTGAAAACACAAACGTGAGCTAGCCGGCGGGTGTGTGTCAGATACCTCTCCAATGCCTAAGTCAGCAAAATAGACAAATAGACAAAAGCTCTGTGTATTCGGGAATCAAAGTTGTGTTACCTCTTCCATAGGTTCTGTTATGAGCTTTATAGGTTCTGTGTGGCACAATCCTAGTAGGACTCTTATTCCTCCATGTAGAGTCCTCCTAGGAATCACACTCCTTAAAGATTTCAACACCCCCCTCACTGCTTAAACCAAGTGAGATGGTTTTACCACGGTTGGTTGACAATACGACCGAGCTAACATGGCCATGCTAAAGCGGCAGAAATGATCGAGCTCCAACTAGCTCGGTTCTTCTATTCATAGCTTGTACCTCGGTTTGGTGTACTCCAACTAGGTTAACAACTAAAGACCGAGCTAACTATGTAGAGCGGCGTTGTTACCTCGGCGCGCCTATGTGTGATGCTTAGCTCGGTCCGAACCTCAACTAGGCCCCACTAGTTAGCACTTAGACCGAGCTATGTCAACTCTTACCCCGGCCCAATGTGTGGCCCAACTTACAAAGAAAGCAATTCCTTAGCTCGGCCCAATTTATTTATAAATTACCCTCTCAATTGCCCTTAATTCCATATGCGTAGCATGATTGGGATTACCTGTTACCAGCCGAGCTAAAAACTTTAGCCTTTCAACAGAAATAAAATGCTGCTGGGCTACCGACTAGTTCGGTCCAAAAAAAAAAAACATCTCTTCAGTCACGCTGTCATCTGAATCGCTTGCTATTCCATAGACACGTGGCAAGCCCCCACTGGGTGAGTACAGCTGTCAACGCCGACTTTGTATCTCGCGAATTTTGAATAGTCCCGCATTTTTCACTCTCTTTACACAAAAACCATACGTTTTGAACCCACCATCACAACTATTCATCATCTTCTCTCTCTCTCTCTCTCTCTCTCTCTCTCTCTGAGCCTCCATTTTTCCAAACTCAGTGCCTGCGAAGCTCTTCCTTGCCATCTCGATCTTTATCTTTACGTCTTCATACTGTAAGTAACTCAATCCCATTTCCTCTTTGTTTGTATAGTTTCTGAAGTATGTAGCATAGTATTCTTACGCTTTTCAAAAACACATACACCATTTTTGCTTCCATTTTTCTGGGAAAAATCCATGTAGTAAAACCATTGTATTCATGAATAATCTGTAGAACGACATGTTTGATCCAAAATAGAATTCCAACCGAGCTAAGAACCTGTTTGTACTTAAAGTGTGCACCCAGCCGAACTAGATTAAGTTCCAATAGGTCTTACCTTCTGTTTCACTTAGCCGAACTAAGGAACCGTACTAGGTGTGAGCACTACCGAACTAGAAAGCCTTAACCAATGACCGGGCTATCACTTGGGACCAAACTAGCTCTTCAACTTAGTCAAAACCGAACCAAGAATGCCGTATGCTAAGCTTCAACCGGGCTACGAACCCCTCGTTCCAATTAGCTGAGCTAGGACTCCATTTATTTTGCCTTTGTTTCGCTTAGCACGGTCCAACAATCTGTGCTTAACTCTTTGCCTTTTCACTTTGCAGACTCCGACTAGGTTGGCCAGACACTCCCTTACACGTCCAACCGAGATACCCAACATCTTCTCAGCACCGAGCTAACACTTCAGGCTAAATTATACATAATTTAAGTTCACATGGGGAAATATAGGTTTTTAGTAAACTCTCCAGGGGCTATGGCCGAGTTCCGAAGGGACTACAACATCCCTGATGATGTTCACCTTAGTTTAGCCGAACTAGACACCACTCCCTGGGGTAAACCGGGCTTCGTTCCCTTCACCCTTCTTTCAATTGTAGAAACCGAACTCTGATTCCTTGTACAGCCTCTTCTTTGTGAATTCCTCAGACAAACAAATCTTTGCCCAACCCAGCTTTCCACAAATTCGTATAGAATATTAAATGGCATTGCCGAGCTAAACCGCCGGCTTGGCCTTAATCTCGGTTTAGCCGAGCTATTTCACCAGTATTTACTTGGCCATAACGATGATGGCTGGGTCTATTATTTAAGAATAAGAAGACACCGAGAAAAGATAACAAAAAACACCCCAGACAAAGATGTAAACGACGACGACTTTCTCTGGGTCTCTGGTAACTTTGAAGACCAAGAAGCCCAGATCCCGGGCGACCGAATCAACTGGAATAAAGGAGTAGCCGGTATAATTACCTCGGCTTAGTTTTGTGCATTCTTTACTTCGTTTGTAAGCTATGAACCGTACTAACCGTTGCTTTTATCCTTATGCAGATTTGGACTTTTTAAAGTCACAGTACAGTTACCCCAATCTTGACGCACTCCACGCCGCGCTAAGATATCCCAATCGAGGTTGGGCCGAGCTACTCAACTTCGAGCCGACATATAGATACAGTAGCAGGCGGAAGACCACGGTGACAAACTTCCTCTTAGAGCCATCACCAGAACCTGATCCAACCCTTCCACAAATCAACCTCATCTCATTAACTGCCGAACAAGAGATGGCTAAGAAGAGAGCAGTAAGGGCCCTCATCACCGAAACAAACCAACCCGAGGTACCACAAGCCGGCCAAACACAAGAGGCCGTGGTAGCCCTACCAACCACTCAGCCTTCTTCATCTCGGCCAAACAAGCGTGCTCGGACTTCCACGACCGAGCCGCGCCTTGTTGATGAAGAAGACACCATTCTCCCTCAAACCACACAACCGAGCCCAGACCCTGCGGGTTCTGACCGAGCTAGCCCTTCCGAATGGGCCCCAAAACTTACATTTAGGAACCGTGCTATCCAAAACACAGATTCAGTTGTAGCAGACAAAGATCATACACTCGCCTTTAACCTGGCCAAGAGTGTGTGCTTGCCTTCTGACATGGAACACCATGACCACTTGACCGAGCTAAAGGCCATCCGGTTGGCAACGAAGTTAATGGTGCTGGTAAGTACTCCTTTTAATCGTCTTTTATTCTGTACCATCTGTTTGCTCGGTTTTTACTCATATTTGCCATCTCACCTTTCGCAGGCCATGCAGAAAAACCACATTGTGCATAAGCGAGTGTTGGAACTACGCAAGACGACAAGGCTGGTCGTGGCTGAGGCCGAAAGCAAGACGGCCGAGCTAAACGAGTTCAAACAAAGAATGACCGAGCTATAATCAGATGTCGCCCGACTCACCGGACTAGTCGACTCGACGGAGGCGGACAAGCAAAAGGCTTTGGTCGAGCTGAAGGACCGCTATCTGCGCGAGTTGGCTAAGGTCAAGAAGAAGAAGAGCAACGAAATAACCAAGCTGGAGAAGAAGATAGAAGACGCGGAAGACCGCGGTTATAAGGAGGGCGAAGCCACTTATATCCAACAGTGCGAAGCTACTAAGGATATATTTTTTAAATGTGGATGGAAGACAGCCGTGGCGCAGCTCAGTCATGGCCAAGAGACCGAGGTCTTCCTGAACCCTCCTCCACATTTCATATCGAGCTACATGGTGGAGTACGCCCACACCATTCAACAAAAATTTCTTCAAGTTGAGGATGATGAAGAAGAATCTGAGCCCAACAACGCCCCGGCCATTAATGATCCCGCTGTTTAGTCAACTCGGGTGGAGCCACCGGTGGAAGACTTGGTTGACAACGTGACCGAGCTACCTGCTGAAACCGGGCTTCGAGTTGATCTGGATGCAGATCTTGACGACCTCTTTTCTTGATTTTTTTTCCTTGTTTAACGAAAAAGTTTGTAACCGGGCTGAGGCCCACCTTTTGTACCTTTGATTTGAACTTTGAATGATAGCTTCTTTTGTTTCAACTGTTTGTTCGGTTTACTCCATGCTTGTACTTATTTTCCAACTGTAGTCTAAATGAAGTATAACATTTTCTGGCCAAGATACCTATCTCGGTCTTAATCTTGAAATCTATCTGGTCATACCTGGCATCCTCTTCAGCCAAGGTTTTTATCTCGGCTGAAGAGTACTAGAAGTTGGTTATTCCAGCCAACCACTCTTCAGCCTAGATCCTTATCTCGGCTGAAGAGTACTAAAAAGTTGGTTATTCCAGCCAACCATTCTTCAGTCTAAATCCTTATCTCGGCTGAAGAGTACTAAAAGTTAGTTATTCCAGCCAACCACTCTTCAACCTAAATCCTTATCTCGGCTGAAGAGTGCTAAAAGTTGGTTATTCCAGCCAACCGCTCTTCAGCCTAAATCCTTATCTCGGCTGAAGAGTACAAAAAGTTAGTTATTCCAGCCAACCACTCTTCAGCCTAAATCCTTGTCTCGGTTGAAGAGTACTAAAAGTTGGTTATTCCAGCCAACCACTCTTCAGCCTTGATCCTTATCTCGGCTGAAGAGCAATAAATGTTGGTTTTTCCAGCCAATTTCCTGTAGCCTAGATCCTTATCTTCGACTTAGAAGAAGTGTTGGTTTTTCCAGCCAACCTCTTTAGCCTAGATCCTGATCTTGGCTGAAGAGAGCTCAAAGTTGGTTATTCCTTCCAATCTAGAGCGAAGTGTTCGGTTATTCTTGCCAAACGTCCTGCAGCCTAGATCCTTATCTTCGGCTTAGGAGAAGTGTTGGTTTTTCTAGCCAACCTCTTCAGCCTAGATCCTGATCTTGGCTGAAGAGAACTCAAAGTTGGTTATTCCTGCCAACCTAGAGCGAAGTGTTTGGTTATTCTTGCCAAACGTTCTGCAGCCTAGATCCTTATCTTCGACTTAGGAGAAGTGTTGGTTTTCCCAGCCAACCTCTTCAGCCTAGATCCTTATCTCGGTTGAAGAGAGCGCAAAGTTGGTTATTCCGGCCAACTCTGCTTTCAATGCCCCTAGTTCACTAAAACAACTTTTACATCAGAAAACAATTATACTGAAAAGAAACAACTTATTTTATTGAAAAGGAAAAATTACAAGTACTTTAAAGAAAAGCTAAAAATAAAATAGTTTGAGATTGGTAGTATTCCACGGCCTGGGAATGGCCTTGTTGTCTCCATCTTCCAAGTGGTATGCCCTTTTTCCTGCTAATCTAACCACTTTGTAAGGTCCTTCCCAATTAGGCCCTAACTTGCCATCTCCGGGTACCAGGGTATTTCCCATTACTTTGCGTAGCACCCAATCTTCGATCTTGAATTGCCTTGGATGCACTGTCTTATTATATTTTCTGGATAACTCTTGCTGGTATGAGGCGATGTGAACCAGTGCTCTTTCCGTAAGGTCGAGTTCCAAGGTTATGGCTTCTCCGTTTAACTCTGGGTCAAAATTTTCACTTCTGATGGTGGGGAGGCCAATTTCCAGTGGGATTATTGCTTCCATGCCGTAGGCTAAGGAGAATGGCGTTTCTCCAGTTGATCGCTGAGGTGTGGTACGGTAAGCCCATAAAACGTGAGGAAGCTCCTCAGCCCACTTTCTTTTTGCTTTCTCTAACCTTTTCTTCAATCCATCCAAGATGACTTTGTTTGATGCTTCCGCCTGGCCATTTGCTTGGGGATATGCCGGTGTAGAGTTGTAGAATTCTATCTTGTATTCTTCACAAAAGCCTCTGAAAATTTTGCCATCGAACTGGGTGCCGTTGTCAGATATTAGAGCCTTGGGTATACCGAACCGAGTGATGATATTCTGCCAAACGAACTTCTTCACGTCTTTCTCCTTAATTGATGTGAGTGTTTCTGCCTCCATCCACTTTGTGAAGTAGTCTGTTGCAGCAAGAAAGAGCTTTCTGTTGCCGGGTGCCGTTAGAAGTGGTCCTACTATGTCCAAGTCCCACATTGCGAAGGGCCATGGGCTAGTTAATGGTAGGAGCTCTTTGGCTGGTTGATGTATTTAGTGTGCGAACTTCTAACATTTCTGCACTTTTTGACATACTTCTCTGAATCTGCTTGCATGTAAGGCCACCAGTATCCTTGTGAAATTGCTCTGTAGGCTAAAGATCTTCCCCCTTGGTGGCTTTCGCATACGCCCTCGTGTATTTCGAACAAGAATGCCTCGACCTTGCTAGGATGGACATATTTCAAATAGGGTCCTGTGAAGGATTTTTTGTACAAGGCCATTGACGGGGAAAGCCAAAATCGCTGTGACTTTGCTCTTATTTTGTTGGCCTCTTTCTTCTCTTCAGGTAAGGTGCTGTCTTTCAAGAACACTATAATGGGATCCATCCATGAAGGGTCTAATTCGGCGCAACATACCTCAGCTCCTTCGGGTTCTTCAATGCTTGGTCTTGGTAAGTAGTCAATCAGTAACGGATGTGGGATGGATGTATCTGCCATCGAAGCAAAGCCTGCTAGTTCGTCTGCTCTACTATTTTCTTCCCTGCCGATCTGCTCTATCCGCACAACTTCAAATTTCATGATCTCTTTTCTGACTAACTCTTGGTACTTAGCCATCCTTTCATCCTTTGTCTCGTAGTGGCTGTAACAAGCCCGCGGGGGACCTCGCTACAGCTCGGACTCGATTTGTGTCACGGTTCTTAATCTTGAACCAAAGAGTCCAAATCCGGCAAATCGTTTTGGAAAATAGATTTTTTGAAAGAAGTGCCAAACATGGACTGCTTTGCCAGATACAGAGTCGCCACCTAAATGTTTTTTTAAATGGGAAATTTAGGAAACCCTGACTCGTTGCCAAAGGCCACGTGTCCGTCATCACCAAAGTTGCCTCGGCTCGGGGACTTGGTACGATTGGGGAAGGTCACTTCGTGAGCACCCCCGCTCGCCCGGTCAAAGACCGGCCTCTACTAACCATGATATCTTATTTTGAAAACATTGTGAGTTCTTAATCCGGTTATTAGCCTAGGTTACTATGTGATGCTCGCAGCAAACAAGTATAGACTGATCCGCCTGAATTGGAACAAAACATTTCATGTTTGTTTGTTTGAAAATGGTTTGATGGTACTACCCGCAGGTAGGCTAAGACGTGGATTTGCCACCCTCGGGTGGGCTTAGAAAACATGGTTTTGCCACTATCTAGTGGGCTTAAAACAAACAGTCAATGATTTATTCCACTTCAAATAACTCAACCTCCACCCACAGGCATTCAAGGCAATTATATCACATAAGCATATAGCCTCATGGTAAGCATGCTATTCATGGCAACACTCACACGCATGCAAGGATGCTAAAGCATAAAACTCACCGAGTACTCCAAGCCAAAACAAAACCTCGTTAGAAATCCATGCATGGTTCCTAAGTATACAGAAAATGCCTAATGCAACACATGCAAAGATGCAAACTATAGCAGGCTCGGCTGTCCTAAACATGGGATATGAAATGCTACAGCTATCACGTATTCAATTTGAAATTGAAATACAAATGCAGTTTGTATGATGCGCCGAGCCCGGTGCGTGCAAAACAGATGAATGATGCAAACATGCTGTCATACTGTATGCTAATTGAAATATGCCCTATATCTAACCATCATAAGCAGATAAATAAAAGGGAAGAAAGACGTGGGGTTGGAAGACATACATCACACTCACCCACACTTATTACAATTATGCCCTCGCGCAGAGGGTCCGAATAAATAATACAGTCCGAAATAAAAGAATAATACAGTCCGAATAACTATACAAATTCCTAATTAATTAACAGATTAAACTAAGAAAACGGTAAACTGGCATGCAAGCCAGGGGCTGCCTCACTTCCGCTGAATGATGTATGCTGGGCTGCCTTGCGCGGAAATCCACTGGGATGCCCCAATTAGCCTCTGTTTGCAATGTTTCTCGAAATGCGTGCCAGACTCCGAAAAGTTGCTGATTTTCTGTTTTGCTGCAACAGAGAGCAGGAAAGGAGCATAGCAATGTATTTCACAGATATATGCATGCCTCGATCCTCGTGCCACCAATCACGCACCTCGATGCATGATGGTCGAGGAGTCGGATTGCACAACTCAATATAGGATGAATGCAGATGAATGCTACAACAAAACCTAACTCCATCATGGGTAATCCGGAGTGTTGGTGACTTGGGAATTGAGACCCGTTCCGTCACTCGAAATACGAAACATGCCTCGTTTCCCGTGCCCGGGCTAACTCCTATCCCGAACACGATGCAATATGCATGATATGCATGAAATGCAGCTAATATGCAATCCTAGCATGCACAATGCTATGAAAATGAGATGCCTCGAAATGCGTACACACGGACACGCGAATCGAGGCAATGATCCTAAGGCATGAAATGACATGGAAGTGGTATACGATGAGACTAAAATGGGATGTCTCGAAATGCGTGCCCACGTGCACGCAAACTGAGAAAATGACCTACGGAATGCGACTAAAATGAGATATGCGATGCAATATGGGCTTACACCAACATGAGAGAGCCTCAGCCACACTCACACGGGAGGCCGTGAGATGAAAATGAAGCGCCTCGAAATGCGTGTACACGGGCGCGCAAACCGAGAAAATGGCACTAAAGCATGAAATGGCACTCCAAATGCAAATTGGACTTATACTAACATGAGTGGACCTCAGCCACACTCACATAAGAGGCCGGCGGATGAAAATGAAGCGCCTCGAAATGCGTGCGCACGGGCGCACAAACCGAGGCAATGACATAAAGGCATGAAACGGCCTTAAATATGATATACAATGAGACTAAAATGAGATGTCTCGAAATGCGTGCCCACGGGCACGCAAACCGAGAAAATGGCATACGGAATGTAGCAGGATTAAAATGAGATATGCGATGCAATATGGGCTTATACCAACATGAGAGAGCCTCAGCCACACTCACACGGGAGGCCGTGAGATGAAAATGAAGCGCCTCGAAATGCGTGTACACGGGCGCGCAAACTGAGAAAATGGCACTAAAGCATGAAATGGCACTCCAAATGCAAATTGGACTTATACTAACATGAGTGGACCTCAGCCACACTCACATAAGAGGCCGGCGGATGAAAATGAAGCGCCTCAAAATGCGTGCGCACGGGCGCGCAAACCGAGGCAATGACATAAAGGCATGAAACGGCCTTAAATATGATATACAATGAGACTAAAATGAGATGTCTGGAAATGCGTGCCCACGGGCACGCAAACCGAGAAAATGGCATACGGAATGCAGCAGGATTAAAATGAGATACGCGATGCAAATTGGACTTATACCAACATGAGAGAGCCTCAGCCACACTCACACGGGAGGCCGATGGATGAAAATGAGATGCCTCGAAATGCGTGCACACGGGCACGCAAACCGAGGCAATGCATTAAAGCATGAAATGACATAGAAAATGATATGAAAACATGCAAATGGAATTTCAGCACTCACAAATGATGCAAAACAGTCCCGAAAGGTGGGGAAATGACACCAAATGCACGGAATGGTCCCGAAATGCGATATTAGGCGCCCGAAATGGCCTATAGCCATACAATGCATGCATAATATAGACATGGAATGAAAATACAGTAGCAAGGCAGCCCCAAGACAAGCATTTTTCAGTCACAAAAAGGGCTAAGCAGCAAGCATATATAGGATTAAGCAAGAATGCAAAAATGGCCCCGTAAGAGGGGTATTGAAGCAAGTGATACATGCGATGCCCAAATGGAAAAGTACCCTTCTACAATACTGATGAGGGACTAAAAACATGAACAATTACAGTAGATGACATCCCCCAACTCAGTGTGCAAACATGCTAAAAATGCCATGCAAGATCTAGGATACACAAGGCTATAACATGAGGTACCCTAAACATTCATCAAACCAAAAAATACCCTTAATGAAATATGTCAAGAAGATCAAAATATGACTCTTTCCAGTTCTGATGATGGCCGAAAACAGAAGTTGGACAAGCCTAAAAAAAGCATGCAAAAATGGGGGCCAAAGAGGGATATAAAGACAAGCACAACATGGAGACCCCCAACAAGGTGGATCCCTTCTACAATGTTGTAGAGGGACACAAAATAACCTCACTCACAGTTCATGACATGCTCCAAAACAGACTACATGTAGGTCAAATAAATCATGCAAATTTACGGTAAATTGGAGGAATTGTGAAGCAAGTGCATGATAGAGAGGCCAAACAGGGTTGAGCCCTTCTTCAATGTTGAATAGGGGCTCAAAATAGGCCCACTCACAGTTTACATTATGCTCTAAAACAGATCACTCATAGGTTAGAAAAAGCATGCAAAATATTGACATACAAGATGTTATTGAAGCAAGTGTGCCATAGAGGGCTCAAACAGAGTTGAGCCCTGGAAAAAACATGAAGAATAGCTCAAAATAGACCTAGTTTCAGTTAAGGTCGGAGCCTAAAACAGTGAGCAAATAGGCTTAAGAAAAGAGGCAAGAAAGTGCTGCAAAAGAGGGAAATGGAAGCTTACCCTTGTAGACAAGTTCTTGGCTGCCTTTTGCTTGAAGAATGGGAGCCTCTTAGCTGCTGGAAAGCTCTCCTAGCTTCTGGAATGGAGTTGTGATGGTAGAGCTTGAAGATGATGAAGAAATGGCACCAAAACTTAGGGAAAATGAGAGAGATAGAGATGGAGGTGTGTATGTATGCTCAAGCCAATTTTTCTAACCCTAGGGACAAAGCTGGGAGGCTCCTTATATGGAAAAAAGGAGGGGTGTAAAGGTGGAGGGAAATGCACCCAAGCTTTCCCTCCTAAAATATCCCCCGGATACAGATATTTTCTGGGGGAAACAGCTACACAGCTGTAAAGTATGCACTGAGGGAAGCATGGCCTGCTAGGCACTTTTGCTGCAGGTGGCCGGCCGGCCACCCCCTATGGCCGGCCGGCCAAGGGTCAAAAGGGTCAAAGTGATTTAGTGGCCGGCCACCAGGTATTGGTGTCCTCCCAGGTCTCCTCAACACAACCATGTGGTTCAAATTTGGCAACTCTAAAACATGAGAGAGAATAGGCCAATTTAAAGAGGGGTTCAAAAGGTTCAATTGGAGTTATTGGCCGGCCATATGTTTTTAGGGTCCTACCATGTGTGTACAACACAAATATGTGGTTTTGGCTTGAAGAAAATGGCCCTAGGGTGTTCAACATTAGCCCGGAAGTGAGAAAAACGGGCGCCGGGGGGCGCCGGAGGAGCATAACTGCTTGCTGAGACAATTACTAGCCTCCCACCCTCCAGTGATCTTCCTGGTGATAAAACAGAGGTACCTGCCAAAAATGAACGAAAACCGATGCAAAACGAATGCTCGGGGACCAAAACATGCAGTTCGGGGTCCCGAAAACCGGCCGTTAAGCACCGAAAGTGGTGTTTGGCCACGAAGTGGGTATCTAAGACCCCAGTGTCCCTTGAAAGGGAGTAAATGAGATGCATGCCAAAAATCGGAGGAATCGGAGATGGTTGGGTGGTCCCGAACCGAGGCGCACGGCCTGACGGCTCCGAAAACCGGGAACCGGGCTCCGAAATGGGCAAAATGGCCTACGGCCACAAAATGTAGCCCACGGCCACTGAGAGATGGTCTACAGGACCTCTCCCTCCCCTCAGGAAAGAAAACAGAGAAAACCGAGTCCGGTTCGCAAACCGAGGCAAGGTACAGAAGAGGGTTCGGAAGTCCGGAGGCAGGGCTCGCAGCCGCGACTCTGAGACTTCTGAACGAGCACAATATGCAACATCACCGAGCGCTCAATCGGTGACGTCTGAGTCTTAAGGTCGGTCAAAAATGGGGTGTCTACAATGGCCTGAAATTTGGTTTACTACCAGCTGTGAGTCACTGTAAACCATTAGCTCGGTGGCTTTCATGTAGAGTGCTGATTTTAGTCCTGCCAGAAGTGTTTCATACTCCGCTTCGTTGTTTAATGTCGGGAAGCCAAGGTTGACTGCTTGTTCCACTATTAGGCCATCTGTTGAGATAAGGATATGCCAAGTCCTGTATCGTGCTTATTGGACGCTCTATCCACGAAGAGCTTCCACATCTCTCCAACGAACAGCTTCCAGCAAGTGGAGGGATCGGATGATGTCTTGGGGTCATAAGTGTTGCTGGTATTTTCTTCCAAGTCCATACTTACTGTTTGCCCCTCACTATCTGATTGTACCAAGTTTTTACTTGTTGATGAGTCTTTACTTGGTGTAGCATGGTTTGCTTCTTTCTCCCTTTCTTCAGTCCGGTCTGTTTTGGGATGTGGCTGGGCATCCCGTATCAGGGGTTGCGCATTTCCGCGGCGCTTTCCTTCCCCATTTCGGTTGTACCCGTCAAGTCAACTGGGCAAATGTGATGACTTCCTGATGTGAATTCTGCCACGAAGTTTGCCAAAGCTTGGGCTTTTATTGCGGTTCTAGGTTGAAACTTGATGTCAAACTGTCCCAATTCCACTGCTCACTTTAAGATTCGCCTAGAAAAGTTCGCCCTCTCAAACAAAGCTTTTAATGGAAAAGCTGTGAGGACGATTATGGTGTGGGCGTGGAAGTAATGTGACAACTTCCTTGATACCATCATCAAGGCTAAGGCCAGTTTTTCTAATGGTAAGTACCTGGTTTCTGCGCCTAGCAATGTCTTGTTGACATAAAAGATGGGTAGGTGTTGGATTTTTTCTGCTCTAACCAACACTGCGCTGACTGCGTGCTGTGAAACTGCCAGGTACAAAAAGAGTTCTTCTCCAGGTATTGGGGTTACTAGAAATGGTGGAGAAGACATGTATTCTTTCAAGCTTTCTAAGGCGCGGTCGAATTCTTCATCCTACTCAAACTTGTCCTTTAATGCTTGGAAAAATGGTCAACATCTGTCTGACGACCGACTTATGAACCGGTTGAGCGCGGCTGCCATGCTAGTGAGAGTTGTACTTCTTTTACTGAGTTGGGCCTCTCTAGATCCTGGATTGCTTTGATCTGAGAGGGGTCTGCCTCTATACCCCGGTTGGTCACCAGGAAGCCTAAGAATTTGCCCGATCCTACGCCGAACGCACACTTGGATGCATTTAGGCGCAACTTGTTCTTCCTTAGTATCTTGAACATTTCATCTAGGTCCCTGAGATGGTCCTTCTCATCCTTGTTCTTGACCACCATGTCGTCGATGTAAGCCTCTATTGTTCTGCCTAACAATGGTTCAAACATCTTGGTGACCATCCGTTAGAATGTTGTCCCTGCGTTTTTTAGGCCAAAGGGCATGACCTTGTAACAATACAGCCCTCTAGGAGTTGTAAAAGATGTGACCTCCTGGTCTGGCTCGTACATAGCGATCTGATGGTAACCTCTATATGTGTAGACACCCCATTTTTGACCGTCCTCAAGACTTGGACGTCACCATTTGGACACTCGGTGATTATCCATGTTCGTGTTCGTTTGGAGTTCCCGGAGTTCTCGGCTCGCGCGCCGTGCCTCAGGACCTCCGGACTCGACCGTTTGTGTTTGGTTTTGCACCAAACACTTGTGTTTTGCCTTGGAAGGGCAGGAAATGCTTTGTAAGGTATCCCTACACACCACCGGCTGGGGCTAGAGGCCACCGGCTGGCTGGAGTTGCCATCGGCCCTTTATTGTGCCGGTCGGCACTATTTTGTGCCGGTCGGCACTATTTTGGGCAAAATGACCATTTTGCCCTGCCGACTCCTGTGCACTTGCTTTCTGAGATATTTTCAGACAGCTTTTGGCATTTGTCTTCTCCTCCATACACGTGTATGGAGGGGATGAGCCTTGGAAGACTTAGTTTGTAAGTCTTACAAGTTCTATAAGAGAGAAGCTTCTTCTCTTGGCTTAGGGTTGGCTTCTTGAGAGACTTAACCATTGTTAGAGAGAGCCAAGGTCTGGTTTTAGGTTAGAATAGTTGTATCTATCCTATCTCTCTCTTTCCCTTTGTGTTCTAGGTGCACAAGTTCACACTTTTGCACATAAACACCTACTCTTACACTTTTTCTTGGTGTGCTCAAAGATCAGAGCTTATTCTTGAAGTTTTTGACTGGTTTGGAGCTCAAGGGACCAAGCACAACAACCTTTGTGAAGGTAGTCAACAAGGGTAAGAACTTCACTTTATTTACCCCATTCTTGCAACTTGTTTTTACTTAGTTTAAAACAGTTTTTTGAGCTTGGTGTTTGGCACATAAAATTTCTGATTTTTGACCCTCTTTATTGTGTATTAAGAGTGTTTGGAGGTTTGGGGAAGTTTGACCCCCCTTTAGGTCTTGAAGAGGCCCTTTTTTGTGCTATTTTGTGGAGATCCGGGACTGTCATGCTTGGGCCTCTTCACCACTGAAATCTTGAGGGATTTCAGTGGTGGAGATGGTGCCTTAAAGTCCTAGGAAGGAGAGGGCCATCCCCTCTCCTTGTTGTCCTTGAAAAGGGCATGTTTTGCCTCTTGAGAGAGCACCATGTTTGTTTCTTTCTTGAGCATGTCTTAGTTGCATTTTATGTTCATTATGCCCTAACATGACATTGCTATAGGTTGGTTTTGGTCTCCTATGCATGCTTAGCATAGTTGCCTTGTAATGCCTCTTTATGCCTTAACATGTCTAGGTGGTATGCCTTAGCTTTTAACATGTTTTAGGCTTAGATTTGTGAAGCTTGTAGGCTTACTTTGTCATGCTTTAGCTCTGTCCATAACTATTTTGGCCAATCTTAGCATGTATTTTGTAGCCCCCTTTGTATTTGGCTTGTTGGCCTCAAGAGTATGAATGTGTAGTGTACCATGCTTGCTTCATTTTTGATGGTTGGAACCATCTAGCATGCCATTTCAGTCCTTCATACATGCTTATTTGATTGCCTTGCATGCCTCTTTAATGCTTCAAGAGTGTGTGTTAAGTGCTCCATGTTTTGGCTTCAATGTATGCCTTTGGTTTAATGACTCTTAGATGCCATCTAAGTAGCTCTTTGGCCTTGCTTTAACATGCTAAGAACCTGTTTTGGTTGTTAAGTGCATGCCATATGTGTTTGTCGTGCTAAGTGTGGTTTAATGCCCTATTGACTTGCCTTAAGCCTAGGTCACTTGCATGCTTTGTTTGGCATGCTTCATTGCATGATTTGGCATCATGTTTGACATGAATTGAGAGCTTTTAATGCATGCTACTAGTCCATGTTTGGCTTCTTTAAGCATGCTTGAATGTTGTCTTGTTTGTGCCTTAGGTTTGGATCATTACATGTGTATGTGTGTGTGTGTTTTGGTCTCATTCCCTAGGCACTTTGGCCACTGATTTTAGGCCTTTTAGAGTTGCCTAATTCATGTCTAAGTCCATTTTTCCATTGGATTGCATGCATGTATTATATGCTTGTTTGTATGCTTGCATAAATGCATCATATTGTCCATCTTGCATCCTAGATAACATGCTTAGGATTGCACCACATTGACATGCATACCAAGCCTCTTGAAGTGAGTTTGATAGAGGTTTGGTCCTCCTTTTGTGCCTATGTGTTTTGCATGCATTTGAAATCAAAATTGCCCTCTTGGTTCTTTGGGCCATCATGCATGGAAATGCGTAATTGGTGGTCCGAGAACCGAGGCACAACCTCCTTTGAGTCCAAAACATGATAAGGATTGTGTTTGGTGCATACATGCTTTGAATTACATTGCCATGCAAGTTGTTGCCCTCTGCTGCTGTGTGTTGCAGGTTCTGCAGGAATTTTGTGCCGACCGGCACTCTTTAGTGCCGACCGGCAGTCATTTGGTAGCCGATAACTTCATTCAAGGCCGGTGGACTCACCCTTCAGCCGATGGTGTCTTACCCCAGCCGGTGATGATCCCCATTACCCTGAGAGGTACTCCTGGGACTTTGGCAATTTTCTGAGGAGGATGGCAGGGAAAACAGAGGCACACTTGCATGACAGTGCGATTCCGAGCGAGTCCCGGGCGCGAGACGCATTTGAGCCCTCATCCCGAGGCATTTACTGCTTTGATTAGATTAATTATTTGCTTAATTAATTTGATTGGATTGTAATAATTAATTAGCTTGCGTAGTTAATTATTTGTATATTATTTTGGTCCCTCCGTGCGAGGGCGAATTGTAATAAGTGTGTGTGAGTGGGTGTATGTCTTCCAACCCCCATTTCTTTCTATCCCTTTTATTTACCCGCTTTCGATGGTAGATTAGGGCATACTTATTTTTAGCATACCTTATGCAATGCATGCGTGCATTCATGCATTTGTTTACATGCATCGGGCTCGGCACATCATGCAAACTGCATTGTATTTCAATTCCAAATTGAATACGTGATAGTTGTTGCATCTCATGTGCCATGCTTAGGGTAGCCGAGCCTGTCTAGATTACATCCCTGTATGCGATGCATTAGCCACTTAACATGAACTAGGTCATGCATGTTTGCTAACCGGGTCATTGTTTTTTTTGGCACGGAGTACGATGTAAGTCTTTACGCTTTAGCATATCGCATGCGTGTGAATGCTAACATGACAGTATGCTTGCCATGCGGCTAAGTGCTTATGTGATAAACTGCTTGAATGCCTGTGGGTGGAGATTGGATTACTTGAGTTGGGAATACTCATTGAAATCCGTGTTTTAGCCTACTCGCGAGTAGCAATTTCAAACTGTTTTCCAAACAAGACGGATATGCAATGCTTACTTCCAAATTAGGCGATCTAGTCTATACTTGGTTGCTGTGCGCACAACATAGTAATTCTAGGCTAATAACCGGAATAAGAACGCATAAAGTTTTCAAAATTGGATATCACGGTTAGTAGAGGCCGGTCTTCGGACCGGGCGAAAGGGGGTGCTCATAGCTGACCTTCCCCGATCGTACCCAAGCTCCCGAGCCAAGATCACTTTGGTGATGACGGACACGTGGCCTTCGGCACCGAGTCAGGGTTTCCTAAATTTCCCATAAAAAAAAATATTTAGGTGGCGACTCTGTAATCTGGCAAAGCAGTCCATGTGTGGCACTACTTTTTCAAAAATCTGTTTTTCTTCAAAACGATTTGCCGGATTTGGACTCTTTGGTTCAGATTTAGAACCGCAACACAAAATCGAGTCCGAACTGTAGCATTCGAGGTCCCCCGCGGACGTGCTACAATATGCATCAAGAAAGCTAAGCCGGTTGTGTCCTGCCATTAGATCTACCAGTTGGTCTATCCTGGGTAAGGGAAAGCTATCTTTTGGGCATGTCTTGTTGACTGTCTTGTAGTCTACGCAAACACACCATTTTTCGTTCTTCTTTGGCACTACTATGGTATTGGAGATCCACCTGGGATAGTGCACTTCTCTAATAGCTCCTGCCTCCAGCAAGTTTCCCACTTCTTCCGCCACTGGCCCTGTTTGGTACAGCTTAATTTCAGCTTATTTCAGCTTTCAGCTTAATTTAAGCTATTTTGATGTGTTTGATTTAGCTTAACAATACAACTTATAGCTTTTTGTAAGTCAGAAATCAACTTATTCCTTGAGTGGGGCAGGAGAAGCTTAATTTATAAGTCAGAAATCAGTTTATGTTCATGGTTATAAGCTATAAGCTGTTAAGGTATAAGCTATAAGTACTTTCCCACAGCTCTACCAAACAGGGCCACTATCTCGGCATGGTGGAGTGCTGATCTGCGAGTGCGCTGTATAATTGGTCTGGCAGTTGAGTGGTCGTTCAGTTGGTGACAGATAAAGTTTGGGTCAATGCCAGGCATGTCATACGGTGTCTAGGCAAACAATTCGATGTTAGAAGTTAAGAATTCCATGACCTCTATCCTCTCAGTGTTGGACAAAGACGAGCCAAGCAAAAAGAGCTTTTCTGGGTCTTTTTCATTTATCCTTACTTGTACCAAGTCTTCCACCGCCTTCTGTTCAGCTGCCTTGCCAACATCCGCAAACAGTTCATTGCTCTCAGGTTCTTCCACCATCTGTACATATCCTTTGGCAGCGCGACTGCCATTTACTGTGACGAAGCATTGTTTAGACATAATTTGGTCTCCAAAGACCTCTTCAATTACTCCGACTTCGTTGGGGAACCGCAATACTTGATGGTAGGTTGATGCTACCGATCGCATGGCATGCAGCGATGTCCTTCCCAAGATTATGTTGTAAGTGGAAGGGACTTTCAATACCCAGAATTCCACTTGTTTCGTCATGCTTCCTGCTCTGACTGGGAGGATTATTTTGCCCACTGGCCACTCTGGCATTGAGTTGAATCCGATTAGGGGAGATGTTGCAGACGCCAAGTCTTTGTTCTCCAATTTTAATTGTTTGAAGGTTTCATAATACATTATCTCACACGAGCTTCCTTGGTCGATCAAAATCCGTTTGATGTCGAAATTCTTGACGCGGAGAGTGACAACCAGTGCATCATTGTGAGGGCAATATATCCTTACCAAGTCTCGGTCTGAAAAGAATATGACATTTGTGGCCTCAGTTCTCCCCTTTTTGATGGTAGGTTGTGCACTTAATACCTTCCTTAAGTGCTTAGCCTTCTTGATCATTCCCCGGAGCTCACATACCCGCTCAGGTTCGAATACCCCATGTATTACGTTAATCACGCCTTGAGGTGGGGCGTCGATCGACATTCTGTTTGGGTTGTCATGGTTCTGGGGGGCTGGCTGTGTCCCTCCTTCTATGTACTGGTCTAGGTGCCCAACTGCCACTAACTCCTCCAAATGTTGTCTTAACGGCATGCAATTCTCTGTGCGGTGTCCCTTTTCATTATGGAAGGTGCACCGGGATTCTTCGTCATAGTCTTTTTGTGCTTCTCCCAACTTAGCTGGCCATCGGACGAAAGGTTCATCGCGTATCTCATTGAGAATTCGGTAAATTGGTTTTTTGAACATCGTGGTTATGGCAGTGCGAACTCTTAACCACCTTTTGTCTGGGTCCTCTCTGTTGGCCCGCCTGCCTCGCCTATTCCTGCTTGGTCGTCTACCGTGTTGACTTTTGCTGCGCACCCGGTTTGGGCCCCTCAGCTGTATCAGGCTCGCGAGCCCACTACATTTGAACTAATGGGGATGATAGGTGATCTTCAAAGATCCGTGACGGATCTCGCCTATGGAATGACAGCTTCGCCGCCAGTCGCACCATACGTCGGAAGCTTTATACCCCAGGAACCCCCGCTACTGGGACGAATTGTGATTGAACTCAACCAACCGGAGATGACCTCCAGTTATGGTAACAACGCATCAAACCAAGTTCTGAATCAGGCCGAGGCCAGAGATAAAGGCAAGATGGAGGCAGATGCCGACCCTATCGAACAACTGCTGTGGGCAGTAGAGGCCTTGAAAGCTAGGGGGATGAACAAGCAACAGGTATCCGCAGTTATGACAAAAGCTGTGGAGGGTGCTTTCCCCACTCCGCCTGAGGGCAGTTCCAGTCAATCAGAGAATCGGGATAGGCCCCGTCATGCCAAGACAGTTCTTCCCGCTTCCAGCCCTGCATCCGGAAAGAATCAGAAATCCAAAACCGCACCCGCTGATCCGTTCGCTAGCGCATCTAGCAAGAGTGTTCAGACTCCAAAGTACCTGCCCCGAGGGCGCAGGGCCTTCCATCCTCTCCACATGCCTTTGTCTAGGGCACTTCTGATCTTGGCCAAAAAGGGGCATCTTACACCCCTCGATCCTAGGCCACTCCCCAAACCCCTTCCAGCAGGCCATGATGCCACTCAGTACTGTGCGTACCACCAGCAGTCAGGCCATGCCACTGATAACTGCTTCCGCCTCCGTCACGAGGTACAAGATTTGATTGATAACAAGATTATCCTCCCGCCCACCTCGGCCAAATCCATCACTACAGAGTTCTTGGAGTACGAGGACACAGATACGGAGGACACAGATACCGTGAGTATATAATCAGCAGATGAATTGCCTGTGGGCAGTGTCTGGTACATTTTTGGATGCGTTTGGCACGCATTTTTTGAGCATCTATGCCAACCTTGTAAATTCTGACTTGGGTGTCGAGTCAGTCTTTTGTTTTGTCTTGAACCTGTCTCATTGTTTTGAGACATTCCTTTTGTTTAAGGGTCTGTCTAATTGTAATGAGTCAGTCCCTCTGTGTAGAGTACCAGGTGATTTCGGGGTTGTTGCCTCAAACACCGTTTTGTTTTTTATAAACAGTTGTTTTTTCTTTTGAGTCTGTTTCTGTCAGGGAGCCATTTATGTCAACAAATCTGAATGAAACAGCCGTGGCTATCACGTTCCGTACTTGTTGCTATTTGAGTTGCTATGCCAGGGGTGTGAATGGAACGACAGTACATATCGCCTGCTCTCTTGCGCCTTGAACATCGTTGTAATGACCTAAGCTTTCCATAAAACCCTTTTTAACACTGTGGTGATGAAAACGAAGAGGAAGTAATTCCTCGGGTTTTGCAAAACTTTGATCATGTTGAGAAAAAGAAGAGCGCATGCTAAGCTTTTTATGAATGAAACCATGCTTATCAGCGTGAGTACTGAGAAGGACCCTGGCCTGACCCAGACTGGTTCCACATTATCTTCAGCACGAGCGATTTGTCGCTTTCTTGAAAACTTTCAAAAACAAAATGTTTTGTGCGGTCTCGCGAAGATTTGTGTGGAATCGCTCTTGAGATGTTGTAGCCTAGGATCGCTCTCGGCCTCAAGATTCGATTTATCTATTGTAAACCGGCTTCCATTCAGAACATTCAGCTGTGCCATGAAACGCCTGTGTGGCCAGATTTGAAGCAGCCCTCGAACAAGAGGCACCAAAGTCAGATCAAGAGGATCAGATGTCGTCAAAAGAAGCTCACAAAGCTAGAACAGAAGTACCCCTCGAACTAGAGGCAAAAATATCCGATGTGCTCGAAGAGCCAAAGATGGATCTTCTGCAATCATACAACAGCCACTCTCTGGATACAGAGGCTTCAATCTCAAAACCATTTGGCATGGACTTGTTACACTTTTACCCTTTGAGAGGCTCGCTGGGCCGAAAACCCGGAAGGGCGACCCAGGCAAAAGTTAGAGCAAGCAAAAAATACATACAAAAGGAAAGAAAAAAAAAAAAAAAAGAAGAACAAAAAAAAGAAGAGAAAAGAAAAATGCAAAAAAAAAGAAGATTGAAAAGACAAAAAAAGAAAAGAAAAGAAAGAAAAACATAGCTCGCAAGGTCGAAAACCCGCATTGGGCACCTTGGCAAAAGTTAGAGCCTAAACAGTGAAGGTTAAAATACCCGAGTGTACCTTGACCGGAACTACGTAAGGCTTGATTCCCATGTTTGGGATACGTAGGCAACTTCATCCTGAAGTCCAGCCCCCAACGCTTTCATAGCGTCTCAGTCCATGTAATGGTTTTGATTACCCATGCTTCCTCTGAATCCAACGTCTCGACTGCAGCGACCGGGAGTTGCGTGACCAACTTCCTTCTGGAACCCAGTCACCAACGCTTTCAAGGTGACTGTGTCCATATATTGTTTGTGGCTGTCTTCGCCCGCTCCGCGCCTGAGAGCCCGGTCGAGTTCAATCATCAATGAGCATGCCGCGGCATCATCCAAACAAGGGGCAACTTTCCGTTGCCATCTATTGCCAAAGTTGCCCTCAGTCGTCGTCCAAACTAGGGGCAACTTTCCGTTGCCTTATCCCCCTTTTAAGCCAGGGGCAATTTCCCATTGCCTCCGATCCGAGGTTGCGTATCTCAAGGGTAAGTTCTGCGCTCGTTGAGCGTTCACTGTTTGCAAAAATAGTTTTTGAAAATTTTCACTGAAGTTGACTTATTTTCTCGAAAACTATTTCATTTTTCAAAATTGGGCCATGTTTGGACCCAAAAGGGGAATTTTCAGTGCGCACAGCCCGATTCGTATGATTTTTAAATCAAAAATTGCATAAGTGCGTTAATCCAACACTCATCTTTGATCAAAACTGTTTTAGAAAGAAAACAAAAAAAATGGTCAAAGTAGCGAACTAGGGGCACAGTTGAGCCAGGTGTTCTGTCTCCCCCCTTTATCATCAACGCGCTCGCCAGAAAGGCGCTCTATCTATCAGAAGAAATAGCCGTGAGCTAACAATATTGGGCGTGAACTTGTGACTTTCTATTCGTCCATTAACCACCCTGGGGAGGGATTGGAAAATGAGAGAGTAAAGAATAGAGAGGTGTAAGCCGAGAGAAAAGTGAACAAGAGGGTTTTGAGAGAAAAACCGAGCCTGAGGGCCGAGCGATGTGAGAATCACACAAATCAGAAAGGGTGGGAATAATACCCGGAGGAACTGGCTCCTCGAGATTTGAGGACCCCTTTTTTTAAACATGTCCGCGTGTCGTGTCTGTTTTTTGATTTGTCGGTCTCGTTTTTTTTTGGCTTTGAGTCTTTTCCGAGGGTGTCTCGTTGTGTTTAGGTCGTGTGCCTTTTGCTTTTTGTACTTGAGTCCTTTCTACTGTGTTCAGTTGTAGGCTCGATACCCCGGTTGTGAAACCCCTTTTCCAAAGATTAATCGTCGGTGCTCAGAATGCTGTGCCGTTCTCTACATCTATGCCAGGTAAGGAAGAAGAAATGAAAAAATTGGGGCATCCGAGTGTGTTTCAATCTTAACCATTTCAGTCTTGAGATCCGGCTTGTCAGATTGGGCTGTTTGTTCAAAGTTTGCCGTATGCGGAATGGACCAAGTGTTGGGTTATGGGCTGTATGCAGATTAATCCCCAGCGGAATGTAAGCTGTGTTCAGTTTGAGCAGCAGTTTGTATGAGTTGTCTGCGGTTAGTTGGTGGGTTATCCGATTGTTACAATGCAAATGATCAGATTTCAAACAATGGACCAATAACCATTTACATTTGAGATGTAATATGATGCAATGCAGTGCGAAGTATGAGATATGTAAATAAAACACTTTTCAGACAAAAGTTTGTTTTATATAATCTCTTTCAAAGTACAACTTTTGAAAAAAAAATCTGCCTGCGGCAGTACATAGTACTCTATCTACCAAAAAGAGAAAAGTACAACAAAAGAAATGAAGAAAAGAAGCAGCAAAATCATCATCATCAGCAGCAGGCCTCATGCCTAAGGATCAGTCCTCGCCCTCTTCCTGGGCAAAAGCACATAAGCATCGTCGGAGCCGTCACTGTCGGAGCCCGAGCCCGAGCTGTCCCCGGCCTCCTCCGCAAATGACTCCGTCCCCGCCTCCGACTCACCATCTCCTGGAACTGGAGCTCGTGAGCTGCTCCCCACGTGGCCACGTCCCCCTCTAGTGCGAGGGAATATCCTGCCATCCCGAGTAGAGAGGGGAGGCCCAGCTGGAGCAGCGCCACCCACTGGAGGGATCGGGAAAGGAGGGCTGAAAATACAAAGAACAAACACATCAGAATGCTGTGAACAGTGAATCAGTACAGAATGCAGTGTATGAGTACAGTGTGTAATGCCGTGAGCAGTTTATCAGTACAGAATGCAGTGTATGAGTACAGTGTGTGAATGCCGTGAGCAGTTTATCAGTACAGAATGCAGTGTATGAGTACAGTGTATGAATGCCGTGAGCAGTTTATCAGATTTTTGTGCAGTGTAGCAGATTGTGCGAAACAAAGTGTGATTTGAGACTGTGGTCAGAAGAACATACCGGCAGGCCGTAGACGGCCAAGGCGTCGAGAGTCCGCTGTAGCATCCCCATCAGGGAGGCATTCAGCTCCACTGACTGACGGGTATACTCGGAGGAAGCCTGCAAAAGTATTAAATACATCAGTATTCTGTGGGATATTTGAATGAACTGAAATGAAAAGACAATGCAAGATGCAGAATAAAGTAATACATACCGGTGGCAGCCGGTGATCACCCCCCAGCCGGTGGTTCTCCCAAGGATGTTTTTAGGCAAGATGAGGGGTCTTGGGTCCCCATAGATCAATAAAGTTCAAGAGAGTGCATCCCGATGCTTAACCGGCCTCCGTTTTGACTTCGAACCGTGTCTACTGTGCGTGGCGCTCAAATTCAAGCAGGAATGTATCCTTTTGTATCCTTTTGTCTTTCGTAAAATTCAAAAGTTGCCCCGTGCGCGTTGCGCACATCCATTACGTTGTCCGGCGCGTCGCGTCGCGCCATCTTACACGTCCCTTGAGACTTGCATCATTTTCCATTGCATCTCGAGGTACGTGTGCCTCGTTTTGCATCTCATTCAAATGAGGTACGTGTGCCTCATTTCGCATTTCATTGCATTTCGAGGTACCTTTGCCTCATCTTGCATCTTCATTTGCATTTCATCTGGATTCACGTGCGGTGTACTACCTCATGTGCTTCCTTTGCATTTCATCTGGATTCACGTGCGGTGTACTACCTCACGTGCTTCCTTTGCATTTTATCTGGATTCACGGTGGCTACTACCTCACGTGCTTCCTTTGCATTTCATCTGGATTCACGTGCGGTGTACTACCTCACGTGCTTCCTTTGCATTTCATCTGGATTCACGTGCGGTGTACTACCTCACGTGCTTCCTTTGCATTTCATCTGGATTCACGTGCGGTGTACTACCTCACGTGCTTCCTTTGCATTCATCCGGATTCACGTGCGGTGTACTACCTCACGTGCTTCTTTTGCATTTTATCTGGATTCACGTGCGGTGTACTACCTCACGTGCTTCCTTTGCATTTCATCTGGATTCACGTGCGGTGTACTACCTCACGTGCTTCCTTTGCATTTCATCTGGATTCACGTGCGGTGTACTACCTCACGTGCTTCACTTGCATTTCATCTTGATCCACGTGCGGTCTACTACCTCGCGTGCTTCATCTTGCATTTTGTTTTGCATTTTCGTACCCCGGTCTGACGAGACCTTAAACACGTACCGGTCTGACGAGACCTTAAACACGCGCGGGTCCGACGAGACCTTAAACACGCACGGTCTAGGAGACCTTAAATCCTTGGGGGGTGCAAGACCTTCGGTACATTGACGTACACCGTTCATTGCATTTGGCATGCATTTCATCGTGCTATTTTGCGTACCACACCCCATTTGCACTCCATTTTCCATCCTTATGAGGCAGCGTGTCTCATTTGCCTCATCGTGCATTGTGCATTGCCCTTTATGGTCTGACGAGACCTTAAACACGCCCGGTCTAGGAGACCTTAAATCCTCGGAGGGTGCGAAACCTTCACATTGCATTGTCATGCTCGCATCGTAAACCTTCGGTGGTCTGGTAAAGCCACCTGTCTGTGCTCGCGGTGAGTTCCTAGAAGACCAACTGGGACGGTGAAGACTAGAGTTCGAACGGCTTGTGCCTAGAACGCAAAGGTTCGGAATTTCCGAGACTAAAGTCTGGTTTAAATACCCAGGGGATGAACCCTCGGCTTGAAATCTGTATGGAAGCCCCATAGGTTGAGGCGGCGTGTCGACGCCTCGATTCTGGATACCGAACCAACCTAGTGTATCGCCCGGTTGGTAAGATAGGGAAAGCTGCAATCATAGTCATTGCATCAACATGCATGGTCATGCATCATTGTAAATACATACCGCATATGTCATGCATTGCATTTCAAAAAAAAAAACAAAAAAAAAAAAAAAAAACAAAAAACAAAAACACATGCATATGTCATCATTTCATCGTAGTTGCATGCATTCCATTGCATTGCTTCCATCTATGGCTTGCGCCTTTCCTTGTTGAGCTTGGTCTGGTATGTGCCCTTACTTTTCACGTCGAAGCACAGTTCTTGTGTACGC